>JADLZN010007656.1:0-15300 GCA_018155175.1 Sinocyclocheilus anophthalmus | reverse complement strand
TCAATCCACGACTGGTGCCCTTGAGCAAGGCAATGAACCTCCAACTGCTCCCGGGCGCCGCAGCAAAAAAAGAAAATGGCTGACCCATGCTCCGGGTGTGTGTTCACGGTGGTGTGTGTTCACTGTGTGTGTGTGTGCACTTTGGATGGGATAAAGGCAGAGCACTAATTCCAAGTATGGGTCACATACTTGGCCACATGTCACTTCACTTTTTTCAATATGTTTTTATGAATATTTTTTGTTTTGTAGGATTAAAATTATGGCTTAATAAAAAGACATTTGACAAGAAGCAAAACACCAAAAAGAGAAAAGTAAAAACTTGACATTATAAGAGGCATGGGGCCAGATTTACTAATCAGGGCAAATTATCGTTACATCGCAAAACCATAAAAGCGCAGATGGAGGAGGGGGGGGGGATTCTGCGGGTGATTTACTGACAAGGTTCACATGAAAGGAACACAGACGCAGCCAGATCATTTCCACAATGACCAGTGCAATCTACCAAGAGGAGTGCATATTACCGCCTTCTTTAAGACATGCTTTTTTGGGCATTGAGTAATGCCGCAAATACCAGTGAATTGATGAGCGCAAATCTTAATTGTGTTGCGTGATTCATTTAAACACTCTCCTCCCATAAATTTACAGATCAAAAGGGAAACTCCTAAAAAAGCATATTCAATAAGGTGAGTCACAAAAATAACTGTCCACGCCTTTTCAGCGCTAATTCCTCACTGCAGGTCTTTAGTAAATCTTGATGGTAGTTTTTTAATGCCAAATGGGGGTTTGCACTGGTGCAAGCTGATATCTGGCCCATGGTCTTATGAAAGAAGGTTATATGGTCTTAACCTATGGTCAATTAAGGTAATGCTAATGACTTACACTTTGTAGTTTGCGTTAAGCAAATTAATGTATTATTTCTTCGATACCATGCATAACTAATATATGTTGTGTAATATTGAAGCAAGTGTATACACCTATGCTCACCCCCCGGTAAAACAGAAAAAAAAGCATCTGCCATTATTTGTTGTTTACTTGAAGGCAGCTGTAGATAACGTGTGAATTACACACCTTATGTGCATCTGTCATTTCAATTTGTTGTGCACACGCTAAAAAAATCTTCCCACCTTTGTTAGGAAGAGGAATGGTAGAAAGAAATATAAAATTAATGCATTCAATTATGCCACAACCACATCATCATTATAACTCGTAATCCAAACTTGTAATTATGAACCATCCAGGAGGACTTGCGAAACACGCTCAATCCCAATTTGCATACAATCCATCCTAATGCCGAGTTCACACTGCACGATTTTCAAAGACATCGCATCACTGTTGGTTTCACACCTTGTGACTATCTGGGGTAGCATTCAGTCGCTGCTGTGTTTACACTGCACGATGGATCGGCGACAGGTGGTTTCACACTGCATGACTTCACGATAGGAAGAATCGCCGACAGCTCTGTTTGGTCCGCAAACTACGTTTCACAACAATACACACGTGAGAAGTGATAAGGAAATAATGTGAGAACCCGCTTGCGTCAGACCGGAGTTCTCCAGCAAGGCTGTATTTATTTAAAAAAAATATATATATATAGCCCGCAAATTGTCTGTAAGCTGATTTCCAGCTACAAGGAGAAAAAGAAAAACAGAGTATGCAGGAGGGAGATGCAGGGAACAGGGATTGGGAGTTCTGCAAAGAGAGTTGGAGGTAAATAATTTGCAGTAACTGTTATGCTGATGTTACGGCTGGTCAAGCAAATGTTTGTGCTTGTTTCTGCATGATATAATTGTTCATATATCTATTAAAATACTGATATTCTGGTCTATAACTCCTCCCCGAACTTCCTTCTGCCCTATATCTTGGTCTGTCATCGGCTGTAGGTCATCTGCGATGTAGTTTTAAGTCAGAAATCATTGCACACAGCGTGACTGTGAATCGCCGTCCGAGATGTGTTGATTAGAAATAAACATACTGAAAAGCATTGTTAATATACAAAATAATGCGAACACCCATTATTATAGGGGTTAATATCATATGTGTAGGTGAAAACAAGGTTTCAGTGCAAAAACAAATGTTGTGATAATCTTTTCATTGACTATATTCTCTAGCTTGTCTTTCAGTGTAGTATAAGTTGTGTTCAGCAGTGTTTAGTACAAGCGCTCTGTGAAATGGGTGACTTGTCAGACGTCCAAAAAAAGACAAATAATGGAAGCCGTTAGTACGACAAATCCTTAAAGGTATAGTTTCACCCAAAAATGAAAATTCTGTCAGTTACTCACCTTAAAGTTGTTCCAAACCTGTTTGGTCTCTTTCTGTTAAACACAAAAGATTTCGGAAGAGGTTTGATGATAAAGAGCTGGCGGTAGCCAAAAAAACAAAACCCAACATTCTTCGTCAACTGTGATTCAGTTTTTAGTGAACTATCACTTTAAACAGCCCAACGCTTCGTGCTTTAAGATCAAACTGTCTGACGATTATGACTGCGTCACGAGTTGGCAAGACTTATAAGGGGCAAAAAGAAATCTGCATAGTGACGGTCAAAAACTAAGAAGGATTGTGTCCGAACAACACAGAAACTATGACGCAAATTGCAGAGCGACTTCACATTCACCTTGAAGAGTCTGTTTCCACAAAAACCTACACTGAGTAGCTTCACAAGCCAACCTTCCATGAACGAGTGCAAACTGCTAAACTTTAATCACAGCGCCACATGCTAAACTGTGAAAAGAAAGATAGAGTCACGATCATAAAACCTGGATAGTTGGAGCACCAAGATAACCTTCAACATCTGCCCTGGCTAGACAAATCACCTGACTTGAATATTAGCAAGCTACTTTTGGAGAGAAGAACGAGAAGCTGATTCTTTCCTCCAACAGCAACTGGCAGATGTTTTATTGACAACATTCAAATGGAGACTATTGTAAGGGAAACAGGTCAATAATTTAGCTCAAAGGGAATCATTTAAGATTTTAAAGGGAACTCCAACATTAATATGCAAGGGAATTAGGACAGAATCACTGGTTTACGGCGGATCACTGAGACGGCCAGCGATTCAGTGAACGAGCCGTACGACATAAATTCTGCAATGGATATTTATATCCAAAATATAGAGAAAACACTATTAATTAGCATAGTAACAAGGTCGGCAGTTTAAGACATTAACTTGTGAGCACAAAACACTAGATACTTCTCTTTTCAATATAAATACGGCTTTATTGGATAAATCTAAGACATAAAAAATAATCTAACACATGAACACACGCATTAACACAAGTTTTCAGAAAGAGAGAGAGATGAAATAATTAAAGAGAATGAAAATGTAAAATCCCAAGTCTACAGCAATATGTGCAATTGCATAGACCTAAAACAACCATCAATCACTTAATTAACACTCGCATGAGTTCCCAATGAGGTTAAAATTGAGATAAATGCACCAGTTCAGCTCTATGGAGTACCTTGCGTTTCTGGTCAGGGGGTTCCCTTACGTGTCGCTGAACGGGGTTACGAGGTTGGCTGATTGGATGGAAGTTCAGTCTTGGGAAGCAGTGGTTGGGCGTTGGCTGACAACGCGGAGCTGTGGTCTGAAGTTGAAGTTTAGACAGCACTCTTCTGGGGAGATGCAGCGTTAGGCTTAACTCAGAACACGAAACTCTCGACGGAAAATAAAATAAACTAAAGAAAAGAAATAGATGTAAAGTTTGACGAGACCAGGTGGCGTTTCTCCTCATGGTTTTGGAGGAGCTGCGTGTAAGCCAGAGCACGCTCAAAAAAACTAAAGAAACATGACTAAAACAATGCTCAAAAGCTCTGCCTAAAAAGAGGAGAGTAAGAGGCAAAGAAGGGGGTTGAAGAGTTGAAGAAGGAACAAGAGGGGATTGATGGTGTTTCTAGTATTTTAAACCGGGCTGTTACCACACCCCAATGGTGCTTGACCAATTAGATGTTGGGTTTGCTCGAGGGGTTGTATATCCTCCTCCCATTAATAAATCAACTGTTTATCATATTCACATGATCCGCGTTTGTCCCCGCTCTGGGCAGGTAACCTTTTGAAAATGATTTCTAAGGAGGTATGATACATTTGACCAAGAATGCTTGGAAAGGGAACGTTTCAAGCCATGAATTCGCAAACTCACCAACATACCAACATGTAATACGACTCTTAGCTATTCAATGGTTATTAACAATACATACACAATAAATGATTAAGAACTGATAAGTCACATGTGGGTTACATAAATGATATGGAGTTACATAGAAATGATTATTTGCTCAGGTCCTTTTAGTGTCATTTAGATGCATATTTACATGGAAATGAAGTTTATTTGGCATTCTGTGGATGTAAGGATACGTTCTGTTCTCTGTCTTTAGGTGGAGGGAAAAGTCAATCCGAAGAGCTTGTGATCACCATCACATGTTTCCATGTGACGGTCACGCGGTGCATCTCTTTTGACCATTATTCTTGATAAATTGCCCCAAAATTGACAATCTCCTATGTTTAGAACTTGTCAATGGTTATTTTGTGGTATGTTGACAACGTTCTGTGACAGGGGTTTAGGTTTAGGCTTGCTTCAGAAAGGCTAGGGTCTGATTTATGACATCCTGCTGTCTGGGGCCTCCGTGGAATTCTTGTGACTCCTCGTGCCTCAACTCGGTTTTTGACCAAATCTTAGATTGTCGGTTTTGACCAAATCTTAGATTGTCTGATTCGGTCTGATATCCTACACTATTCAGAAGTTGCAGGAATATATTCTAAGACGGTTGGAAGCTGTATTATAGGCAAATGGTATGAAAACAACTCCATAAAGAAATATTGCTATTTCCTGGGTTATTTGCATTATTTAAGCAACCAACCAGTTTGTTTTGGTTTTATGTGCCATGTAAGGGTGATTATATCTAAAATTGTGCAAGCCGATATGCTTGCAATCCCACCTCACATTTGGACAGAACATGGCCTTTTGACCCCAGAGCTCACAATTCCTCATTCAATAGAATTGCATCTCAAAAGCAGAATAAAAATAGTAGAGATGTGTCTGGTAGGTCACAGCTATTTTACAAAGTGCTGTCTGAACTTTCAAATTAAATTCTGTTTTCCTGTTAGCTTCTGAGAAAGCTTTCCCTTCAAAGAACACGATTCTACTTCTTAACAATTTAATTGAATCTGATTAATAATTAAATTTCATACATCATCCTCCAACTGCTTTTGATTATTGGTTTTAAAAAAGAAGCAGTGGGTTTCCAGCCTTAAACTACAATAATAGAGCGGCATGTAAAAAACTAATTGAAATAATGGCACAGCAGTCTCAGTGAATGGCTGAAAGCACAGAGAGAAAGCTGAAAATGTGTCAAATGTTTTGATTAAAATCTATATCTGTCCAAACGAAAGAAGTACAGACCATTTCACAGATATAACTCAGAACAAAGCAGAATATATTGCTGTACTCAGGAATATCTAGTTATCTGCTACTTAGTGCTTTGATAAAAACTCAGAGTATCTTTTGCTTTGATGCTGCTAACCTGTCAAACGTTCCTTTAACTTATTGTATCAATTGGGTAAACACAGCTTTCTTCCAGACAGACTGATACAATCACTATATGCTCTTTATTGGATTTTCCATCCAAAAGTAATAAGTACTGATTATTTCAAAGGCATAACTCAGAAAACAAAGCAGACAGCATGAACCTGTGAATCAGCACTTGTGGTTTTCGTATATCAGTTTATCCTAGAAAGATTCTATTAAAGGGGTCATATGATGCTTTTTAAAAGATCATTATTTTGTATATTTGGTCTAACAGAATATGTTGACATGCTTTAAAACACATTATTTTTCAAATACTGTAAATATTGTAGGTCCTCTATGCCCTCTCTCAAAACGCTGTTTCTACAAAGTCCCTCCTTCCGACAAGTGTAGTCTGCTCTGATTGGCCAGCTGAACCATTGCATTGTGATTGGCCGAACACTGCAGGCACTTGTCGGAAATGTAACGCCCCTTTACCATAATCGCGCGCTTCATCTTTCAAAATAAATGTAAAGACAGTAAATAATGTCATAGTTTTACCATCAGTTCAAGCCCGAAAGGGAACAGACACAGTAATGATGCAGTACACAAGCCGCGGTTAAGACCGCTGACTCTACTGTGATGTGACGCTGTCTCTCTCTCTCTCTCACACACACACCCCCACAACAACCACACACACACACACACACACGATGCGCAAAACTACGCATTTGAACAGTCAACAGCAAACACTTAAACTAGTAACAAAACATACTTACAGTAGCTGATTCAGAAGTGCCAGATTGTCATAGCAAAGTCAGAATTACCTCCTCTCCTAGGTTCACGAAACGGTTTTTTTTTTGTCCATAAAATGCATTGCTGTTCTGGTGTAAGTGATCTTAAAGATTCTAATGCATTACTTTCGGAAGGCCAAATAAAGTGCTTTTGCTTTCACCTAGAAACACACAGCATCTCTCTGACATGCTGCTTCAACACTAACTGCGGTTACTGAAACCACGCCTTCTTTCTTTGCATGCACATTTGGGCGCATTATGCAAATATTTCCACATAGTCAGGTAGATATGTGGGGGCATGTTAGAACGAGCCATTTTAGGGGGGTGTGGCAGAGTCTTAACTTTGATAAAGAATATCTCTTTGGATTCGAGACTTTAATCTTTGCAACTTTACAGATCTTATATATGCACAAACAGCGGTAAAACACTCCAAAGAGAAAGAAAATTTTTTAATTGCATCATATGACCCCTTTAAAGGATTTTGGTGTAACAGACATGGCAAAACCTCTTCTCGGAAAGCATTGTAAGGCATTTGCGAACATCACACAAATGAAAGAGGAATCTTCGCATTCCACCTAGAAACTAACATCTCTTCTCAAACCATATGAGATTCGTAAAAGCTGAACCATGGTCAGCCCAGGTGCCAACTTTCTCAATTGAGTATGTCTCTCTATGCTTACTTTACAAGAAAACAACAAAGGAAAATGACACCCCCCCCACCCCCCCCCTCCCCACCCCCCACCCCCACCCCCCCCCCCCCCCCCCACCCCCCCCCCCCCCCCCCCCCCCCCCACCCCCCCCCCCCCCCACCCACCCCCCCCCCCCCCACCCCCCCCCCCCCCCCAAGCTGGAATTCATGTAAGCAACGAAACGCAGTAGGTGCGTGACGGCTTCAGCATAAATAAACCATCTAATGGACCACGGAACAAAGAACCTGGTATCTAGACAGAGTTCCGCACAGAATCGCACGGACCTCATGACCGCTTAACACATAAATTGATAATCCCGTCAACAAAAGAGACAATTTTATAGCTCCCTGTCCAGCAGGAGAAACTTCGCAGACTCTCAACTCTGACATGAGGATGACCTCAGGACACCTCCCCTTTCCCCCCTTTGCATTCCAAAGAAAAGGACGATTTCTGAGACAATCGTTGAAAATCATTGAAAGTATCGAAGCATAGATATGCCCAAATAACATGTTGTATGTCTTATATATATATATATAGCTGAGTGTACATTTCATCGGTGTGTTTGCTTTGAAACTTATCAGGGTATTACTTTTAGGAATGATGGTTATTAAAGATGTGTGAGATAGGTGAAGTTTAGTATCGAACGGAAACTTGTGATGATTGCAGAATATTGAAATAAGTGAAAAGCTGTTATTTCAAACGGTATGTGTTGTACGACACTATATAGGAGTTATTAACAAAACCTGCAAATCTTCATTTCTCCACATAATAATTTGGAGCCTCTTGTTAATGTATGCATGCTCTGCCTTGCAACAAGTCGATTGGAAGGTTGCGTCGTGGGACGGACTTATGCAGCAGAAACAAAACTCAATGCAGAACAGATTTGCTAGCTTGCTCTCACCTGTCGCCGTGTTAAGAGCACTCCAACTTGCGCTCACACGCTTACCATCAAAGCATCGCGGGACTCCAGAACTCAAAAACCTAAGAGAAACACGATCTTCAAAGAATTAAGCAACTCAGACTGTAGCAAAAACTGCTGGCAGTCTCGTGTCATCAAAGAAAGACCAACAATCTACGGAGGGCTTTTCCAAAAGCACGTCATCAGAACGTCATTCCGACGTCACCAGCAACAGCCAATCAGCGAAAGGATTTCCCTCCACAGCCATCCAGTAGCCAACGAGGGTCAATACCAAGCAGAAACGCAAGAAAACGATTACCATTCTTCTACTATCTGAAATGTGGTAGAGCTAATCTTAAGCAGTAACAGAAGCTAAACTTCTCTGCTCGGTAAATTCTATAAGGTGAATTTTTAAATCATGTGGAAACGAGGTAGATAACTATGAAATCCGTCAACTCAGCATCTAAGAAACGTACGTGTGTGTGATTTTTAGTGTGTTTGTTGAGTTATGTAATCTAGAATACCAAATAAAATTACTGTTTCATTATAAGAAGGATCTGTCTGGGGTAATATAATTTTAATGTTTAAAAACCTTTGCAAAAAGATCATGTTACCTCTCGAAGAGCTTAAAATTATCATAATTATAATTACCCCGTGGACAGGGAAAATAACATATCCATTTGTTACAAATCTACTGAGGTCACGGATCGCTGGACGATCCTGAGTTAAGGTTAAAATAACAAATTTGAAAATCGGTTTATCAGGTGGATTCGAAATTTCGATCCGAGTTCTATAAAACCTGAATGAATGTAATAATAATTAATTCCCTTAAAAATTAAGTAATCAAAAGTTATTACGCATTCTCTGTCTCTTTGGCAGGAGGTCCACTTGTTAGGATTGTTCATCCAGGTCAGTGTCACATGTGCCCAATCCAGGTGTCAATCATGATGGTTCACCACGTAAAAAAAAAGAAAGAATAATGCAAAAACCTGCAGATTTAACGAGGCGTAGCGGCGCCGTGCTGCAGTTGACAAAGATGAAAAAATTAGACTCAGCTACTGTTGGACACGACATAAATAATTAAAAGCAATTATCTGTTGAGTTAACTATGCCTGTTCCATAGTGTGTTAAATAAATCGTAACGGCCATGGCAAGTGAGCGACTGACTATACAATTTTTGTCTGAATTTGTGTGTGTGTTTTTTTTTGTCATTTTAGGCAAAGCAGAAAATGTCATGATGTGTTTGTGTAAACATGTGTAAGCTATATGTGGGATGTGTCATGAGTTTCTCCTTTGTATTAATTTATACAGAAGACATATATATATATATTACTATATTTAGTGCTGTCAAAAGTGTTAAAAATTTATGCAATTAAAGCAGGTGTGAGATAGGGTTGGCCAACCACTCACAACTGCTGGTTTTTGTTCTATTTTTTGACAAGAATTGTGTATATTTAGGAAACAAGTCTTAGACCACATCAACTTTCAGACGCGAACTACACTTGCCTCCAGTGCCAGGCGCCAGTAAAACAAGGTGCGGGAAAAATGATACAGGTGATGAGGAGCTAGTAGAAACAACAGTGAACTGTGTTCAGATGAGAGGTTGTCAGTCTGTATGTCAGTAAAAACTAATTTTCCTCTCCTGTCAGCAGTTATACAGTGCTCGTAGCACATGCTCTTCAACTCTTCAATAATACGGCGACACGCAATGTAGCGTATATTGTTTCATATTCAATTGCAAAAGATGAGTGTCAGATCTACAGTATGTCATGTTCAGCAGCGGCAGCTCTTAAAACAGCCAAAATAACCTAATAACCCAGCAGCTGTGATATCTGCTATTCAAAGAACAAAAGAAAAAAGAGAAAATCAATAACTTCTGTAGCTTTAAGGATACATCTATATTTAATTTAGAATTTAGTATTTGGTAACTTTATTCAATTTCAGTATATTTCCTACTCAGGCCAAATGGCTGCCCTAAGCAGAATTGTATTATCACAAGAAATACCCCAAATATTATGGAAGTAAAAAAACAGCCAAAAAAGTTGATGAAAGTGATGTATGGGCTTCATCTTCATCTTTTTTTCTTTTTCTTTTCTCGGCGACAAATTGTTGATGTTTTTTTTTACGAGCATATGTCCATCAATTATGATCATTTGTATTCAGCCGCAAATATGAGGAGCGAGAGGGCATGGACGCGGGAATGGCGCGTCACGTGTGCTTAGCCTAGTGCCTACTGCGTTCACCGTAAAATGTTGTATGTTTATATTTTTATTTATGTATATGTTAATATTAATATAGAAAAAAAGTTTTTTTTTTGAGCAACTGGGATGGTGCCCTACGCAAACTGCGTACTCTGCATATATGGATCGGCGGGGAACTGTTTACTACTGTCTGAAGGGCCACAGGCGCTAACTTATGCCCATTACTAATACTGGGTTTGTGAAATAGTTTTACAAGTTAAATTAGAAGTTTTTATTTTTTTTAAGTCTAATAAATGTTCAAATTGATTGATCTCAAGTATACTTTAATGTTGAATGGCTAGTTATATATTAGGGGGAAAAAACTTCATAGGGATATCAGTAATATTGGCATCAGTGATATTTGAATCAGTCAAAAAAGATGCTATTAAACAAATATTAAAAATATAATGTCTTTGTTGTTTTTACATTAATTTGAAGATTGAATGTGAAATTACTGCAATATAAAAGTATATATAAAATAAAATAAAATTTAAGTTGAAGCTAAATCAGTTCAGCGAAGCATTCATTTGGCTTTAGAAGACTTACAAATATGTCATGTAGACAACTGTTATGGTTTATTTCTGGTGTGTTTTTGTCCTTTATGGAGTGTTGTAGCCATGGTCACTTGGGACTGTCACTATATGGAAAATCCAGGGAGAAAAAAAAAACATCTATGCAAATGTAGTCTGGAACTGCATGAAAAAAAAAGATGACAAAAATGTAATTTGTGCAAACTGTCCCTTTAACAGGCAAATGTCCTCTCCCAAGGGGAAATGAGTGTGTACATCACACACATGCAGCCCATTCATCCTCATTACACCTGATGGTGTATTAGTGCTGTGTATTGATGGTAAGGGACAGCAGGTGAGTGTAGCGAGACACAGAGTGATCAATATCAGACACATCTCCTCTCAGCCGCTCTCTGCTATGCATACGACATGCTTTCAAATCTGCTTTGCTATAGAAATGTCACAGTTGTGCATATGCATATGGAAGAGAGCCATGTCTTATAAAGGTCAGGGGTCATTGTTTCTCACAGGATCAGACCCACTGGTTACACAGCATTATTTTGGAGGGAAGAGAAAAATATTGAGCAGAGGAAGGAAATGAGACGAAGACATAACTGGACTCAAACCCACATCACCCACATGAGTACCACAACTCTAACTTGGCAAGAGCACTGATATGTTCATAATGGATCCTAACTACATACTAAATCCTGGAAAGTATACATTGTTTAATAATATGTGAAATGCAGCAATAAAAAGAGTTATTTTTATACAAAAAATGTCTAAACTGTTACTGTCCTGATCAAATATAATGAGTCAAATAAGATGTAGCAAGCAGTAATAATACCCAGTTCATTTGACAATCTAGAAATCAGAGCCTTTGCTGCATCTACTGTAGTTGCAGAATTGTCATCACAACATGTCTTAATGTTTGGTCAAATTGATCCAATCAATAAAAGTGTTAAAACATTTAAAAACTGCATAAAAAGTATTGTTTTATTAATTTTATTTGACTTGTTTAAAAAAAAAAAAAAAAAAAAATCATTCACACAAGACAAACTTACTTCAGAGGCACATTGCTTAGATATTAATTCTTGTTTCCAATACTGTCTATTGACTATAAGTGTATTTTTCTGTTTTTTGTTTAACATATTTACACCAAATAGGGAAGAAAGATCCTTCTCAGTGCATTTAAGACAAAGCCAATATTTATCCTGATAAAGAGATAGTTGTCTCAAAGCCAGCCTTACTATCTCACCAGTGTTGCGTCTCAAGTAAATTTATCTTGTTTTAAGCATAGCGTATATAGTTATAACTAGCAAACTAGACACTACTGTCAGAATAAGATTTTGCCGCAATAATCCCAATGATTTCTTCAGGTTCATTCATCTTAAGGATGTCCATGGCATTATTCATTAGATGCAGTATGCTCTGTATTTAAAACATGATCCGTCAAATTTGTAGGTCATTCCAGTGTTTTATGTGAATGTTATGTGAGGTGTGTGCTTTTATGTGGTTTATGAGACACAATTTGTATAATAACATGGTAGGACGTAGTGTACACCTAGAAGGTGATTTATGAGGCCGTTCCAGGGCCCCATAATTCAAAAGTGGGCTTCGAAATCTTTCAGAATTAGTTTTTTTGTGGGAAAATCTAAAATCAGCAAGGTTCCTTAAGGGGTAGGTTTAGGGGTAGGTTGGTGTAGGGCAATAGAAAATACGGTTTTTTGTACAGTATAAAAACCATTATGCGATGGAGAGTCCTCCATAAACCATAAGAACCAAACCGGTGTGTTGTGTGAGCGCGTCACAAGTGTAACAGGATTGAGAGACTCGGACATCCGCTGTCTCTATATCGCGTCGGCACCAGCTTTGCAGTTACGCCCTTCAATACTGGCAGCTAATGACTCAAAGAGCGGACGGCGATACATTACACAGCTAACCAACCTTAACCACCCTTTATTGACTCATCCTACCAGGGAGACAATGACCCCTAAAGCACAGCTCCATGTTCAGCAAGTGCACATTAACCACCCTGCAATTAATTAACATATCCGATGCAGAAATCACCCTCCATAATGTCTCAGCTACAAACACCCATTGCGTTTCAACCCTTTAGGAAATACAAAGAGAGCCCTACTGAAATACAGAAGCTCTTCAGATAAAAAACAAACTAGAGGAGTACCAGCAGGAAAGCAGTGTTGGTGCAAACCTAATAATTAACTGAGAGTAGGCAGTTTGAATTAAAGGCCAAACCATGGTCAAAATAAGAGATTCATTCCAAAATGGGTTTTTTTGGAACCTCATTGCCAAAAACTGTATAAATAAAATAATATATATATCCTGTAAACGCTACTCGATATGTAATCTCTCATTTTATGGAACGATATCTATTCTTAAATCCCAAGAATAGATTCGTCTAGCCTGTTTTCAGTTAATGGACGGAAGTTTGAAGGGTACTTCCCATCCAATAAATCACAGAAAGCATTGTGCTTTGGTACTTTTAATATGAACCAAAGTCTCAGATTTCAAATTCTGCCCAATGTATTGCAGTATTTAAACAATAAATGCTGTTTTGGTGCTGTTTAATGTGAAGTGACAGATCGCTGTAGTGCCTCAGTTCAATAAAAGCGGCAGTGCGAGGCACTCGTGAACTGATCATCTTCTCCACATTAATACCATTTTCAGCACATAAACAATAGACATGACTAAACATCCGAAGGTAAGTCAAAAGAAAGAGTACAACTTTACAATCAGTATCCTGTCTCATGTAATCGCTCAATCAGTGTTTCAGCCACGCAAAGACGTCAATATATAATGGCTTGTAAACAATGTCACGTAACGTCACATTTACCTCAGGAAAACATATTCGGTGACCATAAACTCGTAAGTCAGCCAGTAAAATAAACTGTAGAGAGGGGTATTTTGTTAAATATATGCACCATATAACATATTCTTTATAAATTTTACTGTTCTTTAATGTTTAATTTATGTTTGAATAAATCCCTCAAGTTTTTATGACAGCCACCCTTATGTTTATATAAAAAAAACTGAAGTAGAAATATTATTATGTAACTAACTATTATTTTAAAAACTTCATTAAGTGTCATTTTAACAAATCAGTCAACTTTAACCTTCAATATTATAGTAATGCAGTACCAACTCATGTATATTTTACAGCATTAGTTGAGAGAGTTTTTTTCCTTGAGAAAATTTGGCATGTACTTTTACCTGATATATATCCAAAATAATCTGTATTGAATCGAATCGAATCGCAAGCTTGTGAATGAGATTCGAATCGAATCGTGAAATTTGTGTCAACCCAGCCCTAATAATAAATATATACTGTATATATATATATATAATATTATATATATAGTTAAAAGACCCAGGAAAACTCCAATAAGCTCCATTCCATGAAAAAGATTTCAAAATGAATTGTTCAGGATAAATGATAAAATTATGTCCTCCATAAAGAGACACACATTCAGTTGGAATGACCCTACAAGTAGCACCCCAGTGCCCTTCAGAGGTGCAAAAAGCTTGAATATTCAATATATTCAAACATGGTTGAACTAATCGGCATTACTGTAAATCAAGTGTTATATAATGTGAAGTCAGATTTATTAATTTAGGATGAATAATCTGATAATTTGCTTACGACGCCATCCACTTTTTGACACAATGACACAAAGTACGTCATATTTCATTTATAAAGTATTTAATTCACTGGATTACACTCCAAAAAATGCTATAAAAAACATTACCACATGGTTATTTGGTATATAAAATTATGTTTTCATTGAATTTTCAATTTGAATAACTATATAATGATATATGGAGTTGATGTGATATCAAGCTGAGATTTATGGCTGATGTTCAGAGAACAAATAAAGATTTCCCTTCATCAACCATCTGTCACACATCTCGTCAAATCCATCTAGTGTCAATACATTGGTGAGCAGCGCTCGATACACACGCACACATGTGTGTTCATACAGCAGAACTCAGAGCATGACTGCCGTGAGGGAGGACGATTTAGTGTAGCGTCTTTAACAGGTCGAATGAACTCCAATACAGCATCAGGATTACGATACAAAAATCAATCTACTGGACGCCACCTGTTCTGTCTGGGTGTGTGTGTGTGTGTGTGTGTGTGTGTGTTCTAGTGTGACCCACCTGGGGAAAATCTAATCCTGAGCATCCATGGCATAAAGATAGCAGAGAAAATAATCTCTCCAGCTCTCAACCAATCACAGGCAAAGGTAAACACAACATAAGCACGTCCTGTATGACTAAATGCGGATGTCTTCTCATTTTGTTGTGTGTGTTGTGTGTGTGTGTGGTGTGTGGTGTGTGTTGTGTGTTGTGTGTGTGTGTACCTGTTTTCCTATTCTGGTGGGACCTAAACCTGAATACACACAGACTCATGGGAACTCATGTCACGGTGGGGACCTAAATCGAGGTCCCCACGGGTAAACAAGCTAATAAATCACACATAATTAAGTGTTTTGAAAAACCTAAAAATGCAAAGTTTCCTGTGAGGGGTAGGTTTTGGTGTAGGGCAATAGAATATACAGTTTGTAAAGTATAAAAACCATTATGTCTATGGAGAGTCCCCACACGGATAGCAAACCACGTGTGTGTTTGTGTGTGTGTGTGTGTTATTATTATT
>JADLZN010007655.1:0-297566 GCA_018155175.1 Sinocyclocheilus anophthalmus | reverse complement strand
GCTCTTCAGCAGCTGCATTCCTGAAGTGGCCGTGCATTCAGACCAGTCTCTTAGCCCTGATGGATGGCCTGTCATAGTAATCTGGACAGGACAGAGTCTATTCTGGTTTTTCACGCAGCGTCCCCTCTTCTGGTTTTATCACAGTTGGACTCCATGAGCTGTCATTTGTCTAAGTCTAGAGTTCCCAGCACATAGACCTTGGCCTTTTCTGGTTGGGTAGTTCTTCACATGACAATGTGCTTATCGGTAAATCTAAGTGGGAAAACCTTGTCCTTAGATTCTCTAAGTTTTTTTTAAAGCTTTAGGCTCAAAATATATCTAATCAATGAATATTTTGATTAACTCGAGAGCTGTCAGACTGAATTAATATGACGTATTGCAGATATGTTGGAAACAATGTACATCTAGTTTACATCCAGAATTACATCTGTCAGAAAGTATGTAATTTGTGGATCCAATGCAAATAAAATCTGGAGTCGATCTGATCAAATAGTAGAAATATTATCAAACAGTACAGTTCAATGTTGATTTTATATGACAATATTTGTATAACATCATAGAAACCACACTTATGGGATACTGTGTGTTTGTATCATGTATCTTTTGTTTTGCTTGTTTGACATTTTGTATAAAAGCAATGATTAATAAACGCGCTCTCATATCCGTTGCTTTTGAGCAGTGCTACAGATGGGAAGTTGCCTGAGGGGAAAACTCTTGTTCTTTTTAGTTATAGCCATTCCGTTCCATTTATTTCCCTGTCTGGACAGGAGGGCCTCTGAGCAGGTGTGTGAGGACAGGAGAGCTGGCCTGCATTTGGTCCAGCTGGTGGGGCGATGTTGAAGGTATGACAATTGGGTGCGAGGAGGCTGTTCGCACACAAAGGCACACAGAGACCTCACAAACAGGCTGGCCTCAGATGGGAAGGGAGGCTCAGTTTAATTTTCAGCCAAGCCGTGAAGATAAACAGCATTGCCAGGGGTCAGTGACACCAAGGTATCACTAGTGAATAAGCACTAGCTCAGACCACATGCAAATGGTGACAGGATCAAAGACAGGAGAGCTCATGTTAACGGAACATTCTGGGGTTCAGAATATTCCGACACCATTTGTGGCAAAATGTTGATCACCACAAAAATTAATTTTCAATTGCACTTTCTTTAAAACAACCAAAAATCTGTGTTACAGTGAAACAGTGACACAATGGAAGTGAATTTGTAAATGTGAAAATACTCACTGTTTCAAAAGTTTATCCACAAGATGTAAACAATATGCATATCATCATGGTTTTGGTGTGGAACAGGGTTAATATCATTAACTAAAACTATTTTTGTTAATTAAAAAAATAAAGCTGAAATTAACACTAAGGTCCTAACGGGGAAATAAAATAAAATAAAATAAAATTAAATAAAAAAAAAAAAAAAAAATTTTTCAAAAAAAAAAATGAAATAAATAGTTATATTAAAATAGCTAATAAAAATGACTAAAGCACATAACAAAATTACTAAAAATTCAACTAAAATTTAAATGAAAACTGGAAAATATAAAAATAAAAAGTACTATTATATTAAAAAAAAACAAACTAGTAGTAGAATAAAAAAAAAGAAGTTTTTCTAAATAACATAGTGGAAACAATCAAATGACCTATTTTGCTTAAAATTATATGCAGTTTTACAAATTTGGTTGCAACTCGACGCAATAAACCCTAAAACCCTAAAATGACTGTAAAATGATGAATTGGTCTCATTCACTCCCACTGTAAAAGCCACACTGTAACCGTGATTTGTGCTTTTTTTAAACCAACATATGATAATCAGCATTATGCCACACTGTTGATCAATTGTAGTTTCGGACCCAGAATATTCCTGTAAGCCCGAAGGCTCTGAAAGCGCTGCAGTTGTTGAGTGGGACTAAAAGCAGGACAGCAAAATGGGTTAGAAATCAAAGACTCTACAGCATATGAGAGTGAAAGAGGCCTATATAACCATCAAAACTTTTACACAATCAGACACCGAGCCCTTTATGATAGCCACTGGGCTGTGGAATCCCAGTAGCGGCCCAGCCCAAGGTCAGTGGGCCAGACAGTGCAGTAAGAGGCCTGTGCTCGCTGTGGATAAATGTCTTCCCCGTGCCACTGCACCCAACAACCCTCTATGATCTTTAATCCCTTCTGCTCCGAGTCAACTATATAAACTATTAACTGCACATCCAGTAAATCCTGCCACAGAAAGGGCTGTAAAATTGCACCCCCCTAGCAAACAGCACAGTAAACTGCCCTCGCTGTATAACATGATGGGGGCCAAAAACAGTCATTTCCCTCTACAGGCTTCTCAAATTGAGTCTTATCCATTGTGGCGACGAGGTGCCCCCACCTCACCCGCCACCCTCGGCCTCTCTTTTCCTTAAATCTTGCTTTCATCAGCAACCAGTGAGATTGGGTGGAAAGGGCTGACCTTGGAGATGGGATCTTAGCAAGTCAGTCAGCCTGGTTGACCAGCTTCATTATCCCAGTGATGAGCCGCCAGTCTGTTACCATGGTTAACCTCTCACCTCCAGAGCACCAGGGCGGCACACGAAAAGGCCTCCCCTGATTTGGCCTCATTTTGTAACGCACTTTGACTCCTCTCAAGGCTTTTGACTTGAGACACCCACATCTACCAGACTCGAGACATTTGTGGGTGAGGTTGAAATCATCTGTCACTGATTGTTAAAGGGATAGATCACTCAAATTAAAGTTCGTCATTTACTAACTCTCAGGTAGTTCCAAACCTGTATGACTCTCTTTCTAGAAGGTCACAAAAGAAGATATTTTGAAAGACAATGGCTTTCAAACAACATTGACGTTAACTGTATGCACAAAAATGCTGAAACTTTTTCAAAATTTCCCATGCAACATTCTAGGGTGAGAAAATGATTGGACAGAATTTTCATTTTGGGTGAACTATGCTTTTAATGTCAATGAATGCTAGTAAGCAAATATGAAGACCTACTGTAAAACGACACGTTTAATAGTTAAAATATTTTATCCTTTCCTAATTTAATGTTGAAGCAACTATAAATAAGCCATTTGCCAGTTTCCTTCATCTTTCACAAACCAATTGAAAGATGAAGGAAACTGAAAACCTGTTTGAAAAATATAATTTTTACACACTGTATCTATCCAAAACCCTAAAATGACTGTGTAAAGGATTTAAACAGCTTTGAAGCCCAAATAACGCACGTGTTAAAAAATGAATGTAAGTGCCTTTATAAAAATATTAAAGTTTCTCGTGTTTTATTTTAAATGTTCCAAATGTGCTAAGGCAACTATCAATAAGCCATTTTGTTGATTCTGTGGTGCTATTAAAACTCTTGACGAAAATCAGACCAGACTGACACGGCAACTCTGGCTCTATCAATGGCAGGAGTTTGGGGGCGTGGCTATTTGTTTGTGTAACCAATGAAAGATAAGGGGATCTGGAAATCTGTTTGAAAAACATTATTTTTGTAGTTCTCTGTAAAATCCTAAAACAACTGTATAAATTATTTAAATAGCTTTATAGCCGAAATAATACACATTTTTACAGAAGATTTATTGCGCTTTTATGAAATAAGCTTCTAATTTATACTTTTAAATTTTCCAAATGTGCAGAGGTGACTATAATTAAGCCATTTCTGTGGCTCAAACAAAACTGTGTAACCAATCAAAAAGATTGTGTAACCAATCAAAGATTAGGAGATCTGGAAATCTGTTTGAAAAACATTATTTTTGCTGTTCTGTTTGGTGATGTTAGTGGTTCGGCAATTATGTTCTCCAACTTGAGGATAAATGTGCTTGTTTTCACATTAAAACTCATTAAAACTCTTTGTTTTTTCCTGCTCCCCATCATTCCCACACCAGCCTATTGCCCCTCCCAGATTGTCATCCACTACATGTCCAGCCAGCAGGGGAGGTAAAATCGCATTCTCTGCGGTTTCCATCACTGACCTGAATACGCCTGCTCTCTCCAATAACAGATTTAGGAGTGCACAAACAGAGACAAGAAGGAAAACTAAAGCACAAAAACAGACAAGGAAGCCTAATTGTGGAACGAAATGAGATGGTATCAGTTGGACAGTGGCGTGGAAGCTCTGCCAGCTTCAGTGCTGTACTTCCTCTCAGTCTGCCACTTTATCCTGCCCTTATGCCTCCATGACCATGTTCAGTCCAGAGCCTGCTGGGAGAATATGACCTCCCCTGACTCACATTTGTAAGACCGTACAGTGCTTTCAGTGGTCCTGCCTTGTCTTTTGTCCTGTAGACTGTTGTGTGGAGGGATCTATAGATGCTGTTCTTTTTCATTACCTAATGAAGTTGATTTTATCATGGTTATGGAAATGACAGGAGGCAATGAATCCTTTAGAGATTGTAAATGAATCCTGGTACATGCTTTATGGACTTTGGATCAGTTTACTCTTCTTTTACTTGTAAGTGACCATTCATTCAGCTCATATTGGTGTAAACCTTTCTACACATCTGCATTCATTTGTATATGTGTATGTGTACTGTATGTATGTGCAGTTAATTGCTAAGTATCTGTTTTTCCTATAAGATGGTGAGGATGGTGTTGTACTGAATAGGACACTGATTTCCATGATTTCATTAAAATGATGTTGCAAGGTTATAGGATAAAGATATAGAGCAGTGATTTCTACTTGGAAAGATTTGCATTAAGATTTTCTCACAAGCATATTTCATACTTTTGAGCTTCTATGATATTTAAATTCCACAAAAAAAGTGAGAGCAAATTAATTTATTTTTGTTAAACTTATCATCTGCATCACATTTACAAATAATCATTCTCAGAGAAAGTGAGTTTATTTATTTATTTGAATAAATAAAATATAATTTTTTAAAATTGTTTTAAGTTATTTCCTTTTTTAAAGATATTTTAAGAGACTGTTAAAATTAACTAATAATAGTAATTACCAGCAATAATATGAATAGAAAACATATTTCAGGTTTGATGTGGATGATATACTTTATTTTAATTGTGGCTACATATGTCAAAAATGTTTGGGAAACACTGGCATAGACTATTTATAATGGATCAATATGTCAATTTTTTTTTCAGTTTTCAATTTTTTTTTGTTCTGATGAGGATAGTAGCTCACCTGTTGGGCCACACGTCAACACCAGGGCGCATTGCTACCACATATCCTGCCTCGTACATTACAGCTTTAAAGTGAGAAAATGAGAAAAATGACACCACCAGGTGACCTGAGTGGACTACAGAAGTTTGGTGTTTCATAGATGGTTATTACAGTTCAAGATATATAGGAGTCTGCGCTCTCATTGCAGCGAAACTTGCGCTGAGGGAGCCGCAGAACAGCCTGTCTGTGAGTGGCTCCTTGTATATGATAGGCTATGAATTACATTACATCTCTAAAATGGGCCCCAGAGCTGAAACAGCACTACATCTTAAATTTCAGGCCACTGGGTGAGAACGAGAGAGGGAGGGAGAGCCGGAGAGAAGAAGAAAGAGATGACGTTGAAAAAAAGAAATAAGATTCAATCTTCAAGAGCCTTACAAATGTTTGCGTCAGTTTTCTTGTTTAAAGCAAAAGCCACTGAGAGGACGAGGTAAAAGAGAGAAACAGAGAGCGGAGAAGTAATGTCCACGTCTCGTTTTTTTTCTTCTTCTCCGCGTTCTCCTTTTTCCCCCCAAACTGTAGTGAAAAGATTAAATTGTTTACGAGCTCGGAGCCAGGCTGGCTAGAGAGGATGAGCCAAGAGCGACAGAGATAGACATTCTAATTCGTGGCTGTACTTAGCGCCCCGGCCCCTCTGTGCAACTGCTAATTCTTTTATCTAGCTTCAACACTCCAGGCTGCAGCCACATTCATGAAAAAAGTAAGTGAAAGAGGCAAAAATGACTGTTCTATACGGCGAACAACTGATAAAAAAATCTCTAGTTGAATACTTTATTTCTTCCATCCCTTCTTTCTCTTTTACGTTCCCCTCATCTCACAAAGCGGCAGGCCGACTGTAGTCTTTAACCCTTTATCTAGACTGAGCAGAAAGACGTTTGCTGCATCTCTGCTGGTGTGTGAGTGTCTGCATGTGCTTGTTTGACGGGGTTTGGTTGAGGAGCGTGTAAGTTGATTGTGGCGACGTTGGGTACTGGGGGGCATCGGGAGTGCGGGGAGCTGGGATTGGGGGTCCGGAGGGTTGAAAATACAGCATAGAGATTTACTGTTATCTCCGAGGCAGAAGAGGAAGAGGGGAGATAAGAAACTGCAGCAGCTGGGAGAGAATCAGGTGTGCGTGAAGCCGTGTTTCAAGGGGGCCGGGGTTGTACATTCACTGGATATTCAGCGCGAGCTGGCCCTGCTTGTCTGTCACATGGGGTTCAGGTTTTTTTTCTGTCTCTCTCTTTGCTCTACCCTCTCCCCTTCCCTTTTTTCCTGAGGTCTGCTCCTCCGATAGAGGTATTGTGCGGGCTCTGCTGTATAGAAAACTCATCAGCGGCGTTTGCCTCTTGGGTGTTATTGGCCAGTAAGGTAACTG
Source organism: Sinocyclocheilus anophthalmus (assembly GCA_018155175.1). Classification (NCBI taxonomy): domain Eukaryota; kingdom Metazoa; phylum Chordata; class Actinopteri; order Cypriniformes; family Cyprinidae; genus Sinocyclocheilus; species Sinocyclocheilus anophthalmus. The sequence goes on along the minus strand of JADLZN010007655.1, from coordinate 291,040 downwards.
CGCGCTTATAGACTGCATGCAGATAATAGTGGGAGAATAAAGAAGATAAAGGGGGACCTCTTCTCATTAACAGCTATCTCAGCCACTGCAGACACTGCCAGTATTGAGTGCTTAGTATGCTGAGCATAAAAAAAAAAAAAAAAAAAACAATGAAATAAAAAATGGTGAGGAGTGCTGAAATGAATGAGGGAGAGGGGTGGTTGTTGTAGGGTGAGCAGGAGGGACCAAGCGGATAGGATGAGATGCATGGAATATGACACGTGGATGCTCAGAGATGCGAACACGCTCAGACAAAAGCTTATGTTTTCCTGGCTTTCTGAGGAGACACCACTGAGGCCGTTTTCTACATGCAGACTTCATCTGGCATGAGAATAGATGTTTATGAGTCTTATTATGCATGTTCTTGTTCGCTTTGTTGGCTGTTTAATATCTGCATATGCCTCAGGAAGTTTGAGAGAGGTATAAAGGACACAAGAACATCATTCATCATGACAGCACATAGATCTTCTCCAGCACCTTTCCTTTTTTAAATTTTTTTTATAGGAGTCAGTGGTGGCACAGGTGGCGGTTCTGGCTCATATTGACCACCCTGAAGTTATACTCTCAGTGACCAAATAAAAAAATATGAACTGATATGATACGATATGATATGATATTTGTTACGGGGCTGACGAGACGTGAGAATCCATATGCAAAGCTTTATTTGGAGAAGACAGAGACGTGGTCATACAACAGGCATGGGTCAGATAAAGGCAGACAGGTATATGGTGGGCAAAACACAAGAAAAGTCCTAGGGCTAGCATAGGTCACCGATCAGCAGACAGAATCAAAAGGGGCAAGACAAAAAGGGGTGAATCCAGGGAACCAGGCGAAGATCAGAAACCGAGAAGGCTAAGGCTAAGGCAAAATGACTAAGGCTAAGGCAAAATGGCTAAGGCAAAAACGGAGGCTCTGTAGAGTCGCTATCGTAGGGAGTGATAAATGCGGAACAATACTCGGCAGAGGGGAGGGATAAGAGTGAGTGTTATATAGTGGGGGAGTGATATGAAACAGCTGGGTGCTATCAGTGTAAACAGGTGTGTGCAATTAGTGCTGAGGGCAATCAGTAATGCATGATGGGAAATGTAGTCCGGGGTGCTATACAACAGTTTGCGTTGTGCGAGAGTCAATGAAATGGAAAGGTCATGGACCGGATTCGTGACAGAGCCCCCCCCCCAAGGAGCGGCCTCCAGACGCTAAAAACCCTTTATGATTCCGGAGGGCGGTGGAGTGGAGGCGGAAAAGGGGGAGGGATGGAGGGCCAGGTCCAAGGATAGGAGAGATCAGGGACTGAGGCAGAGCCGGCGGAGATGAGGACCACCACAGCAGAGCAGACGGGACCAAAGATACCCACGGCGGAGCAGAGGACCACCAGAAACAAACAGTAGACAACCACGGAGGGGCAGAGGACCACCACGGCAGAGCACAGGACCACCAGAACCAGACAGCAGACCACCACGGCAGAGCAGAAGACACCACGGTGGAGCAGAGGACCACCACAGCGGAGCAGAAGACCACCACGGCCAGACAGTAGACCACCACGGCGGAGCAGAGGACCCCCACGGCAGAGCGGAGGAGCAGAGGACCACCAGAGCCAGACAGAGCCAGACAGACCACCACGGCGGAGCAGAAGGAGCAGAAAACCCCCTTGGTGAACCACACCGATCAGGAGACCATGGCAGTGACTGTAATAACGAGAGAGCAGAGACAAGACAACACAGACAGAACATTGGGGTAGATAGACAAGACTGAGCATTCAGGGGAAGCCTCCCTGGCAGACACAAAGCACACAAAGAATTCACAAACGGCCTCCATAGCCAGGATAGGATGAGCAGGGAGCTCGCAAACGGCCTCTATAGCTGTGTCAGGACGAGCAGGGAGCTCGCAAACGTCCTCTATAGCTGTGACAGGACGAGCATGGAGCTCGCAAACGGCCTCTATAGCTTTGACAGGACGAGCAGGGAGCTCGCAAAGGCCTCTATAGCTGTGACAGGACGAGCAGGGAGCTCGCAAACGGCCCCCATAGCTGTGACAGGACGAGCAGGGAGTTAGCAAACGGCCTCTATAGCTGTGACAGAAAGAGCAGGGAGCTCGCAAACGGCCTCTATAGCCATGACAGGACAGACAAAGAGTTCACAGACGGCCTCCTTGGCCGGAACAGGACAAGCAGAGAGTCAAGGAGGACTCCTTGGCCGGACAGGACAAGCAGGACAGGCAGAGAGTTCATAGCCTGCCTCCTTGACCGGAACAGGACAGGCAGGAAGTTCATAGACGGCCTCCTTGGCCGGAACAGGACAGGCAGGACGTTCATAGACGGCCTCCTTGGCCGGAACAAGACAGGCAGGAAGTCATAGACGGACTCCTTGGCCGGAACAGGACAGGCAGGCAGTTCATAGACGGCCTCCTTGGCCGGAAAAGAACAGACAGAGAGTTCATAGACGGCCACACTTGGCCGGAAAGGACAGGCAGGGAAGTCATAGCCGGCATCCTTGGCAGTGAACGGACCATGGAGGTATAAGGTCATAACGGCCTCCGGCCGGGAACAGGACAGGAGGAAGTTCATAGCGGCCTCCTGGCGAACAGGACAGGCAGGGGAGAGTGCGTTGCTGGGCCCCACCACATGCAAGTGCACTGAGGTTGACACAGTGTCGCCATCTCGGAGGTTTCGCAAGACTGCGCCGCACCTTGGAGATGTTGTGTGGTGCCGTCTCTAGGAATCGGCAGTGGGAGTACGCGTGCCCAGACACACCATAAAGCAAACCCCCATTGGGAGGTGCAGCAGACACGGAATCGAGTTCAGGAACAGGAGGGCTAAGTGTGGGTTTGGGGATACCAGCGGTGCGTTCAGACACCAGCGGTGCATCCCTCACAATGGATACCAGACTGGGATACTGAAGGGCTGATCTTGAGAATCTGGGTGTGACAGACAGTACTTGACATGACTCTGGATGATCAGCTGTGCTGCGACGTGAATCTGGATGACTAGCTGAGACGTGACGTGACTCTGAATGAATAGCTGAGACGTGGCGAGACTCTAGAAGATCAGCTGTGACGTTACGTGACTCTGGACGAACAGCTGAGACGTGACGAAGCGGGTCTGGGTGAACAGCTGGTGATGCGACGTGATCTGGGAGACTAGCTGAGACCTGATGAAGGCTCTTGGCAAGATCAGTGAGACTTTGCTGGACTCATGAAAGACTCAGTTGTGACTTGACAGATTCATGAAATCAAGCTGCGACTGACTTGATTCCTGAAGATAGCATGACTACTTGACCATTTAGATCAACCTGTGACTAATTTCAATCAGGGAAAGATCAGGTGGTGACCTAGACTGATGAGGAAGATCAACTGTCCTGACTTGCCTCATGGACGAACATTGTGACTGACGACTCGGATGAATGTCAGGTGTGAATTGACTGAACTCAGGAAGAACAACTGTGACTAGACTTGACTCATGATAATGAATGGTAACTTGACTTGACCCATGACAATCAACTGTGACTTGACTAGACTTACAACTATCAGCTGTGAATTGACTAGACTCATGATCATAAACTGTGACTTGATTTGCCCCATGACGATCAACTGTGACTTGACTAGACTCATAACTATCAGCTGTGACTTGACTAGACTCATGATGATCAGCTGTGACTTGACTTGACTCATGAAGATCAGCTGTGACTTGACTTGACTCATGATAAGGAACTGTAACTTGACTTGACTCATGATGATCAACTGTGATTTGACTTGACTCATGATGATCAGCTGTGACTAGACTTGACTCATGATAATGAACTGTGACTTGACTAGACTCATAACTATCAACTGTGACTGGACTAGACTCGTGATCATAAACTGTGACTTGCTTTGACTCATGATGATCAACTGTGGCTTGACTAGACTCATAACTATCAGCTGTGACTTGACTAGACCCATGATGATCAACTGTGACTTGACCTGACTCGTGAAGATCAGCTGTGACTTGACGGAGCGCTGTTGTGTCCGCCATTTTGTGATCAGGCTCCTCTGTCGCCGCCATCTTGTGAGCATGCTCTGATACAGCCATCACTTCAGTCACAGACATGGTGTCGCTTCCTTCCTCTGCGACACCCACCGTGAACGCTGAACCAGCAGTCAGCAAGGCATAATCTATAAAGTCCCTTAAGCTATGGCTGAATTTCCTTGGCATCCCAGATTTTGTGGGTTCATCAAGTCCAAAACAGAACAAGTCTTTAAACAAAACTTCATCATACAGAGGAACTTGATAAGACAGCATACAGATCCGGTGAACATACTCCTCAGTAGAAAGGCCTCCTTGCCGAAGATGTAGTAGCTCAGTGACTGGGTCCATACCAGGCCAGAGACCACTGAGAAAGCTGCTGGATCCTTGTGGGGGCAGAGTCCAGATATTTGTTACGGGGCTGACGAGACGTGAGACGTGCGGATCCATGTGCAAAGTTTATTATGGAGAAGACAGAGACGTGGTCAAAACAGGCATGGGTCAGATAATGGCAAACTGGTATATGGCGGGCAAGACACAAGAATAGTCCTAGGGCTAGCGCAGGTCGACGATCGGCAGACAGAATCAAAAAGGGGCAAGACAAAAGGGGTGAATCCAGGGAACCAGGCGAAGATCAGAAACCGAGAAGGCTAAGGCTAAGGCTAAGGCAAATGACTAGGGCTAAGGCTAAGGCTAAGGCTAAGGCTAAGGATAAGGCTAAGGCTAATGACTAGGGCTAATGACTAGGGCTAAGGCAAATGGCTAAGGCAACAAACGAGGGCTCTGTAGAGTCGCTATCGCTAGGGGAGTGATAAATGCGGAACAATACTCGGCAGAGGGAAGGGATAAGAGTGAGTGTTATATAGTGAGGGAGTGATATGAAACAGCTGGGTGCAATCAGTGTAAACAGGTGTGTGCAATTCGTGCTGAGTGCAAGCAGTAAAGCCTGATGGGAAAGATAGTCGGGGCTAATGAAAACAGTTGTGTGGTGCTGAGAGTCAAGGAAAGGACAGTCATGGAACGGATTAGGGGACAAATATTATTTGCAGGGAGTACAATATGGTTCTTGTTCTGATGAGAGCACCTGGAGATTGGCTTTTTTTTTTTTTTCTGTTGCTCACACTGCACTAGTGCTTATTATATGAAATATAACTATTAAAAAAGATAATAGTGACATAGTGTATTGCACTTTATTTAGTTAATTTTCAACTAAAGTCCATAACAAAATTATAATAAAAAAGTTTTATGCTTTTGATCTTTAGTCATTTTTAGTAGTTTTGTTGCTTTCTAGTATATGGTATTCGTTTTATTAATATGATTTCAGTTTTAGTTACAGTTATTTAGTTACCTCAGCAAATTACATGAGACATTCTGGAACCTAGCTGAAATAAAAACTTGTTTCTATTTACTTTATTCACATTTCATTTTTATATAAAATTCACTCAATAGATATATATATACTATATATATATAATATATATATCCTATATATATATATATATATATAAGTGTGGTTTTGCAGGTCTGTGTCCAGATACAAACCAAAGGGCTTTATTATTTTCCAGAGAGCAACATTGCACCTGAGACAGGCCATTTCCCTTCGAGCATTGGCAGTGGAGGGGAGGAGGTTAGGTCTGGTGGAGCTCTTCTGTACAACACACACACATACACACAATCTCTGTCGACAGTGCTGGCGGATTAGAGCCATTTCTGAAATGCATGGAGCTGTCTTTTTTTTGAAAAGCCTTTCAACAGTTACACCAGAGTTTAAAAAAAAGAACCATGAAAGGAGCAAAACAAAACAGTGAATATGTCCCCCCACCTTCCCACAGAAGCCACAGCACAGTAACAATTAAAGAAAATTACCAAATTGGACAGCAGAATTATGCGTTATCTTGGAGCTTCTGTGTGTGTGCGTTTCATGTGTGTATGTGTGTATGTGTGCTTTTCTTGAGCTCTAAGGATGACCATTGAGCTGTAAATAAAGCAGAAGCCCCCCAGCCTGCCAGTAAGAGGAGACAATCCTGCGTTGCTCAGAGAGACATGTTCCTGATAAACCGTTGCTCTCTCGCAGACTGCACAATAGGGCCCGGATTCATTTGCATGACACAATTGGCTTGCTGTGCTGATGTGTTGCAGCTAGACAAGTGTAGCATTACGAAGAACAAGTTACCATGGGGAAGGTTAATACAGACAATAAGAGAAGCAGATAATGGGAATTGGGCTCCTGTCTTTCAAACCTCTTATCTGGGAACCAAGTAAAACGCTTTTGTTTTTTTTTTTTTTGTTTTTTTTTTTATTTTTTTTTGTTTTGTTTTTTTTTTATGCTGTTTGATTTATTTTTTTTTTTTTTTTTTTTTTTTTTTTTTAATTTTTTTTTTTTTTTTATTTTTTTGGTATTTTTATATTAATTTTTTTATTTGTTCTCGGTCTGCTTTGAATACGGGCGACCGCTTTAAAGGGCCAGTTCCCCATGTTCACACAAGCATTAGGAATTATAATTTATGCACTCCATGGTGTTTATTTACATATCCAAACATGGATCTACTGCGCAATGTAATGTTCTCCAGGTATGTGTTGTGTTTTTGGGTTTGAGACTATCTTCGTGTTTGATCTTATTCTGTATCAGCAGTGTTAACAATTAGGCCTTCTTGTCATAATAGCATATCCGTAATGGGTCATTAGCTAACATATGTCACTTCAAACGTGATATTGCTGTAATATGGTTTGTAATTGGCAGAGATTTTGGTGAATGTTTTTCTTTCCCATCTCGTTGGGTCCAGAAAATTGGAAATTATTTGTGTAAAATTTGTAAAAAAAAATCCCATTATTCCCTTTATAATTCCCTTCCAGGTATACTTTGAAGAATAGTTAGTATTGTTTTATGATGGTAATCAAAAACTAAGCCCCTAAAGGGACATTGTGATAGCAAAAAATAAAATAAAATGGGAGGATTTTATTTTTCAATACTTTTGCATTCTCTCACAAAACTTGCATTCCCCTAAGAAACTTTGTTTCCTTGCAAGCCTTTTGAGATGGAAATAATAGAAGGTGGGAGGAAAAACTATATTTTTTGCTTTTGAAAGCAAACTCAAAGTTTCTCTGGGAAATGCAATACTTTTGCGTGAGAACGCAAAAGCATTGAAATATAATTATTCATTCTGTATCTAAATGATAGTAAGTAGAAAAAGATAAGTATTTTTTTCGTATATTTCAGTATTTTCAGAACACATTGACAATCTAAAAATCAATTATATAATTTAGCATATTGCAAATTGACTAATTTTAATGCAAAGTTGTTTTTACAATGTCATGCTTATATTTTTTAACTGTTACTGCTATTTTAAGCTACCTTTTTATTTTATGACAAGGTCCCTCGCAAGGGGTATCATCATTTGGTATGTGTGAATGTGAAGGGGTAGGTAGGGGTGGTCTCCAAAAGGCCTGCCCCTCCATTCAGCATGCGCCCGGATCCACCCAGCAGGTAAAGGCTCAATTACCATCCTTCAGCAGACCCCTAACAAGACGACAAAAGGCCCTAATTTTTAATTTAATATTTGGGCTGCTGAGGAGTAGGGGTAAAATAAGGGGGAGGTCGTCCGTCTGGGTGGAGCCTCCCACCATGGCCCCCAGATGGGCCAGGCTGGCAGAGAGGTTGTTAAGAGCGAGGATTGAGTACCTTACATAGTGAATTAAGTTTGAACCCTGGGGTGTCTGGGCTCTGCGGAGAGAAAGACAGTCCTATTTCAGCGATGCTGTGCTTTAGCACTGCTTCCCTGTCAACTTCCCTTCAACCCCCAATATCATGACATTTAAGCTATTCATTAATTAGAGACCTGCATGATGAGGTTTTTTTTTTGTTTTGCTCTAGTATGGAAAATAAATAAAAAGTGATGTGACCCTCCTCGATTTGTTCATATGAAGAAGAATTATAGAGTTTACCTGTATCCAGTGCTCTGAAGAAAGGATGTTACTCCTGGTGCCTGTCGTCTGTCTGTCTGTCGGTTGACTGTCGTCCGTCCGTCCGTTCGTCGGTCATTCTATTATATCTATCTATCTAATCTATCTATCTATCGATCATATATCTATCTATCTATCTATCTATCTATCTATCGTCGTCCGTCAGGCAGTCCGTCGTACGTCCGTCATTCTAGCTATTGTTCTATGTCATTCTCTCTTTCTCTGATGTTCTATCTTTCTATCATTCTGTCATTCGGTCTGTCTGCCCTAAATTCACTTTATTTGAGAGATTTAATTATTATAGTGCTTCAGATGTTCTAAAATACACAAAATAAACATCTTTTGATTGTGACTATATTCCCAACATAGCTTTATTTTGTTCTTAAAAAATATTTTAGCTTAAAAAGTCAATTTAAAATAAAATTCTACCTACATTTTGTGTTTATGTAAAGTATTATTGAAAATGACATTAATGTCGTCACAATGTATAAAATCTAGGTCTTTAAATAGTCTTAATTCACTTGTCCTGTTTTTTATTTTTTTATTTTTTATTAGGACAGACACTCAGCAGAATATACACGTTTATCTATTCAAATTACAAGTATATGAATTCAGACTACTGTGACTTGCAGTAATGTTGCACTTTATCAAAATTTTCTAACTTTAATGGCACCATTACCTGAGAATGACCCATAAACATATGCTTGTTGGAGAAAGTGACTTTCTGATCTTTGTATATGTACAGTATGCATGTGTGTGTGTGCATGTTTGTGTGTGTCTGAAGGAATGGATTACTAAAAATAGAAAAGGGATATATTTCCTCCTGGGGATGACACCCCATTTGTTTTCATTTTGTAGATGGTCGTCCGTGCCAGATTACGTTGTTTTCCCTCCCGCAGGGCTTCTCTCTGGTCCTCTTACCCCCCACCTCCTAATAATGCACCTCCTATTATTCCCTAATGGATCGAGGACAAAAACAGTGACCTAATAAAGACCAGACAGAGAATTCACCTGTGATTTATCTATTTGCTCTCACACTCCCTGCCATAGTCAGGGTCACAAATCATCTGTTTTGCTCCTATTGTGGTCTCTTCAGTCCAAGTCTACTTTTTCAAACAACTTAAACTAGGCCGTGTGGCTTCATGATAAGGGAAGCTTAAGAATTTACATCTAGGGTAGACTGATTTTTAGTTTGGCTTTCTTAGGTACTTACATATACTGTGTAAGTATGTTTTATTTATTTATTTTTTGTTCATTTTATTTTGAAATTTTTAAATACCCTTTATATTTTAAATACCAATCCACTTTAAAGAAAGTTTTCTTTGTGTGATCCTCAGGGTATCAAAAAGAGGAGAAGACCACCATCAAGAGCACAAAGGAGCCTCCAAGTGAACTTACGAGTCAGAAGAGTTTTTTTATTTTTGGAGGAAGTCAGATGGTACCCTGTTTGACAATATTTTAAGAAAACGCTGATGTCTATTTGGGATAAGATTGGAAAAGGTTTTCATTTAAAGGGAATTTAATTAAAAAGCTGGAAAGCACCAACAAATGCTGGAATAAGTAGGACGATATGAAACCGCCAGCAAATGGATTCCTCAATCCCACTCGAGGGAAACCACACAAGCCACTTAGCAAATGAATAACTTTGGTTCTATTTTCACTTTCATATCACAACCGAATGTATTATTTAACTTTGATGTATTTTTTTTCTCTCCGCTTGTTTTGCGTCAGCCGTTGTGGCGCTGGCAGAGATTGCCTTGTTAAAGATTAATAAGACCAGTGGCGTGTGATTGTTTTAAGGTTAGAAGCGGCACTGATTCGCTCTGTTAATGCCATATGTGTGTGTGTGTGTGCATGTGCGGGTGCGTGTGAGCCGGGATATTGATCGCCTGTGTGTCTGCCCAAAGAGCGTTTGCTCAGTCAGGCAATGAGAGGCAGCAAAAAGTGAGGTAGAGGTGAGAAAGCACAACTGGTTTGGCTGACCTCGGCCCACAATCCAACACCCCAGATGTATTTTGGCTATGTCAGCACATAGCCTCATTTTTCATGTGCAGGAAGTGTTACACCTCAGCATGCTTGATGTGTGTGTGTGTGTGTAGTCTTCCTAATGCTAATCACAATCTGGTGTTAACACTTGACAGAGACATAGCGCTAACTATTTAAGTATCTTGGACACGCAGATGTCCAGCTTGACTCAACTCACATGGACATATTTCTCCTGTTTTTTTTATAGTGCTTCCCTGGGGAACTTGGGATTCTGGCCGTGACCCATATTGACACCTTTGAGCCATTGTGAGAAGCGTTGCTTTATGGGACATGTAAGCATGCAGTGACCTCAATTCTCCTCACACCAGCACTGCTCGACCTCCTTTTTTGTTGACGGTGATTCATTTTAAATTCCCAAATGTACAATTAGCATACTAGCTCTTACGGAGGTTATACCCTATTGCTGGTTATTGACCATTATGCTGTCCATTAACACATTGCTGCTTCTTCCACAGACAGGTTCCTTCTCTCTTCATCAGCCCGAACGTTGAATGAACTGATTTATGTCACAATCTCATTTTGGAGTGTTTTTATATGTGCGTTGTAAACCTTTAATGGCTAATGTGTTAACAATATCCCAGATCAAAACTCTGGGTGCTACACACATCAGCATTGCACTGGGATTAATTGAGTCTCTTTGGAAATCTCTGCGCACTTGGGAATAGCCATCTCTCCAATTGCCACTGTAGTTAACGATAGAGGTTTAGGGCTATTTTATCTCAAATTTATCAGGATTGAATTGGGCCGAGGTCATTGTCGGGCGGCCATAACCCTTTGTTGCCACCTCTATTGTGGTTTGAAGATAAAGTGCTGAAAGACAGGCGGCCGTCATCCCCCTCTTCAGACTCTAATGCCTGCAAAGACGAAGTGTGCATTTGCCTCGAGTGCACGACGCGGGAACCTGGTTTCAAAAAACACTCAACGAAGACTAGTTCCATCATCACGCTCCAGGATAAAAGGCGTAATTTCAGAGGTTTTCATTGCCTGTTTAACTATCCTTGTTCCCTCTCTCTCTAATATTGCCTCTAAATTACAATCTCAAATCTACACACAATTGCCACACTAGAGACGTCTGCACTGGAGACAGCCGTCCACCCACCACCCCTCAGGCTCTGTGGCATTTTACAAACCCCGACCACGTTTGCCTGCGAATTTCCCTCGGATTAGATTTGTAAATCAAAAACCAATACATAACATGCAAGAATTAATCTGTTTTATATACCTTGGTTACATTTTTCCTGCTGCACATTTGGAAGATTTAGAATGTATTTGCACCTGCTGGTTTCAGCTATTATATGCTTCAGTTCATACATCTATTTGTGAGGCTATAAAACACGCATTGAATACCCATGTAAATTGTGTTCCTCACAATAAATTATATGCATATTTGCAAAAAAAAAAAAAATTATAAAATACATGACTGCTGTCGGTCCTCCCCTGTGTTTTTGGAATACTAATAACAGCTGGGCGAGATGCATTTGCTTCCTCAGTGTTTTTCTATCTCAGTGTGATTTGGATTGAAGTTTGGGTTTTTAGCATTTCGTTCCCCCTGTCTCCCCGTCTGCAGTGTCTATTTATTTGAAGCGAGTGATGTTCTTACTGTAGCGAGGTAGTTGAAAATGCCATTGACCCGCACGCACCTACGGTTCAGCAGCTGATTTCTGTAGCACCGGCACACTCTCTCTCTCTATGTGGCTCCCTATGAGATGCCTCTGCTGGTAGATGTGTACATTAATCCAGAATCTAGTTGTGTATAACCAAGTATCAATCACATTCAGCCTGGGGAGATGAGTGTTAGTGATGCTAGCCAGCATTCAACACTGAAGTCAGAGCAGGACACTTGGATGAATCTTTTTTTTTTTTGATGCAAAGATTTGTCTTTTTAAAATGACTTTTTGAAATCACTTGACTGAAATAAGGGGTGTCGTATGGTTCTTGGGTTTCACTCTGAGTGTGCAATATAAATCTGCAGCAGTTGACTTTTCTGTAACCCTGCTGATAAATAAGATTAGAGCTGACTGACTCCATTCTAGAAATAGGTCCCATCTTCATATTTCTCCTGATGACCTTAGCTATCTGATTCGCATTATCTTTCAGGCCATGATGTCACCAGAATTACCAGTGTCAGATTTTGGGCTACTTAGCAAAACCACACATAGGCTTTTTGGATAATTCCTTTCTTTTGGTACTGGGCTGGTGTAATGACTGTATAAACAGAATAATGATCTCTGCTGGCTGATGACTGACTAAGATGTAGAAATGCTTTCACATATGCTCCTGAGTTTCACACAGAAGAAGTGCTGTGTTTTTAGGCTGGTTTAATTTAACTTAATTTTAAAGTCTTACAAGATATTTGCTATGTTCACAAAAATTTTATATATGCATGTTTAAATTAGATAATATATTCAGAAAGAATACATTAATGATAAATGTATATAATTTAAGATGCCATTTAAAGTTGTCAAATCTTTGTATTGTTGTAAAAATGAATACATATAATATATTATTATATATTAAATTGAAATAAAATATGGTAATATTTGACTAAATATAACTTCCGTACATACATACATCAGCAAAATATTTGATTATATATATATTTATATATATATAAAACATAAATATTGGAATCTTTATATTATATATAAAACTGAAATATTAATGAATATTAAGCTGACATTAATTATTTAGCTATCATTTGTCATTAATCACAATTTAGTGTTTTTTTATGAGTATGATGTTACATTCACAGGTATATAATATACACAATCTCTGCATAGAAGTTAATCATACTTTTTTTTTCTCCCTATAGCTTATTTCACTGAAATTAACAGCCATTTAAGTCACCTTTATTTATATAGCGCTTTTAACAATACAGATGTGTCAAAGCAACTGAACAGCATTAATTAGGGAAATATTGTGTCAATAAGTAAACAAATAGTAAACACTCAATTTTTCAGTTAAAGACAGTTCATCATGAATTCAGTGTGTCATCATCCAGCTCAGTTCTCAGTTAAATAGTAATCAGTGCAATCAAGCGCGATATCGCTGGAATTCAGTGTTTCCCAAAAGCAAGCCAGAGGCGACAGCGAAGGAACCAAAACTCATCGGTGACGAATGGAGAAAAAACAGGTTGGAGAAACCAGGCTCAGTCGGGGGCTAGTTCTCCTCTGACCAGACGAACTAGCAGTTCAGTTCCAGGCTGCAGCAATGTCACATTGTGTAGAGGACTCATCTGTTTCCTGTGGTCTTGTCCTGGTGGCCGTCTGGGAGACAAGGTCTTTACTGGGGATTTGTTTCTGGGGCTCATCTAGTTGTCCTGATTTACTTACAGCAGCTGACTGCACACATACAGTGTGAATGTAAGCCTGTTAGTCTGTGTCAGAGAATCTCTGTGCTTAAATTCTTAGACAGTCCTGCTGTTAGAGTACTTTGGGATATGCAGTGTGATTGTAGTTGAGCTTAGCCAAATATCAGTCTACCCTTATGTCTCATGCCCTACTGAGGATCTGTACAGAGGTCAGAGGTCACCTACCCACTCCATAGCCCCTCCTCCGTCCCCCCACCCACACTGAAGTGTGCAAAAGCCAATAAAATTGCAAATTTCCCCATATTTTCACAATATCCTAAATAAACAGGAGCCAAGCACACATTCCCTCGCTCTGCATCAAATATTAATCTCAGTGTGGCTACAGTGCCGTGCAACAGCACCGGCCACCCCTCTCTGGGTAAACATTGGGGAGATTGCTATTCAGCGGCTCTCATCCGTGTGCCTTGCCGAAGAGCATGACAAATTCTCTTCCTAATTACAAGGCGCTCTGTGTGCTCTCCAGCACTGTAAATCCACCCCACACTCTCTCCTCTCCGATTGTGGATTAGGCCTTCACATTCCCTCCTCATTATAGCTTCAGCTCAGGTCGGATGTACTCAAATGGGTGAACCAGTGTTTCGAAGAGTTCATCATATGTCAGAGGGGCGCTTAATAGACCCCTTATTTTCAGTTGGCATGTACCCAAAGATGGCACATAGATTTTTTTGATGAGGGTGAGTCTATGTATTAAAATTTTTTTAAAGGTGTAATCATTTTCCTTTTAAAATGATTCATTACAAATGGTTATCATATATATATATATTAATATATATACATGTGCATCTCAAAAATTAGAATGTATTTAATTTTATTTTTTTTTCTTTTTTTTTTTTTCTTTTTTTTTTTATCGTGGAAAGATTCATTGATTTCCCCAGTATAATTCAAATTCAAATTGTGAAACTGTGTATGAATAAATTCAGGCCACAGATAAAGTAGTTTTGTTTTGTTCTTTTAATTGTGATGATTTTGGTTTACATTTAACAAAAACCCACCAATTTATCTCAACAAATTAGAATATGGTGACGTTCCAATCAGCTAATCAACTCAAAACACCAGCAAAGGTTTCCTGAGCCTTCAAAATTGTCTCACAGTTTGGTTCACTAGGCTACACAATAATGGGGAAGACTGCAGATTCTGACAGTTGTCCAGAAGACATTCATTGACACCCTTCACAAGGAGGGTACGCCACAAACATTCATTGCCAAAGAAGAGTGCTGTATCCAAGCATGTTAACATAACAGAAAGTTGAGTGGAAGGAAAAAGTGTGGAAGAAAAAGTTGCACAACCAACCGAGAGAACCGCAGCTTATGAGGATTGTCAAGCAAAATCGATTCAAGAATTTTGAGTGAACTTCACAAGGAATGGACTGAGGCAGGGGTCAAGGCATCAAGAGCAACCAACACAGACGTGTCAAGGAATTTGGCTACAGTTGTCGTATTCCTCTTGTTAAGCCACTCTGAACCACAGACAACGTCAGAGGCATCATACCTGGGCTAAGGAGAAGAAGAACTGACTGTTGCCCAGTGGTCCAAAGTCCTCTTTTCAGATGAGAGCGAGTTTTGTATTTCATTTGGAAATCAAGGTCCTATAGTCTGGAGGAAGGGTGGAGAAGCTCATAGCCAAAGTTGCTTGAAGTCCAGTGTTAAGTTTCCACAGTCTGTGATGATTTGGTGTGCAATGTCATCTGCTGGTGTTGGTTCATTGTGTTTTTTGAAAACCACATCACTGCACCCGTTTACCAAGAAATCTTCGAGCACTTCATGCTTCCTTCTGCTGAAAAGCTTTATGCAGATGCTGATTTCATTTTCCAGCAGGATTTGGCACCTGCCCACACTGCCAAAAGCACCAAAAGTTGGTTAAATGACCATGGTGTTGGTGTGCTTGACTGGCCAGCAAACTCACCAGACCTGAACCCCCATAGAGAATCTATGGGGTATAATCAAGAGGAAAATGAGAAACAAGAGAAAAAAAAATGCAGATGAGCTGAAGGCCACTATCAAAGCAACATGGGCTTCCATACCACCTCAGCAGTACCATAAACTGATTAACTCCATGCCACGCCGAATTGAGGCAGTAATTAAAGCAAAAGGAAACCCTACCAAGTATTGAGTACATGTACAGTAATTAACATACTTTCCAGAAGGCCAAAAATTCACTAAAAATTTTTTTTTTATTGGTCTTATGAAGTATTCTAATTTGTTGAGATAGTGAATGGTGGGTTTTTGTTAAATGTGAGACAAAATCATAACAATTAAAAGAACCAAAGACTTAAACTACTTCAGTCTGGTGTTGAATTTATTTAATACATGAGTTTCAAAATTTGAGTTGAATTATTGAAATAAATGAATTTTCCACGACATTCTAATTTATGAGATGCACAGTTATTATGAAAGAAAAAATAATACAAAAACAATAAAGAAAAAAAAGTAAAATTACAAATTTTTATTGTCAATAAGTCAGATATCTAATAAGGTATTCTAAATAGTGCCACACTCGATACCACGACTGAGGTGAGACCCTTGAGCAAGGCACCGAACCCCCAACTGCTCCCCGGGTGCTGCAGTAAAAATGTCTGCCCACTGCTCCGGGGTGTGTGTGTGTGTGTGTGTTTTCACTACTGTGTGTGTGCACTTGGATGGGTTAAATGCAGAGCACAAATCCAAGTATGGTTCACCATACTTGGCCACACGTCACTTCACTCACTCACTTACTCATGCTGGGCTGCTCCAGACCATGACTGTTTTGAAAACCACTGCATTTCAGAGACATGTTCTTAAATGTAATTCATATAACAAATACTTACATACACGCACAGTTTTAAGGCAGCTTTAATCACCTTTTTGGTAACTTCATGACTTAACTGACGACATTACTGCATTGCATGATCGTAGTTTCTTTGGCGCTTTAATATGCAATGATAAACAGCTCGCTTCTCCGCATTTGTGCGTGCAACTGAAGAGCACAGTATAACGGCTGACAGGACAGGAAAATTAATTTTTACTGACATATGGCCTGACAACATCTCATCTGACCGCAGTTCACTGTTCTACTTAAGCTCCCTCAACACCTGTACCTTTTTATTGTGCTCGATTGAATAGTGCCTGACGCTGAGGTGAAGTTGGAGTGCGAGTTTGAAAAGTCTCCTACTTGATATGGTCGTAAAGATATTCTGCGTCTAAATAAACACAAATCTTGTCAAAGAAAAAAAAAAGAGTCAGATGCAGCAGTTGTGAGTGGGGTGAACCTAGCTCCGCCCCTACGATAATTGCGTTCAATATTTTTAGCACGTTAAACTGAAACATTTAATTGCCTGAGTTAATGCTCTAATTTTGACAGCACTAATACTAAATAATTTTAATATACAGACAGTACATTATAATTTAAACTTTTTTTATGACTTAACTGTTTTCTAAAAAAATGAAAGCTTAAAATATTATAAACAAATTAAATATGAAAAAAATACATAAAATATTGAAAAATGAATGTATTAAGTAATATTAGGGAATGTATTAGTTGATGATATATTGTTATGGGTAAAAAAATATGTAATAATATTGATTACTGAAAACAATTCCTTTAAAATTAAATAGGTTTGTATGTCAAATAGGTAGCTTAAAAAAGATAACTTTTCATGGAACAGGTCACCATGATGAGATCACATGACCAGCCAAATGCCTTTTGCTTTATTTCGGTAATTATCAGACATTTTTGCTCAGTGAATATATTAATCATGGCATTTCTACAATGGCATCTGAATGAAAATCTTTGTTTTTTTAAATTATGTTTATATACATTCCTAGTCAAAGGTGACCATTTTGACCAACATTAACAACAACAACAAAAAAATCACCTTTATGCCTTTTTTTTGTACAATAAAGTTTGTGAGTTAGAAAAATATTGGAGCATATCAGAATAGGAAACTCAAAAACTCTATCTTCCTCTATTTTTCCCTCTCTCCTCAATTCCTCCCCTACTGCACTTGAGCGTGCCCTTTACTGCTGTCAATTTTCACCCCCTCCTCCTCGCCAGCAGCACTGTGTCCTTTCCATGCCATTGTCTCGCTGTTTTTCAAATGAATGTAATTATCGGGAAAGTAATAAGAGGCCCCTGCTCAGGATGAACCTGAGAGAGAAAGTCTAAATGTTCTCCTGGAAAAACCTTGACAGCAGCCCTGAACAGGTTGTCAACAAGACTGGCGTGACATCTTTAACCACAAGGGGCAGCAAAGTACACGGCATCCAGAAATCTCCTGCCCTTCTGTCCAGTCTCGCCTCTGATGATTAAGACATCCTCCATTCACCAGAGATCAGGCTCATTTGAATGCTAGAAGGCCGTCTTGGGTTGGAGCCTGAATTCGTAAAGGTAGGCCAGAAGATTCGAGTGGAATCTGGACCGGTCTGTCATTCAGCCAGAAAACCGATTCTTCCAGCAATTCCCTCAGACTCTCACCCCCCCCCCCCCCCCCCCCCCCCCCCCCCCCGGCAGATTAACAGGTATATTTCTTCAGTATACAGTCACTGTCAGTCCCTTATTAAACACCACCTGCTGTTATCCGCCACGCTGCTCCTGTTTCTCTCTCCAAACCCTGGGCAGAAATGAGAACGCGAGGAAGTCGCTGACACAGTTCTCTCAGTCTTTCCTTAATCTCACACATCCTACTTCCTCTCACCATGTTCCAGCCACACACGCAGTCATTTAGTGCTCCTGCAAGTAATTGGGTCTTCTGATACTCCCTGTGAATCTGGGGTGTTTATTGAAACAGCTGGATCAGATATTGCTCCCCGTGGCTCTTGCTACCTCATGTACCTGGTGTGTCCAGGTGTCTCTTTGGATTGTCTCAAAAGAACTCTTCATTTAATTGTCTCAACTGTGCTTTTTTGCATATGTAAGAGGTCAGCTACATATATCAGTCAAGCCACCTTGAAACTGTAGAAAATACTCATAATTGAGTGTTTAGCTACACATAATTGAATGTCGTTGCATTTAAACTACGCTAATTGACTCTTCCATGGTGAAAACACTGTCACAGCTGTTGTCCTTGATCTTCTATACAGTTGGGAGGTGATAGCATGTAGATATGGTAGCTATGAGCTCCATCTATCAGACATCAGAGATTTTCATTAGGTCACCTATTTAAACTATTTAAAGTTAAACTATTTAAATATTAACTGTTAAATATTTTAATTATTTGATCTAGTTGCATATATAATATTATATGTATATATAAATAATAAATAAATAATATATATATTATATATTATATATATATCTATATATATATATTATATTTTAATATATATATATATATTTTTTTTTCTGCTGTCAATAAAACTTCAGTAATATATACTCATCTTTATCAGTGTATGTGTGTTTCAGGGCAAATTTGGCATGTATTTCCCCTTCCTCCTTAATTTCTTTTGCCAGTGATCAAAGGCCTCCTCCCGGTCCTTTCTCAAGCACGGCTCTGCCACCCCCTGGTCGACACGAACCGGCACGCTGAGGACACACTACAGGGGGCCTTCTCCACCCCCTCCTGCTGCTGACCTGCAGTGATTGGTTATCTCTGTCACAGTGTGTGATTGCAACCTCTGGGTGACCCCTACGCAATATATATCGTCACAGGTTATCTACATAATGCACGGGGAGAGGGTGAGAAAGCTATCAGAGAGATAGCGTGGAGCAATCAGACTTTTCCTCTAGACAATGACGGCTGTTGTATGACTGGAAATGTCGCTGAGGTGACAGTAAATGATTCAGAGTGTGTACGACGCAGGTGACCCGGTTGCGTGACTCTACATCTTCTGATTGACAAGCACATGAGCGTGTTTGTCACGGACATACCAAGGGTATAGCCACGCTGTAGTCCCCTGCTAGCTCTTCTGAGGTAGCGCTTCTCTGGTGAATGAAGCCATGATGGCAGATTAAAGCAAGCCATTGATCATCTCCCACCGCAAATTATGCATAATCCCTCTCTTAATGTGTCTTTCATAAACATCATGACAGGTCCCAGGAATGCATGCAAATAAAAAGCAAGCCGGGAAAGGAGTAAACCAATGAATGAGTTTTTAAGAAGCAGGCTATTGCGAGACATTCGCCTTCTTTTTATGATATCAAACGATCAATTATCCAGATGGCTGGAAGAGGGAGCGTCACGACACAACTGCTTTGCATTGTTTTTTTTGTTTTTTTACTCTATTTCCACCATAGCTGTGCTCCGCACATGGCAATAAACAGATGTTGGCTTTGTTTTGCTTTCAAAGTCAGGTATTCACCACACCACAGTTCCCTGACCAGCTACTGAGCAGCTGAGACTGGCATCTGCTGCTGTGTTTGAGCAGGAGGGACTCACTGCTGGCAGGTTGCTGTTAACTTGGCAATAAAGGAAATATGAATATGAAGAACTATGATGCACTTGATGTGTTTAGATCATTCTGTCTCATCAGGATGTTTGCTTTTATGGTCATGATGTTGGTAGGTAGCTCAGTTGCTAGACTAGCAGCATGACTGGCGTGAATGTGGCTACGGGTGAGAAAACCACCATCACCCTTATGCTCAATCTTAGCATTTTATTTTCCAAACAAGCTTTTGGTAGTTTGATTGTGCTGATCATATTCAAGATAATATTAACTATTTAAGAATGTTTAGTTGAAAGCGTGTGACGCATGGTTGGCTCTGCGCATGAAATGAGACTTGTTACGATCTGAGTGTTTTGGAAATGTAGGCGCTTATTTACAAAGGTCATTTAATCTGTTTTATGGATCAAATAGCTAACTGATCATGAAAAAAATTGAATCAGTTTCCAAATATATACAAAAAAGTTATATAACGCCGTTATACAACGCTCGCTTAATGTTCATCTTTATTAAACAAGCTAATAATTTATTAACACTGTTAAATGTAATTTTATTTTAAATATTTTAATCGTACTTAAAAGTGGGGTAAGCGATTTTTGGTAGCCAATGTTGACATTTGAAATCACCAAAATAAACAAGCCCCTACCCCAAAAGGGTCTCGCTCCTATTTTGATAGCTCCGCCCCACACATACGTACGCAACCCAAGCAATGATTAGTTCTGTGAAACAAAGCAAAACCAATGTTACACCATGTCTACACCAAGCGGCAACCTTCCGGTCTCTCTCGTGAAACCAACACGGAAGTGACTAAAACTGCAATTCATCGACTGGCCGCTAGAGGCTGGCTCCAAAAAGGAGTCAATCCCATAGACTCCCCATGTTAAAACGCCCAACTTTACAGCAGAAAAAAAAATGTTTACAGCCTGGTACAAAAAGTTATTTTGGTCTATACAGGTAATTTTGCCCTTCATGACAACTTGTGAGGGGGTGAATTTTTTTATAACTAATCCGTTTAAATTATATTAAGCCTTAAACGTTCTGCATAATTAAGGGCGTGGCCAATTGAGTGACAGGTAGATTGCCGCTGCTTGTCACCACCATCGAGCTAGGTGGGCATGGCTTCAGCAACATGCTCCCGCCTCTTTGCCCATTTTCAATTATCCGGGAGTGACGCGAGGTGACGCGCTGCCAAGATGCAGAGGCCGGCTCGCCTCACGGAGCTTCAAAAACACTCTTCGGAAACCTACGGGTGACATCACGGACACTATGTCCATGTTTTTATACAGTCTATGGTCTACTACATAATAAATGCTTTAGCAGCATGTTAACTAATGTAGTTTAGTTTTTACTATTGCAAAGTGTTACGGAATTTTAATATAGGCCATTTACTGGTTTTTGGGCATACCAAAGTAAATCACCTTACTGTACTGCAGAATTTTCGGTAACACTTTATTTTAAGGACCAATTCTCACTATGAACTAGTGTGCGTATAGCAGCATATTACTAGCACTATTGCGTTTTTAGTACTTATAAAGCACATATTAATGACCATATTTTAGATCCCTTAATCCTACCGCATACCTAAACTTAACTACCCTACTAACTATTAATAAGCAGCAAATTAGGAGTTTGTTTAGGGAAACTCTTAGTTAATAGTGAATATGTGTTCCCAATTCTAAAGTGTCACTGAATTTTCATATTGGTGCTGCCCTAATTGTGATCTGAGAATAGTCGACCAAAGTCATATCCATTTTTCGAAGACACATTTGTGTAATTTATGTGGCCAGGTGTAAATATCAGGTGCATTGCAAAATCAGATGATAAAGGTGAACGATGTGACAACGTCTAATTAACCCCAATAACAACAAAGTCTCTTTCTGTCTAGTCTATCACCTTTATCGCTTCAAGATTTACATCTTAGACTCAAACCCAAACTTCTCAGGACTCCTCTTCTGTGTAGGTGAGGCCTTTGTCAACAGGGTGGCAGCACTTTGGAAAATGCCCTCACTTTATGGGTTATATTTTGCAGAAGCAAAACAATTCTTGTATATCGTGATGTTTCTGTGTTTTATTGTTTGTTTTTTTGCCTTTCGAATCCCAGCGGAGGATGCGAGCTGCGTTTTCAGAGCATAATGCGTGTGTCATTTTGGGGGAAAATGGTGCATCTGTAGAAGCAGGTTGTGAAAATGGCACCTGATATGACCTCCATTTTAGAGAATGGTGGAGGAATAATGGAAACCCCGGGAGGTAAAGAGTGCTGCCTTCTCCCCTGCCCTGTGACGAGACTCTGGGCCAGGCATTAGAGAGGATGAATGACAATACTGAGATCCCAGCCACCACACTGCTTGTTTATGGATGTGTGTGCACATCTGTGAAGTGTGCGATAGATTAAAGTTGCCTCTGCAAATGTTGTTTTTTGTGTGAAATCGATGATTGATGTTTCCCTATCATGCAGTGCTGTAATTTTTCTCTTGTAATTAACTATGACACCAAAAATCTACTCCCGTCTCTCAGAGCATAAACAGTATGCGTAATCTATGTTTCAAAAATTTCTTTTTTAAAATTTTTTTTAGCATAGTCGCCGTTTAATCATTCACTGTGTGCCTGTAGCTCTATTACACTTTGCCCTGATCTCTGGGAATCAGACACATGGATTCATTTCCAAACTGGCTTTCAAGAGTCACCACTGCCAGACCCCCTGCTGCGCTATGCCATCAGCTTTATTTGTTGATCTGTATTTCTCTCCCTCCCTCTTGGCTCATCGACGCGAAGAAGCCTACTCGTGGGTTACCATTAGAGGCAGATAATCTGCAGTGATTTGATAGGTTTTTATGTGGCGGTCCAGGCCTGGTCCCGGAGAGGCAAGAAGAGAGAACCTTTCAGCAGAGAAGAATAGGGCACAGCGCTCCTCCAGCCACTCAGCTTTGCCTCTTCCTCTCAGAGCTCAGTGGCCAGGGCAGCTGTCTATTCACACAAACCTGCCAATTAAGCACATTCAGCAGGGCACTGGAGAGACACCCAGCCAGAGGTAATCAGAGCCTTGATCATCTCTCTTTCTCCCCTCTCATCTCATATCCTCTCATAATGTCTCTTTTCTCCTCTTCTCTCTCTTTTTTGACTCTCTCCTGCTACCTTTTTCCTCTTTACCTTCTGCTGGTGTGAAAATGACTGAGTGGGAGTTTACGGCGTTGTGCTCGTGCTTGTCGGATAAGTTTTTCCTCTCTACACGAGTCGTGTAATATTCCTGGTTGCTCTTCATGATGTAAGCTCATATTCAGTGCATATGGTGGACATGTCAGGTGGGCTCGATCCCTCCACCTCTTCATTGTTAAGGAGTTACTAACTAAAAATGAGTGATACTAACTTAACTACTTTTGAATGCATGGATGTAGTTCAGCTGTTTCCAGAAGCACAAGTAGTGATATCACACGACCAAACGCATTGTATTACACATGTATATAGTTTTAGCACATCAAATTTTATTTCCTAAATGGCCCTCTTTGATGTAGCGGAAAGTCAGATTAATTCCAGTGAATCAGTTTGTTCCGACAGTTTGTGTACTAAATGAGCAGATTTAGAAAAAAAAAGATTTACTAATTTTAATCCCTTCTTGTGATAGGGACTACTAATGGAATTTAGTAAATTTGTATTATTAATTATAATTTATAAATAAAAAAATGTATTATGTATTCAATATTTGTTAATGATCTGTCCTGGAGTTAAATGAGGAAAACCCGGGGAAAAAAAACCCTTCCCTGGCTAAGAAAGTGCTCTGATATATTATAATCTCGATGTGATACTGTATTTATATTATTAGATGTACTGTATACAGTTTTATATATTGCCCCCTCAGAGGGCTAGTTTACCACAACATTAGATTTTTTAAATAGTTTATCAGAAACTTTATTTTAAGGACCAATTCTCGATATTAATTAGTTGCTTATTAGCATGACCCAGGTCTAGCAGATTGTCTATAGTACTTTAAACCACATATTAATACCTTATTCTGCATGACCATATATTAGATCTCTTAATTTAACCCTGTACCTAAACTTAACAACTACCTTACTAACTATTAATAATCAGCAAATTAGGAGTTTGTTCGGGGAAAACTCTTAGGTAATAGTGAATATGTGTTCCCTATTCTAAAGTGTTAGATTCCCTATTATTGTATTCCCCCTCATGTCATACCAAACTTGAATATTTTGCTTTCTTCTGCATAGAAAAAGACATTTGAAAAAAAAAAGAAGTGTTTTTGTGACCATGCTGTGAAAGTCAGTGGTACTTGTTGTTTTGGACCCCATTGACTTTCATTGTATGGACAAAAGCAGTTAAAACATTATTCAAAATATCATCTTTGTTGCATAGAAGAAAGACATACGGGTTTGAAATGACATAAGGGGGAAATAATGAAGACAGTATTTTATTGTTAGGCGAATTAATCCTTTAATTCTCTTTAAGTCAGTCATGTCGGTCAGTCAGGCCACTGAGACAAATGTTTATTAAAATATAAAAGGAGTTCATGTTTACTTAATGTAGATGCAAATCTGACGCTATCTCTGAGGTATTAAAAGGACATGTAGGCCACATTCAGGACGTGCGCACACACACACTTGCAGGTTCTAATAATGGCACTCAGAACAGTCATTAATACTCTGTGTGGCATGAGCACCGTGGGCTGGGCAGTAGTAATGGATCCTGTGACCAGTAATTAGGGTACAGGCTGGTGTTAAAGAGTCAAGACTTTGGGAAACCGATTTGTGGAATAATTAGTCTCTAACAGTTTATTGATGGCTCTTTCATACTTTTCCAATGTGTTCCTTTTGGCCCCTCAGCCCACATTAACGACCCTCTGGGTCTCCCCAAACAGTCGTCCCGTCTAATTAATTGAAATTAGGGCAGATCAAATGCATTTCAAGTTTCTCATATTAAAATTACCTGGGGGAATGAATTTCCAATTTAGAACTTGGGATTTCTGTCTTGTTAAATGGTGCTAAACGATGGTCTTAATATGCACGAGGCAGTAATGCAGTAGACTAATGGCTGCTAATCTAAGGCCATTGTACTTGTTGCCTTTTTGATACCTCTTAATCTATAGGACCTCATTACTCAAACCTGTCTCACACTTAGTATGACGTGATTTAGCTGTTAAAGGATTTTTTTAAATAATTTTTATTAGTACATACAAACTGTAAGGTTTTGCTTATTAGGCTTTTTACTCTCTAAATAGTAAATCTAAACTGTAGATTGCATTGTGTAAATTCTCATTCTCAGTTTTATTCTGCCGCTGTTATTGACACGTATTGTGTTACCCAATACGACATGCCTTTGTTTATTTCACCTGCTAACCTCTCGGGCTAAACGTCAATGCTCTTTCATTCATTTGTGTCACATGTATTCATCCTTATGTACTTTTCCAGTTTTTTTGAGTCTTGTGGAAGCAAGTCAGGGAACTAGACTTGTATTTATGTTTGCTAAAGACAAGCCGTTCCACTGAACTCTTGGGGGACTTGCTCTTAGGGGGCAACAGTCCCGTATGTCTCCCAACAAAAAGTCAATCTTCCCCTCTTGTGTCTTGATTACGAGGCCTTATTGGCATTTACATCTGTAAATGCCAAACAGCACCACACATGACCCCGCGTGTGTCCAGCCTGGCAGATTGATTAACAAAGGACGCCGCTTCATGCTTTTTATCATTTGCTTCAGCAAGGAGGACTCTGTGGGCCCCAACCTGCCTAGTACCCTGAGGGACTGCAGGCCTTTGGTGAGGCACTGGACCCCAGCACAGCCCGCTGCTTCAGGGGCCGGATTAACCCTGCAGAGCCACAATAGATGCACATGTCCCCTTGACAAGGGTCGGCCCATTCAGACCTGTGTTACTTGCACCCTAATAAGGATTAGGCTTAATGAACTGGAAGAAGTTAAGAATAAATGAAGCAGCCCTTTAAGCAGACTAATTCCATTTTGTGTCTCCTTTCTCTCACCCATTCTCTCCAGCCTCTATTTGAACACAAGGTGTAATCCTCTTGAATATCAAAGATAGTTAGGGTATGAATTTACACTTTTCTCTGCTGGTTCTGGACCGATTAAACATCCCTAGTGAATACTGCTGGGTGTGACGCAACAGACACATCCCATCTTCTGTCAAGATGCACAAACTCTTTTTGTTTGTTGTATGGTGCCAAATCACACATTCTCATTCTGGTTTTGATCTAGTAATGATGGAAGAAGAACACAATCTATTGATATATTTATTGTAATGTATTTAATTTTTAATTTTATTATTTAATTATTCATTTTTTGTGTACTCTACCATTCAAAGTTTGGATCACTGAGGCTGCATTTATTTGATCAAAACTACAGTTAAAACAGAAATATTGTGAAATATTATTACAATTTAAAAAAACCTGTTTTGTATTTTAATATATTTTCAAATGTAAAATATTTCTGTAATGGCGAGCTGAATTGTTCATTAGCCATTACGCCAGTCTTTAATGTCACATGATCCTTCAGAAATCATTCTAATATGCTGATGTGGTGCTTGAAAAACATTTCTTATTATTCTCAATGTTGAAAAAAATTGTGCTGCTTAGGTTTTGTGGAAATGTGAAGTTTATCAGGGACCTTGATTAATCAGAAGTTCAAATAACAGCATTTATTGAAATGTGAATTCTTTGTTAACAATGAGTTGTGATCAATTTAATGCATCCTTGTTGAATAAAAGTATAATTTTAAAAAAACGGTGAACTTGTCACGTGGTGCATATGTCAGTTCTTATAATTTAGTTACATATTAGTGATTTTATTATGATTCTATGATAATTGTATAATAATATTCATGGTAAATATTCTAATATTAGTTTGACAAATTTATAATAAATATTTAATATTTTAAGAATTATAATATTTAACATAAGTCATGATTAGCTATAATATTATAATATAATTAAATATAGATCTCGGCAACATCTCAGTCATGTACACTGGATAACATAAATCTGAGCCGTGATTCAAAATCCATGTTTAAGTGTAGATGCTATTTCATTGTGAGGTGTGATTTGTTTTATTGACTTTTCTCTCAAAGGTAAATCCTTTTATTCTCAGCAGTGACGTTAAACTGAAGAGGCATGGCCAGTATATGAGTCAATGAGGAGGGCTGTTGGAAGGGCAGGATTTTTTTTTCCCGTCAGATTTTTTTTTTTTTGGTGGTGGTTCAGATCATACTCAGATCTCCAAATGCAATTTCACAAAGCCCTATACCCAAAACCATATTCTTGACATGAAAATGGCCATTAACAGATGGCTCAGGGATTAAATGCTTGTACAACTTCACTCAGAGTACAGAATCAACACAACAGAAAGAGAGAGACTGCAGTAGACTGAGTGGGAGAAAGAAGGCAATCCACTCCAGCAATCCCTTTTGCTTCCTCATCCCACTGAGGATCATGACAAGTATGTCAAAATATGGCCTGGCCTGGTGACAATAGTAAGGTGGTACATATCTGCATTTTGTTGTATTTGCACAATTAACGTCAGTGGGGTTTCACTCTATGCGAAAAAAAAAAATCTAAATCTGGGGTAAAATGAGGTTGAGTAAATGATTACATCATTTTAATTTTTGAGGTGAACTGTCCCTATCCTTGGGGAATATATTTTGAAATGTCTGTAAGTGCTTGTTTTGCTCTCGCAGGGAGCAGCTTTAGCTTAGCAAAGTAGTTTCAAAATAGCTGTTGTTTGAAAGACCTGGTCAGAGGTTGTCCATCTAGGTCTGGCGAGATGTCAGAAGTCATCATCGGGGCTGATGTTGCTGTCTTGCTCATGTATGAATCAGTCAGGGTTCAGCGACGACTAACATGCTCCCTCACGCCATTTCAGGGGCTCAGGGAAAAATTTTCATGGTTTGGTTGTGTCACTTCATAATAGCTGCAATTCAAAAAGCAATAGTATAAAATAGCATGAGGTCCTGAGGTGGCAGCAGATACGGGCCCAAATAAGTCAACCACAATCCTCGTGGCATCGCATTGACCTGTGGCATTGAGCGTAGGATTAATCGGCCATAGGATAGTCTAAACACCGTTCAAACTTCAAGGCTTTTTAATTACCTCAAATGAACCTAGTTAAGATTATAATTGAATTCAGTTCATTTACACGCTATTAACATACATTTTAATTCAGATTGGTTAATACTTTATGCACCAATTTGGAGTGCACCAATTCTGACTGGTGTACCCATCCCTGATCACATACAGTACAGTTCACCAAGACATAATGTGCATTATATAACATTGTTTCTACGGTTAGCCTATTAGTTGAAACACTATATCACATCTGAACATTATGTAGGAAACAAAACTTTGTTGTACTTACACATCAGTCTGAGACCATTAGATATAGCCTCATTTAGGACATAAAAGGAACGGAAAATATGGAAGTGGACAATTGCCAACTGACGTCGATTCCTTGTTGCCTTATTCATGGCCTAGGAAAGCTGCTGTCACCAGGTGAAGCTCTCGACTGGTGGTGGGTTTAGTAGGTGGAGGTGTCAGAGGTATAGAAGGATCTGTTTGAGATCACACTGTAGGTGCTGGTTGAAGGTCGTCATCACCAGGAGCTCAGCAGAGCAGGTCGCAACATTTCATACTCACTGGGCATTCCAGGACAGTATCCCAACGGGCAGGTGAAACCTGTTCCCGACTACACTCAGCTCTAGACTCGTAGAGAGCTCTGGTTTTTTGTATTTTTTTGATTTTTTTTGGCTCCCTGGCAGCCGTTTCCCCATTGATCAGTTTACTCACACGGGAACTGAGTGACTAAAATGGGTTCCCCCCCTACTCACTGTCAACCGCAGCCTCACTCCTCCTTACTGATTTGTTTTTGTAGGATTAGGAGAGATATATACAGTCTTTCTTCCAGACCTCAGGGTGCTTTGCTGTCCCTCACAAACAAAACATCAATTACTGATTTGTCGATGTAGAGCATGTTCACAGAATGGTTGTCACTTCATTTCTAAATCAATCATTTGGAAGGGCTTGAAGTATTGGCTGGAGACTGTTTTTCCTTTGGACGGTGCTGTTATTCAAATCGTCAAAGACCATGGCTGAATCAGGTATTTTAATGACCACTTGTCTGAAGAGAAACACAACAAGTAAATAGCAATGACTGAGTCAATAATTCTCTGTTAGGAAATATCCAAACGCACGAATATCAAAAGTTTACTTTCTCCTCATCTGCCGCCCAGTTCAGAAAGTTAGTCCCAGTGTCAGAGGTGACCATTACGCAAATTTCTCGGATGTCTCGTAGGGGGACAGCCCCGAATCAGTCCCAGTTGTCAATGCTGTCGACTCAGGTGTGTGTAAGCAGGCGGACACATTTACATTTATATGTATATGTAGATGTGTACAGCATGTGCGAGGGTGACATGTAAAGACGTTGACACAGTAATCACAGGGCTGGGTGATGCCACCTGTCCGGTACTGTGATGAGCACAGACGAGCCGAACGAGAGGGAAACAAGTGGCCCTCAGATAACTGCCTGAGCCGGCCATCACTCTGATGACAGCACAAAATATTATGCAAATGGTTGTCTGCATGATGGCAGCCTGTACCTCAGTGTCACCGCAACATCCTTGCTGCTTACTAATCAACTTGTGTTTATTCTCTCTTCCTTTAATATTGTCTCTTTCACTTTTTTTTTTTAAATTTCTCTGCTATTTATATGCTTACCGTTCATAAAATAGTATTGATTAGTCATTCTGCTATTTTATAACACATGACATTGTTTGAGGTTAGTTTCCTACTAAAACTTCTAACCTACTATCTAAACCTACTATTCTTCTAATTTTAAAACATGATTAACTTGTATATTAAGCTTTGCTCCTGAATAGTTTTCTATATATCATATTTTCTTCTGTGCGTCATGTCACTTTTTGTTCATTATCAGTGAACAGCTCCTGAGATGTTCTGTGATAAGACATGAACAAAGGTAAAGTTTTTAATTAACATTAGTTCAATTATTAATTAATTATATTAAATAAAGTCGGGGGGGGAAAAGATTATAATAAAGTATATACACACACACACACACACACCACACACACAATATATATATATATATATATATATATCTATATATTATAGACTACAATATTATAATGACTAATTATATGAATTATAATTATTGTTATATGCAATTTA
Source organism: Sinocyclocheilus anophthalmus (assembly GCA_018155175.1). Taxonomy (NCBI): domain Eukaryota; kingdom Metazoa; phylum Chordata; class Actinopteri; order Cypriniformes; family Cyprinidae; genus Sinocyclocheilus; species Sinocyclocheilus anophthalmus. The sequence goes on along the minus strand of JADLZN010007655.1, from coordinate 261,080 downwards.
TACTATTAATATAGTGTATTGTACATATAGTCTGTTATACCATACTCATTGTAAGATAATTTAATTTATTAAATACAAAAATTTATATTTTTTTTAAAAAAAAAAAAAAAAAAAAAAAAAAAAACAAAACAATGGCACTATTGTATATTATAAAAATAAAAATAACATTTTCCATGTAATTTGTAAGCATTTTAATAATTTAATATATATATATATATATCTTATCTATCTATCTATCCATCTATCTATATATCTATCTATATATCTATCTATATATCTATCTATCTATCTATCTGTCTGTCTGTCGTCTGTCGGTCTGTTGTCTATCTAATGTTCTCCTGTCTGTCTGTACTCTCTGCCTAAAAAATCTTGAGTGTGAGGCAAATAGGCAGATGCTTGATTTGGGGTCAGTGTGGGGTTTCTGTTGTTAAGCCAGGGGCAGATGAGGTATTATTATGCTACTGAGCGCTGTGGGCTCTCAAAAGTGCTGACGTAAAAGACACCACCAGACTGTCACCTTTGACTCTGAGAGACAAGGGACATGAAACACTCAAACTGTAAAGCTAACAAACACAGTTGCCCCCTCTCTGACTACGCTAGGGCCTGTTTTCTAAACAAACTATCACGCAATATCAAATAGATGATGAAAAGGTTTGAATAAGCTCTGAGTGTGCCATCCGGCTTTGGAGACATCGTGACATGCAGTTAAGTAGATACTGTGCAGACTAAGGATAGTTCACCCAAAAATGAAAATTTGATTTTTATCTGCTTACCCCCAGGGCATCCAAGATGTAGGTGACTTTGTTTCTTCAGTAGAACACAAACTGAGATTTTTAACTCAAACCGTTGCAGTCTGTCAGTCTTATAATGGAAGTGAATTGGAATCACGGCTTTGAGAGTAAAAAAAAACATACACAAACAAAACCAAATTAAACCCTGCGGCTCGTGACGATACATTGATGTGTAAAGACACCAAACGATGGATCTGTGCAAGAAACTGAACATTATATTGTTTTTTACCTTTGATGCATGCAATGTCTGAACTGTCCTGAGTGCGTACTGAGCGTGTCCTCGACAGTCGGCGCGTGACGAGTCTTCTTCATCTTCTTGCTTTATGGCAGATCGCAGACTTCTAAGTGCATTACCGCTACCTATCTCTCAAATGGACCATTGACACTCTTAATTGATATTGTAGATAGAGTGTCATGCACTTAGAAGTCTGCGATCTGCCAAAAAGCAAGAAGAAGAAGACTCGTCACGAGCCGGCTGTCGAGGATGCGCTCAGGACAAATTTTCATTTTTGGGTGAACTATCCCTTCAACTCTCTCTGCTTGTCCCATAGTTGAATTGCACATGTCTGTGATTACATCTGTCCCAAAAGCAGCCAGAAACATCTATTTCTTATTTTTATTATCACATTTGCCCTTCCGCATCCTCCCTGACCACACTAAAGACCATTTAAGGCACACTTATTAAACATAATCTAGTGAAGTTATTAAAACAAGCCATCTTACAGAGATCCCTGCCACAATTCAATTACCTGTGTTGCTGGCGGACAAAACAAAACAATTTCTTATTTATTGTTATTTTTATATGTAAAATTGGTAAGAAAATCTTACCACAAAACTGGTACTATGCATTGATAAAAATGTGCCCAATGTCAATTTTCACTGTACTAGATAAATATAATACATAAATAAGCATATAATTTTAGATCGAAGCAAACCTTTTTGAATATTTTTCCTCTCCATGCATGACATATAATTTTCACAATATCTATTTAATTAGCACCTTATGTCCTTCTGTCCTCTTTGTATTTTTACAGTCAAATGATTAATCTTCAAGCCTATAAACTTCAGCCTATATGTTTATTTTCTTTTGCAATATTTATAAAATAAAATGAAATAAAACCAGCTAAATATTTTCATAATGATGGGTTCCAAAATGTGTTTATATTATTATTTTATTTTGTTTTGTTTATAAAATTGATAAGAAATATCTGCCATAAAACTGGTACTTTGCATTACTTAAAATGGCACAATGTAAATTTACTGTCCAACCAGATAATACATAGATAAGCATATTATTTTAGATTGAAACAAACTTTTTTAATCATTTTCCCTCTCCATGTATTACATATAATCTGCACAATATATATTTGATGCCTTTGTTTGTATGTTTTTAAAAAAAATATCAATCAAATAATCTACTTAAAAACTAAAACTACATATTCATTGTGTTTATGATTGTTGAAAACCGGTTTAGTAAAAATACATTAAAAATAAAAACCAGCTAAATATTATCATCAATGGTAATATTTATTTATTTATTTATTGTTTGTTTGTTAATAGAAATATCTGCCATAATATAATAATGAATATCTACTTCAACCTACATGTAAAACTGTAAAATTCTCTGCAATTCTATGCTGCTAATTTATACCTTCATGCCAGCTAACCTAACCTGTCCCTCACTGGTCTTCCTCTCAGCTCAGTATCTTTTCCACCTCAGAGGGTCACTGGGCTATCACTGTAATTGGATCACTTCCCTGTCATGTTGTCGCTCTGTTTGTTGATAGCTCCCTCTTTAATTTCTCCTTTGTCTTTAATCTGTGGTAGCTGGCCCAGGCTCAGTAATCCTCTCAGATAAGTGGCAGACAGATTGTATTTCCAAGAAGAGGCAGCCAAACACTGAGACCTGTTTATAAGCCCCATGTAAATATGGGCAGGCGGTTAATAGAGAAAGCAGCTGCGCAGTTGTGTCAGCCACCTTAGAGAACTCTCTCTCTATCCCGAGGGAAGGAGAATTTGTGCAACTTTTTTTCTCTCCCAAGGTCAGGATTAAAGCAGGGAAGGTGTCACAGCTCTCATTCCTGCAGCTATGACTGGACTAATGCTGATACATGGGCCAAAGCCCATGAAACCACAACATAATTGTGAAAAATGTTATCATGGATCCATCTCACTTAATTGCTTAGTCACTGCTTAACCATCTTACCATAAATATTAAAATATTTATAGGTTAAGATGCTAAATAGATACTGTACATGAATAAACAAATATGTATACATTTGTTTTTGAAAGAAGTAAAAAAAAAAACTGTTTAAAATAATTAAAAACATGTAATGCTGAATTTTCAGTGTGAACCTTCAGAAATCATACATGTTAATCTGACTTTCAAGAAACATTTCTTATTCTCATTGTTGAAAACAGTTGTTGCTGTTTAATATGTTTATGGAAACTGTGATACCTTCTTTTCAGGATACATGAATGAATACTTGATAAATAGAAAGTTCAAAAGAACAGCATTTATAAAGGTTCTATGCAATTTCTTAATAGATTTGTGTTATTTTTATTTTTTTTGTAATGACTAACAAATGTGATAGATCCATGATCATTTTATTTACATTCAGCATCCCTAATCTTAAAGTTAATGACGTAAATATTTTGAAAACATTTAATTTTTTAACCGTCTCAAGTAACCTAAGTAATTTTATTTTCCCCAGTGTTGAATATTTTAAAATAGCTTCAAGTATAGCATTAATTTTCTACATACAGCATTTTTGTTTCGATAAACTGTTTACTAACAGGCTTCATCCTATTTGGACAGATGGATAACTAGAAGACCTTTAGGACAAACGATTATCCATGTACCACCTTCATAGTCCGACCACTTGGTGCTGTCTGTCCGGAAAGCCATAGACATGACATCATGAAAATGATGGAGCAGACCCCATTCTTTTGTTTCTGATTGGCTGAGAGCTGCTCTCTTATTATGGTGATGTCATGGGATCCTGGCTGACCCTCCTCACATCAGATGTTTATCAGGGTACTTGCGTGCAGAGACGATGGGGTTTAGGCAAAGGATTTGGCCTTGACACCTCGGGCACGTAGCCTTACTACTCTAGGAAAAAAAAAATCACATCGGGCCCAGCTTTTTGCTGGGAAAGCTCCTAATTCAATTAGGGGAGAATGAGGCCATCGAGAGTGATTTCACATGCTCTGCAAATGCCTTGAGATCTGATACTTAATCTTGGCAGGATCCTCTGCTGTTTTAAGCCAAGACATTAAAACCATTCTGTGTCCAGATAAATGACAGCCATCAGCCGAGTGGGGGAGTTGTGTCCTCTCGGCCTTGTCCTCTCTGCTCGTTCTCCAGTTCTGTTCTTCGTGTGCCACCCTCGGAGGACAGACCTCAAGCATGTGGTTATACTCACATCAAAAATATTTCCATAAATACAGTTGTTGCACTCTTAAGGCTTTCCTTATTGAAATAAACATTCTCAAACTGTTTTCTTACAAGAACATCTTACATAGATATTCACCGAATCCTATGGGACAACTTTTCACAGGACAATGATTGACACTGTGGTGTTGAGACTCTCAGAAGAGAAATGTGTTAGATATGGATTACCCTTGTGTTTTTTAAGGGGAAAAGGACAGGATCCCTCCCATAGTCATCCCCTTCATGGACTCAGATATCTGATTCTTTGTTTGTTTGTTTTTTTCTTCCATTTTTTTTTTCAATATACAGACATCAAAAGAACAGGTTTTATTCATATCGTATAATTATTTAAAGTTTAGTCAAAACTAAGTTTTTATTTTTATTTTTATGTACTTCTCTACTTGGTTGTGGTAAACTAGGCACAAAAAATATTAACAAAAAAAAAGACATTACCCTCGTTGAGCTGGTGAGATGCCACTGAAAATTTTAGTTTGTCATAAATTTTATCATAAATTTTATTCTTATTATTTGCTCTGTTTGATGAAAATAGCATTAACCATTTTGAATTAATGTTATTTTTCTGTTTGTTGTAACCCTGTACACTTTAAGTTTTTAACCAAAAGGCATGTTTTGATGTTGAACATGAGTGACATAATAGCTTTACGAAGTCGTTGATTTTTGGCATTCTTGGTTTGATATTAAGAGGTCGCAGCATTGTTTTTGTCTCTGACTCAGCAGACTCAGTCTCAGTGTGTGAGTCAGATAATGGTGAGAGGAGCTGCTGTCTGTGTACTTCCTGCAGGGACGGCCTGTTTGCCCTTTCCTTTTCTGCCGCCGGCAGCTCTCCGCTGTTTTAATCAGCACTATGTTTGCCAAAGAGCTTCTTCTTTTTCTCTCCTGGAGGTGGCAGTTGTGTTTTCCTCTGTGTTGCAGGTGGGACATGATAGGGACGAACACCGGCCTAGCAGGCAGCCCTTTAATCTATGCACTGAAAATAAATATCAATCAATCAATGACCACATTATAAACAGAAAATATTATAGTTATTATGTTATATATAAATATTTTACATACATATTATTGCTATATGTTGCTTTTTTTAACCAATTCAGTAAAATAAATCAGACTTTCTGATTTATCGCTTCAAAAAATTATTGTTAAAAAAAAAACTATCCTTAGGAAAAAGTAGAAAAATGTGAAATACTGCATCTCAAATGCAGCTAAATGAGCAGTGTTGCTATTTAAAAAAAAATGTATTTCTCTCTTAGAATACATTCATGTAAAGTGTATCCCTTCCTTGTCGGTTTTGTACCTATGTATATACCGTTTATTTATTCTTCATTATGTGGTGACTCAGATTACTGGCTGCTGTGTTTTCCTGCATTACCTCGTCGTCTGGCAGTGAAGGAGCATCTGTGTGCCATTGTACCAAAAATCAAGATAATTCTCACTGGAGAGTTTCGATCTCATCCAGCACCCTTTTGGTTAATGTCACAAAGTTTACTTCTATCTATCAGCTGTTGCCCTAATCTTTTCCACAAATAAGTGGGCCAAACCTGAAGTGTGCCAACCCAGCATCCTCCACCTTGCATCCATCTGGTTGTTACAGAGTTTGATGTTATATGTGGGCCTGTATAATCCTTATCTTCCTTTTTTAAAGAAAGCTTTTAGCCACATTTTAGCACACAAAGCCTTTGCTCCTGCTTTTGTAGCCTGCGCCTCTGTTTAGAAAAAGGTATGGGGGAAAAAAAAATCAATAATGTATTTGGGCTCTCAATCTTCCTGGCCAGAAGAGAAGGTGTTTTTTTTTGGAGGGGGTGGGGGATGTTTTTGTCATTCATAAGCTTCACTGACAAATCCCTGACATAATTTGTGGATTGTATCGATAACTTCTTCCTTTGCTGCAGAGGACAAATAGAAATCATTTATCTGCCTTTGCAAGAGGTGAGGGCCGTGGAAACAAAGGCCCCTCTGCCAGGCAGCCATGACATTGGCAGCTGAGGGTATTAGCACAGTGTTCAAGGTCAAAGATCACCAGAGGACAAGCAGGTTGTCCTTGGATTGTCCCTGTGATTTTAGAGAAAACAGCTGCCGATTCCCACGAGACAGAAGAGGATACAGGTGTTATTTGATATGCTATTGGTGCCACATAAAATAATTAACTCTGAAAAGCATCTTCTCATGCATTTTCACCATGACAAAAAGGAGATTACAAGAATATAAGTGAAATTGTAGGAAATACCCAGATCATGATTCCTGTTCACAACACATTAATATACATTTTTCTTCCCAAATTGCTCATAACTTCTATGTAGTATGGAAGCATGTTTGGCCTCATTCATTTTTTTTCATTATCTCGATCGATCTATCTATCTATCTATCTATCTATCTATCTATCTATCTATCTATCTATCTATCTATCTATCTAAACTTTTATCAAAAAAGTTCAAATTTTGTTCTAATATGAAGTCGAAATAAAAGACGCATTACATAAATAAAATTCAATTACTTTTATTTGTTTTACTCTTTTGTGGAAATAGACCACACAATGTCGTTCTATGTGATTACTGACATTATCTTGCCACATCGGCATAGATATGTAAAAATATTTAAATGCTATATTGGAGAATCTGTGCTTTTTGTAAAATACAAACATTTCAGAGACATTTTACAGACACCCAATGTAAAATGTATTTGAAGGTTCAACAATACCCTGATACTCATCTCCCTAATGTATTCTGGTCTTGTTTGGTCTCCTGACACTAAAAGCACTGTGGAGGTCTAAAATATGCCTTGCCACAACTCCTTATTCATGATTTGAGGGGGCTGGGTCTCCGTCTACAGCTCAGAAAGTATAGGGGGAGAGAGGGGGAGGATAGGGGAACATGCGATTCCCCCGGCCTGGTTTTACAGTTGTGGGGTCAGGGGGAAATTTAAGTCTCTTAATCCATCATTATTAATAGAAAATCAAGTGTGCATGAAAATTTCACACACTTACATGTCCACTTCTGCTCTGCATCACCTGTAAATTAATTAAGACTGTATTCAAGGTGACTCTGATTAAGCATAATTTGACCTGGCTTCTTATTTTTTTTTATATTTATATGCAAGTAATTTTTAATTATTATTTTTTATATCGATTTTTATATTTTAAATTTAATATTTAATTTTTTACATTGCAAAAAAAATAAATAAAAACATTTAATTTAAAGTGATCAAAATATACAGTTTTATGGGATACCCGGATAAGCAGGTTAATCAGAAGATCAAACAGTAACAATTAGAATACATAGACAGATGGGTGCTAATTACTTCAATCTCAATGACCAGCAGCCAGCACCATTTTAAGTGCTAGAGACAAGCGTGTTGCTGTATTTAGAGGGAAAGCCAGACAGTTAATTGTGACCAGTGTCTGGGGCAAAGGTTTATTTTAAAAAGTCTATTTGAGGATCCAAATTGATAGATTAATTGGTGTTAGCCATAGTGGACCAAACAAAGGTCATGGCTGCCTGTTCTAACGGAACCGTCCTTGATCAATCGTCAGCCTGTTCACTTGCCCTCTTACATCTCTTGTGTGCTCTTTTTTTTCACTGAAAAGTTATATACAGACATCAGGCATCTTGACGGCTCCTCTGCTGTTCTTTTGAAAATGTCATTAACGTGGCGTCTTGCTCAAAAGCCCCTGAAATATTCTTCAAAACACCTACTCCCTCCCCGCTTGAAGGTCTTTGTGTTGGCTGCATGGTGGAATCCGAATTCAAGTGTTTAATTTTCTGCCATTCCCTCTATGATTTTGTGGTAGCATTCCCTGTTAATGCCGCTCAGGATAGAGAGAGAGATATTAAGCTTCCTGCAAGCAGCCGTTGAACCGCCACCTGCACGTTTTGTATAAAAAACCCGAAAACGTACCTGTTGGCAGCTGCTGGTGCCTTCGTGATAACACATACACTAGCATCTCATTAACTCTGAGCACATGCAGGAAAAGGCAGAGGAGGAGCTCAGAAAATATCTGCTGCTGCTTTCCAGTTCACAAAGAATGCCACAAAAGAACGGATGGAAACAAAACAGAGGAGAGACAACCTCAAAATGAGGACAAATCTGTTGCTTAATTGATGTCATTAGCAGGGAGAGGCAGGTCTAATTCCTCTCATGTTGTGGATTTGCTGCTAAGTCATTTAATTTACGCATCAGTCAAACAAACTCATGCACCTGCTCTGACTTTTTTTTGTATCCACTTAAGAGTACGTAAGCCATAGGTTGTTGTCCTTTTTTTTATATTTGTTCATATTTTACATAGTCTGTCCTGGCTGCTGATTCCAAATTCATGCCTTGTAATTCTTTACTCCAACTCCAATTACACAAGTGCACATTTGTTGTTTTCATTTATTTTCATTGCCCATTAAACCTCAAAGGGGAAATGACTTTCATTTGCACACGTAGTGTTTTACAAATTAGGTAATGCTGCAAACTCTCCAAAATTTTGTGCTCAAAGCAATTTGAATGGTACATTTTTTTTCCAGGTGGCAGGCTGGTTGTGAGGGTGGCAGCACAATATTATAATGTAGCATCACTCTGTTCAAAGAATATTCCTTTATGATGCCATAATCACTGCGTCATTTTTCTTAATTTTATAAAATATTTACATTAATTCATGTTAAACCTTGTGTATTGTGCTGTAAAGCTGTTTAAATCATCATTCTTACAGTTGTTTTAGTATTTATGCCAATCAGTTATATGATTAACTATCTATTAAGAGACTATAGATAGGTAATGGTATTAACCACCACCACGAAAAAAAGGTTTGTAGTGTTATTTTTTCCACACTAAAATGACCTGTCCCTGTATATTGTGTTTGTCCGATCACGACTGGGTAGCCCTGAGCAAAGACCATTCCCCAGCTGTTCCCGGGCGCCTGCAGCAAAAATGGCTGCCCTGCCCGGGTGAGTGTTCACGTGTGTGTGGTGGACGTGTCTTGTCATGCTGTGTATTGCACTTGATGGGATAACCTGCCGCGCTTCCCCTTGCGTATGGACACATGTGGTCACACGCCCGTCACTTCATGGCCCTGTCCTTTCACTTCCAATTGCCAGTGGAACACGGGATGAGGAGAGTACAGTTGCACCCTAATTTGAAAGTCGCAAAGAAACATTTCATTTAATTTTCAAAATACGGCAACAAGTTCCGGCTGAAATATTGTGTTTTTTAGGTTTGTTCAAGACCTGCGCCGTGTCTCCTCACGTAGACGTGATATCTACAATCGACGGTGACACTGTAGATGCTGTGAAGTTAGCTGATTGTTAATTGTATTGTTGGGCGGGTGGGGTGTGGGTACATAGGATGTTGGTATAGGCTCAGCATGCTGCCTGCTGTTGGTATTGGGTTGTTGTAGGGATCTTAACGCTGCAAGCAAGTATAGGAACTTGCTACTGCCAATACATGCGCCAATATGGTGCTGTGAGATTTAAGCACGGCCTAGATAGGGCTGCTATTCTGCAAAGACCTAACACGCTTGTGACCCTTTTTATTATAGTCTATACCCCTTGGTATGTTCAGATTTATACTGAGGTGGGGGTCGTGTGTGGGGGTGACCGAGCAGGACGACCGTGTTTGCACGAGGAACGCTAGAGACTACAGCATACCACTGACAAATGCTGACGTAGTACATGTAATCCATGCTCATTGAAATAAATTAGCAGAAAGCTCATTGGCGCGAACAAATGCGCCATTATCACGCCCCTTGCCTGACCAATCGTATTGAACCACTTCGCTGCATTTATTCAGCACATGTGCGACGCATTCATATTATCAGCACTGCATATTATGCGCCATCTAGAGTTTCATGGCAGAACTTGGTATTTATGCCACAAGTGCTGTTGATTGAAATTAACTGGAATATCCTACAAGACAAATAATGCTTTTGTAAGTTTGATCCTAATTTACCTAAAAAAGTAAGAACCAGAAAGTCTCAAGTAAAACTTGGTGAGTAGAAGCATGGGTCAGAGCCGAAAGGCAGTGTGGATCTGGTGTGACAGGCAGGCACATAAGGCAAAGTTGTGAGTGGCAAGGACAGAGACAAGGTCAGGGGTATCCTCTCAACGAGGGAAAGTGCATCAGGAATACAAGCCTATTTCTCCACACTATTGTTGTGCCTATCCTCTTGTGCATCCAACTTCATTTCCACTTCAATTTTTAGCAACCTTCTGCTCATCTCTCAAGGAGATACGATACAAGCTCTGACACGAATTAGCCCTCAGATTGACTGATACTGCAATTGTATATACAGTATGTGGTACTGCTGGTCCCCGCGAACTATAAAGTCACCTTGAATTAGTCCCCTCCCCCCCGTAACAGTCTACTCCTGTTTTCTCTTACAGCCCTTCTCTGTCTGCTCCTTACTATGTCTTGTTTTTCCCTGGTGCCTGCTTGTCAGTCACCTGTCTTGGCGAAGCACCGCGCATTCGCAGTTGACTAGAACGGTGCCGCGGGCCTGTCACTGACAAGGAGTGTATTTGCGCCTGATTTCGACACAACCCGCCCTGGCAGTCAAAGATGGTCAGCCTTGCGCGGCTTTGTTGGAGTGAGTCGCATTAAGAGCCCCCCGGGATTGAGTGGGTCTATTTTCCACTCCCCTATCCAACCGCTCAGTGACAAGTTTCAAGCTCGAATTGACCATTTTCTTTTTCCTGTACTTCGCGCCTACATGCTTTTACCAGGCAGCAAGGGCGGAGATACGGCTACACCTCTGCCATTGAACCGATCTTTCGCTGTCCCATGCCAGGGCGATTCCTCACCGATATTATTGATTCCTGACAGGGAGCTCATCTATTACAGGCTGACTATGGTCAGATCAACTGGGCTTTATTGCTGAGCAGAGGCATTCTTTACTTGTAGTGCCACTCCAGGTCAATTTCAGACCCTTTGCATCTTTAAAAGGCCCTCTATGTCTGCCTCATCACCATTATGTAATACAGATTTCTTGTGTGGCTTTAAATTAATGTTTGGCAGTTTTTAAATGGGATGATTTTAGAAATCATAGCACATATGTGTAACCATTTTCTGCATCACATCACACGATTCAACTGCCCCAAACATACACACACGAGCATCCATGCAGCAGATTTTAGGACTGAAGAACTGGCTCACTTATAATACATGTGGATCTGTTTTGTCATTCTATCTACCTACCAAACCTCCTGAAAAACCTTCAAACAAGCTTTCTTGACAGACTTTGCTTTGTAGTAAAAATACTGATTTCTTAAAAATTACATTCAAATTCACATTGCAAATCAGCATCCTGTTTGCTGCCATTATCCCAGGGCAATGTACTAATAGTTAATCGATAAATTTGCATTTCATTGTTGGACAACAGCAGATTTGGCCGTCATGCGGTTAATTTTCTCCTTTTATTTTTCCCCTGCTCTCCTTGCAAGGCACAGGGAAAGAATGACTCCTGCTTAACGATAAAATAATGAATGTAATTTTAAGGCAGGAGTAGGGTGGGGTGTGGGGGTCTGGTTTTTAGTGCATTACTTGTGCTGCTGAATTTGCCCTGTGCCAAGGAGTAAATCTGAGTGAAGCCGTGCGATGTGACATCATTTACTCAGAAATCCCTAATTTGTCAGCATTAATATTTCAACCCTACCATTGCCTGTCAGTGAATGCCAGAGATGACTGATCAATCTATAAAACGGCTGCGGCTAATTTATTGAATATTTATGTGCAGTGTCATGTGTGGGGCGCGAGCGGAATTTATTTCACTCGCTTGCCTCTCTGCTTGAGAACTTTTCTAACTAATCACACTTTTTTTAAGAAGGGGAAAGATGCATAATGATAATGGGATACAGGGACGTGCATTGGCTTTCCTCTCAGTGTAGAAAGCTGCTCTTAAACATATTCACGTGTCTCTCGCTGTGTCATCATTCCAGACAATGAATTACAGTGCGGTGCCAGCGTATGATTGGGTCGAGATGATTCACAGTCCTGCACGGGGTGTTCCGAACGGTTGCAGTCCATTATAGTCGTCACCTTCTCTATAATTCCATTTTCATTGTCTGCTTTCTACGGCTCTCCTCACTGACGCCATACTAGAGGATAATATGTCTGTGTTGATACATCGTGTGTTGTTATTTACTGCTGTGCTTTGAGAAAAGTGTTTGTTTGGTAGTTCAGAACGCTGTGCTGTGAAGTACAGAAGGAGGGTCGGGCTCCAGTCATGGTTTCGTGTCAGACTGCTGGGTTTCAGGGTGAATTAGCGAAGACAGGCTCGGATTGGTGGTGTTCTGCAGATGCTGGGCAGGAATGAGAGTGTTATTTTGCACAGCTGGGTCTGTTCATGTGCAGTGTAATCTCTGACTGGCCCAAATGTGACTCTGTCTAGGTGCAGCTTTGTTTTAAATCTTTATAGTACAGTGAACAAATCTATTCCTTCCTTACAACCCTGTATTAGCCTCTCAAATACCCTCATTATACCCCCACTAATTACAAATTCTCAAGTCAGTGCCAAGCATTAAAATAAGACAGTGCAGGGAAGCATATGGCATAATATCCTATTAATGAACACTCTAAATTCAAACCCAGGTCAGCTGCTCGTTTCATGCGGGTGTCACCAATCCAAAGGGGGAGAAAAAAGTGACCTTCTTTTAAAATGCACAGACTGATTTGAAGAGATGGAGGCCTCGGGCAAACTCATTGTTTTACTTGTTTAATTTTTTCCAGCAATTATTGATATAACATTGTGCAGCTAGAGCTGAGTTTTTTTCTGCTTTAGAGGAGCAAAGGTAGCTATAGCTTTCTCACATGATTTCCTGTCGACTAGTTATGTCCCTCTTCTCTTTTTTCCCCTTCTGTTTTCTTCGATCTCTCTTGTTCTCTCTTGAGGGAAACCAAGGCTATTTGCATTGGCTGTCACAACAGTGTGAGAAACAAGTTTGCCCTCTCCGGCGCGCTCTCCTCATATGCGGCTTTTTAATGTGGACTGTCAAACACAAGAGAGATGGATTTCGGTTTCCTATTTAAAAGGGGGATGCAAATAGACACATTTAGCATGCTGGTGTCTCAGCATGATAGATGCGTCTGTGGCAGCTTGGTTGGAATCGGGTATTTTGAGTTAATCTGCAGCGATGACCCTGTCGGCTGTGATTGGGAATAACGGAGGGAAGTTACTTTAAAAAGAATAAAAGAGAACAAAACCTCGCCTATTTTTGTCACCATTAACCCATAAATAAAATGTACACAGCATTATGAGCCAGGATCACACGCTCAGACTTCACTTCAGCCATCCGGATAATGATTTATATTGACAGGGACACGTTTCGGTCCCATCTCTGTTGGGCTGTCTCAGGGGAACGTTCCCCTCTAGGAGATGCGAGAGACTGCCGGCCTTAGTGTTGGACCCCAGCCCTGGGCCCTTGTGGAGCAGATTGGGGAATAGTTTGTTTTAAAAGGCTAAATCCCCCTGAACAGCTGTCCTAGATCAGGACTCAGATCAGTGGTGCAGGAGCCCAGAGACAGCTGCAGGTGCATGTCTGGGTTGCATGTGGTCTCTGCAAATATGCGTGTGCTTGTGTGCATACCCAAATCCACATGAATGAGGATTTCTAGTAAGCTCTAGAATATCTGGAGAAAGCTATCTCCTAGCATTTCCTTTCATTTTGAGTTATTCCCATATTCATTCTAAACCTCTTGTGCCTGCTTTATGCAATAATTAAATCATTGGATAGTTATTTATTTTCTCATTATAAAAACATAGCATATTACAAGTTTAGAACAAATTAAACTCAGTCAACAGTATTTGTGTCATGATGTTGAGTACCACAAAAATAATTTTGGCTCATCCCTTCATATTCTTTAAAAATAAAAAAAGCAAAATAGAGGTTACAGTGAGGCACTTACAATAGAAATAAATGGGACCGATTTTTCGATTTAGCAGAAATGTGAAGCTTATTATTTTATAAAAGCAATTGCATTAATTCTTCTGTTTAAATGTATGGATTATTTGAGCTGTAAAGTTGTTTAAATTATAACTTTTTTCAGTCATTTTAGATTTTATGGCACTGGGTTGTCAAAGTGATGAAGTTGTACAATTGCATTTAACTTCTCACAGAAAAGGTTATTAAGCAATTTTTCACATTAAATCATATCTACATGCATATTGTTTATCTTGCCACTATACTATGGAAAAAGTGAGTGTTTTACCATTTATGGATTGGCCCCATTCACAGTCATTGTAAGTGCCTCACTGTAACCCAGATTTTTGGTTTTTGCATGTTAATTTTGGAAATTAACATGAGTAATATGTTGCAACGTCTAAAAAAAGTTTTTCATCAGAATACGTGGCGACTTTTGTGTGGAAGCTTGTTTCCATCACAGGATACAAAATAAAAAAGGTAATTGCGACTTCTCATCGTCTAAAATTCCGATTTTCTTCCGAATGCCAGTTTTATCAAAACTCTGAGTTTATATCTTGCAATTCTGAGTTTATATCTCACATTTTTTCCCCCTGGGGAAACAAGCTTCAATACTTTTGAATGGCCTTCAATGGAGACTGCTTTTTGCCTCCATACAATGTAGTTACAGCATTTAACAGTAGGGGCTAACCGGCAAGACCTTGACCCACTGATATACAAGCTAGCATTAAAAACGAAGGATTTTGCTTTATTTTATAGACAGAAAAGAAGAAAGTTATCTGCATGTTCTCTCTCAGCTAACCAAATGAATCATTTGGGTTGATGTTTCCAGTGTTTAATGGAGACTTTGAGGTTTCAAGAAATAAGAGGACAAAAAGAGTGGGAGCTAGCGGGATCAAGGCAGCTTAGAGGAGGAGAGCTGGGGCAACTTGATAGAGAACGAGAGAAAAAAAAGGTCAGTTATGTCCTGAAGTACGCTGGATTCATTGTGTGCAGTCTGCACTATGGAGGACTGATAAAAAAAATGACCTCAATAAAAACAGCAGTGCCTATGCAATATGCAAATCATTCCATAAAGGATGGGGGCCGGAATGAGAAGAGTCCACACGGCGTGTGATGTCTTGGCTATCGCTCTTTGTGCACATTGTGTATATATACCTTTCCTGCAGATAAAAGCCAGGAGAGGGCACTTGTGGAGGGTCACCTCTGTTGAAGGTGAGGGTATAGCTCCATTCCACACCCTTCCCCACTGGACCGCCTGCAATAACAACAACAAAGTGACCCAGGAGTACAGTTATATAGAGAGTTATGTCTTAATGGAGGCTTTTACATGATGCCTCCTTGAATATTAAACACTTATAGTCATCAGGGGTACAGTGCTCACTTAGCATGACCTCTGAGCAAAGATCCAACTGATAATACCATTCAAAAATTTGAACACACTTACTTCTTACTTGTACTTGTAACAACAACAACAACAACAACAACAACAATAATAATAATTGTAGTAGCAGTAGAAGTAGTCGTAGCAGCAATAATAATATTAATAGTAATAATAATAATAATACAGTTATATAATAATGATGATGTTTAAAGACCTAAAAAAGTAATAAATAAATAAATAAATATTTTTTTTTTTTTTTTTTCTTTACATTATATTGTATTTATATGTATTTATTATTATTATTATATTATTAGTTATGATGATCAGGTTATTTAAATATCCATCTTTAAATGTCTTTATTTAGGTTTTATATAAGAGGAAATAAAAAAGTTTTGACTGATAGTGTGTAAAACTCTATGACCGCATCTGCTTGTTACTGTGAAGCTGCACTAGTCACATATGCATAAATGCAGCATTCTTATTTTTTTTCCTTCTTTCTTTTTAAAATGACACTCAAACTGTATTTTGTAAACTGTAGCACACAAGTTCCCAGACAGTCACAGTGGCAGGCATTAGAAAAGCAGCAGATAATGGGCCATTGTGGAAAACAGGAGAGGTGCGAGATTAAGATTTTGTAATGGGGGGAAACAATTGGGATGACACAGAGGCAAAGCAGCACAAATTCACTAAGGGTGTGTTGCAATGTGGGCAGACCCTGGCACGCTTACTTGGCACATAGGTCTGCCAAGTTGTAGGATTTACCTCGAAGCCTGAGGGTTTCGACATGAAAAGACTTTATCGGCTAGAGAGGGCCCTGTGGAATGCTCCGGGGAGGCTGGACTTGTAGTGGCAATGGAGAGGAGGAAATGCAGGATGAATGGGGGGGAAATAAGAGAGGAAGACAAAGAGAAAGGATGAGTGGTCCAAAAACCACAGCCAAGTCGCTGAAACAGAAAGTGAAGAAGAGAATGGGAGGATGAGAACAATAATGTAAAACCATGGTGTGGAACACACTTATGTGGAGAGGAGACACACACACACACACACACACACACACACAGGTTTGTTGTTGTGAAAAGTGGGGACATCCCATAGGCGTAATGGTTTTTATACTGTACAGACCGTATATTCTATTGCCCTACACCAACCCTACCCCTAAACCTACCCCTTACAGGAGACCATTTCAGATTTCCAATACACTCCACTCTGTGATTTATAAGCGTTTTGAAAAGTGGGGACATGGGGTAATGTTCTGAAAAGTCACCTTCTCCTTGTAATACCTATGTCATTCCTTTGTCATTATACAATTTTGTCCTCATTTGTCCAAAAACGCGTGCGCACACACACACACACACACACACATGGTATCGTAAAAGGAATAAACCCACTCAGTCCTAGATAAATGCATTATTATTTCATCCTGTGTTTGTGACTGTCTTTCACTTACAGCTTCAAATTTGTCCCCTAATTTTAAACTCGCGGCTGAGTGTGTGAATGCGGCGTGTGTGAGGTGTGAACAGAGAAGGGCGTGCAGATGATCGTGGCCTCCACATCAGCGTGGGGCTGCAGGTGTACATCTGTTTGCTGGAGAAGAGCTCATCCGCTGTACCAGGAGCACATGGTCAAGTGGTCAGCAAATTGAAAACGGAAAATTGCTGCCACTTGTTCCGGCCATTGAAATGTGTGTATCAGTAGAAGTGGCTGGGTCACAGTAGACGGCCCAGTTTTTTTGGTAATTGAGAAATCGTCCCCCTTAATGTTACCCATTTTCAAAACAGGTATAAACAAATATATCATGAAATCTGTTTCGTAAAACAACTGAAATATCTTAAAGATTTGAGTTGTAAGGTATAAAAATGTTTTAAAAAGGTATGAAAAAAACTATGCAGGTCTGAATTGTATCTTAATCAATTTTTTTTCTGTTGTACAAGCTACATATGTCAGCTATTTACTGACCTTTCCTAATAGCCAAAAACTTTAATGTGCATTCATTTACATGTCATGACATGCACAGAAATACTTTTTCCTCAGAGGTGGATTCAGATCATTTTAACCCATTTTAAATGTTTTTTCCATGTTTTTGTGGAAACAGGTGCTTTTTTTTGAGAATATAAAATATAAATACCTTTTTTTTTAAATATTTATTTGAAATAAAAAAATATTTTGTAACATTATAAAGGTCTTTACACTCACTTTTGAACAATTTAATGCATCCTAAATTTATTTTAAATATACTTACTCAAACTGTCGGGAAAGGTAGTGTATCACAGTTTCCACAAAATTATTAAGTAGCATAACTGTTTTCAACATTGATTAATAATAAGAACGTTTCTTGAAGCACCAAATCAGCTATTAGAATAATTTCTAAAGGATCATGAGACACTGAAGACTGGAGTAATGGCTGATGCAAATTCAGCTTTGCATCGAGGAATCAATTCGATATAAGATATATTCAAAAGAAAAACAGTTATTTTAAATTGTAATAATCTTGTGATTTTACTGTATTTTTGACTAACGAAAGGCAGCTCTTGTGGGAGCCTTCATAAAATAATTATTTCAAAAACATTCAAAATCTTAATGATCTAAAATTTGGACCCCAGTCTCTCTCTCCTCTCCACTCTCTCGCTCTCTCTCTATCTCCTGTGTTGTGCGTGAATATATATAGGGCATCTCTGACCCCTTGGCACCACATATAAAACATTACCGTCTTGAAATTGCCATAGAAAATGCACAAATTAGAAGTTTCCCACGTCCGCTTATGGAATAAAAAAAAAAAAAAAAAAAATCTACTCCAATCTGAACTGCAGTGGTAATAGTGTGTGAAGCATATATCACACTCATTTAACCTCCATACCTTTAATCACCAACATTTTCCAATTCATTTCCTTACCCTCTCACCCAAGCCATGCACAGCATGATAAACACTGAATATTTACTTAGACATGCAGCTAAAGTATGTTAATATCACTTCCATCAGGGAAGGATGGAGATGTTCATATTCATGGTTTGTACTAGTTTTTATGCATTTATGCCATTTGAATTACAAATAATTTAATGTAGATTTATGTCAACATTGATTTAATCCTCCAATTGTGGCAGCACATAAGACTAAATTATTATTGATGATAATAATAATAAAGAATTCATTATGTAGTTAATAAACAAATGTAGTTATTAAACAAATGCATTATTATTACTATAATTACTATAATTATTATAATTATTTTATATATTATTTTATGAATATTTAATAAACATAGAGTCTGTTTATTAAAATGCTGTGAGGTTTAGAGGAGAGGGGGTGATGAGGTTATGGGTTAGAGGCATATGGAGAGCCAGGTCTTCTGTCAGCGTTTTGTTACAGGAGCGGAAGGTGCCCCTCTCCACGGGGTGGGAATACAGTGATCCATTTCTGACACTCCTGCTGTGAAACACACACCTCTCACTCTACCCCTTGACCCATCCTCTCTGAACAGAGGGCACTGATACTGCTGTGCGGTTCCGTAATGCTCTGATCGAGAAATGGCATATCACTTATAAGAATATGGATTTTGCATTTTTGTTTTATTTTTCATCGCACATACTTAAGATGCTCAGTTTTTTAAAAAAAAAAAAACCCCCCCCCCCCACAACAATTAGTGTGTGTGTGTGTGTCTATGTATATACATATATATTGTAAAGTTCATTGTAAAGTTTCATGTAATTAATCACATGTAATTAAAGCTATGGTAGGCAATGTTTTTCAAAAACATTTTTTGTTTTACTGGTTGAAAGTTTCTTTACAGCCCGAAAGCTATCAATAATTGAAGTGTAATTATTTATATATCTATCTTCTGTAGTTGTCTCATGACCATAAAATGTTTGTTCAATCATTGCATTCGGCCCGATTGCAATAGGATGTCCTACCTGCGGTGGCCGAGAGAGCTCAACGCTCTGCAAATGAAAAAACAAATGCAAATAGAAAAAAAAGCACCTGTAAATTAAGAAAACACATCTTCCGCAATGACAACCATGGCTGCAATTTCACACACACAAATACAGAAACGCGCTGCAAATACAAAACAAACAAACAAATACAGAAACGTGCTGCAAATTCTCACAACACAACCAAAATTCCCAAAACACAAACAAACGCGCTGCAAAAACAAAACAAGCAAACAAAAACAGAAACGCACAGACCATATCGAAAATGTTTAAGGGAAGCATGTTTCTTTGTTTGTGTTGTGAGTATTTGCAGCGCTTTTCTGTATTTGTTTGTGTTGTGTGAGTTTGCAGCGTGTGTGTTGTCAAATTGATAAATATGTTTTTTAAATTTGCAGGTGTTTTTTCATTTGCAGCACGTTGAGCTCTCTCAGCCACCGTACCTACCTGCCTGTCAACCTATGCATTTTCATACGGCCCATAGTGAGAGTATGTAGACACTGTTGGATGTGCATAGAGCAAATCTGCAGTAGGTACTAATAGAAATGATTTTAATGGTTTTAACTGCCCGTGATGATACGTCAGGGATAGTAATAAAAACATTCAGGGCTTTACTGAAAAACATTGGTTGTGACTAGAAGGGATACAGCTCCGGCTTGAAAATAACAGTAAAATTGCTACCTCTAAAATTATGGTTTATTAACGTCTACAACTACCCCAACCCTAAACCTACCCTTACATTAATGCAGATACATTAAATATTGTTGTTCAGCGTGAGAAAAAAGATGCAATATTGATGTATCCCTTTTAGCATCTTCAGGGCTTCAGCCCCCTTACCTCACCCCTCGCACCGCCCCTGAAAAGTTATTGTTTTCGACTCATGACACATTGCAATTTAATAAATAATTGTGAGATATAAACGCAGAATTGCGAGATATACATGAGAAAAGTCTGAACCGTGAGATGTTAACTCACAATTGCAAGTTTAACCGGAGATATTAAACTTGCAATTTGAGAAGGAAAGTCTAAATTGTGAGGATATAACCTCGCAATTGCGAGGAGAAAAAAAAGTCAGACAGAACTCTTACTATTATATCACTAAAACCACGTCTAAAAAGTTTCAGCTCCGTTTTAATTGAACAAGACTTTTCATTTCAATATCAGAGAGTATTCCATTTCTATATTTCTATTGCAGGTTTAATTATACTTCACAGATATCAGAAATAGTAACAGAAATCGACCAATTCATCTGCTTTAAAACAGACCATGAAGAAGAACTTCGAACAATATTATGTCTCATCCCGCTTTCCCTGTTTTCCTTCTTGCTGTCTTTGTCTTAAACCACCTGCCATAAATAAGAATGAATTAAAAATGAGTACCATGCAGAATGAGACCCATTGATCTCGCCGTAAGGAGCCCGCACTTGCCTGTTTCCTTGATTGTCACACTTAGTGTGAATTATGTGGAACATGTGTTGAATTTATAAGATAACGGGCTGGAACCAGATTGCCCTAGAAGCTATTAGAAGTGAGTGTGATAGCTGCTTTGACAGATGGGATGAATGGTGCCCCCTCTTCCATTCCTGTCTTGTGGTTTTTTGGGTGGACTGTGTGAATGAGATTATTGGAAAGTTGGAATATAAAGGCTCCATGAATAAATTTTGAATAAATCTTATACATATTTGAAATAATAATAATTAAAAAAAATCATTATATACATTCACTACATTCACACACACACACAAACACACACACACACACACACACACCACACATCTGGTGCACTATCCTTGTGGGGACACTATCCTTGTGGGGACTCCGCATAGGCGTAATGGTTTTTATACTGTACAAACTGTATTTTCTATCGCCCTTCACCAACCCTACACCTAAACCACAGAAAACTTTCTAAATTTTTACAATCTCTGTATGATATATAAGCTTTTGTACCCATGGGGACCTCAATTTAGGTCCCCATGGTGACACAAATCCCCATGAGTTGGTGTGTATTCAGGTTTAAGTCCCCACCAGTATAGAAAAACATGTACACACACACACACGTGTTTTAATCGTACACAGTTTCTACAAGGGCATTGTGCCTGAAGACTACTGCTTTTGCATAACGCTGCATCCACACCACTAGGTGTCAGTGTACAAATCAGACAGTGAATAAACACATAAATTAAATACTGAGTGCACATTTAAATTTTGCCATTTCTTTGTGAACCATTTTCATCCCCTAATGAAGCTGGTTACTTTAAGAGGACTGCAAAGTAGGTGCCCGTAATGCCCATAACAAAAATACCTGTTCACACATTTGCATAAATTGCTCCAAAAGGCCTCTATTGCAGGCAATACTGGTGGGTGTTTGGGAACAACGTCTCTAAATGAAGCATGAAGCTACGTCATGGAAAATGTGCAATGAATCTCCAATGAGAAGTGAAGGAGCTGTGTGTTTATGGTGTTGCTTCATTGTATTCTACTCGTTTATAGCATCTTAATATCAAAGTGAGGAAAACAGGATCTTCTCGGTCAAAGCTGATACCTTGGCCACTGTTTGTACGTCCACACTTCATTTGCATTTTACACACGAGTAGCAGCGTTGTGTACGTGTGTGTGTTAGAAAGTTGCTTTGTGATACGAGAGCTTCAGCACGCAGCTCTTTTGTCTAGTTTGAAAGTAGAATCATAGATTTCTATTTGAATGTCTCCACGCCCTCTTTACCTCCCCACCCGCTACCCCCCAAAAACACTATTACTGACTCAATCTTCCTATGGGAAAACAAACTTTATAAAATTCTCCATAACCCACCAAGCGGAACCTATTTTCCTCCCGATGCAATTAACTGCACCAACATTTACAATAATATGATTACAGCCACTTTGGAAAAAGTCAGAGAGGGTGGGAGAACGAATATTAGGTATCAGCAAGGGGTTGATCGTGATGGTCGTATTTTCAGGAGACTTGCATTTTCTTTGAGCAAATAAAGAGCCACTAAATTCTCCTTAGGCAGTAAAACCCAATGCAGTGGAACCACGATAACAAACCCACCAGCCACTTTTCCTCACTCACCAGTTTATTTTTTTTTCTTCGTTGCTCTCGATCCGGGTTCTTCTCTCTTCCTACCTCCCTCAATTAATTAAGCCTTTCACGGGCATGTAATTAGGAACATTACCAAGTCATAAAATTGCCACCAGCCACTAAATTATGTGCAGACCCACAGCAATTGGTTAGTTATTCCTTTCTTGAAGACATTGACACCATGGGGTCCAAAACGTCTTCAGGTGTGCCCACTGTGCCTCAAGTATAGGTATATTATGAACTTAAAAAGGCAATGGCATTGTCGAGATTCTTACGCTGTATTATAAATGTGGAAAAGACACCCCCACTTACAGATTTATGTTATTTTGGGTTTGTTTTAGTTGGCTAATCTAAAAAGTATGTGGATCTAAGGAAAAAATGTCATTACATTATCTCTAAATTGCTTTTTAAGACATTTTTAGCAGTTATCACATTCACCACAGAAGTGAAGTGGAGATGGGAATTTGCACAACCTAAGTAATTTTTTTTTTATCTGTACAGTGACTCTTCCAATTTCATGTCTCTGGTAAACAACCCTTTCCAATGAGGCTTGCGAACCGGAGGACAATGAGCGGCTCCATTGTGCCCATGCTCATAAAGGATTACAGAGAGAAGAAAGTGACAAATCCAAGCCTTATTC
Organism: Sinocyclocheilus anophthalmus; assembly: GCA_018155175.1. Classification (NCBI taxonomy): domain Eukaryota; kingdom Metazoa; phylum Chordata; class Actinopteri; order Cypriniformes; family Cyprinidae; genus Sinocyclocheilus; species Sinocyclocheilus anophthalmus. The sequence continues at coordinate 237,929 of JADLZN010007655.1, read as the reverse complement.
TCCGTCTGATGATCCTGCTTCCATCACATTGGACATAGACACTGAGGCAAGGGGGGGTCGGGGTCGGGGGGTGGGGGGACAAGGGGGGTCGGGGCGGGAGAAAAGGAAGCTATAGAGCTGTTGGAGCTGAAGTTTTTTTTTTTTTTTTTTTTTTTTTTTTTTTTTTTTTTTTTTTTTTTTTTTTATTTTTTTTTTTTTTTTTTTTTTTTTTTTTTTTTTTTTTTTTTTTTTTTTTTTTTTTCTTTTTTTTTTTTTTTTTTTCTTTTTTTTATGTTTTTTTTTTTTTTTTTTTTTTTTTTTTTTTTTTTTTTTTTTTTTTCCTTTTTTTTTGTTGCAGGAAAGGTTAAAGGCATCAGTAGAGTAAAGCGCTGTGGTGATTGTAACACAAGAACATAATCATAGGGTCTATCAGCTGAGCCATCCCTGACCCTGTCATAACCATATTCCATTGTTTCTGTTTACGGGCCAAGAGAGGGAAAGCAAGCGGAGAAAAAACCCAAAGGCTGCCAATATTGATTCCTGTCCCCTCATATTGAAACCAGATATTGATTTTCTTTCTTTTTTTAAATAGGAAAAAGTGCATTGTTCAAATGAAAGAGATTTCTTTTGGGATTTGGCAGGAGAGGAGCTGAAATGAGCATCCTTTGGAACATAGTCTCTTGTGGATTTGGTACAGGAGCTTGTAATTGAATCCAGCAAATGGGCTTGTGCATTTGGTGTGAGTTTTTGGCCAGAGAAAGGGAAATATGCTTGCCTCTGACAAAGAGGATTTATTCTCTTTCCTTCCATCATATTTAGCCTTAATAGCCTTGATTTTTTTGTTCTCTCAGTACTGTATTAGTCAAGAATGATAAAGTAAATGATAGGACTCTGTAATGGTTATGACATCACAGTGTGTGTTACTCTGATCACAGTGGCTGCCTCCCATCACTGTTTCTTGATTAGCTTGCTGACGTCCGCCAGCATCTATTTCACATTCACGGGGCGTTCGCTCGTCTCCCACTCAATTTGCAATTAAGACAAAATTTAGACCACTGAAGCCTGAAGGCAGGTGGGTGTCCTCAAAGCATGTTGCTTAGCAACTGTCATAGAGCAGGGCCCGGCACCTGTGCAGCAGGGGGCAGAGTGGAGAAGAAGTGGGGGACGGGGTAAAGCCTCCATCATGGATGTGTCTGAGAGGCTGAGATATAGGAGTCGGACTTAGGGTGCACGGGGGGGGGAGGAAAGCTTATCTTAGCCAGCCATGGTTGAGCGGTAGCAGACAGACAGACAGAGCCCACAGCTGGAGCCCCGCCCCTCCTTGAGGCGGCTCGGGTCAGGGCAAAAGGGGACTATAGCCCAAGCCCTGACACAGGTCCGACACTGTTATTCCCCCGATCTCCTGGGAGCTGTATCAGTGTGAACGTGCAGTGTGCAGGGAAATGGACAGGGGGCACTGATGCTATCGCTGTCTCTGAATCCGAATGTTGAGTCCTGGGGGACGGCCTGGCCGGGAGCTGATCAAACCCTCACAGGTCTCTGAAGGAAAAATTATGATTTGCTGACAGTTACCCCCCATTGCCAAGGGGCTTTTTGATTTTTTTGACGGTGTTAAATTATCACTAAAGTTATCTCACATCAGCTTTTAGGTTTCTAGTACCATGTACAGTGTTGGGAATGTTACTTTTAAAAGTACTTTTCTTACTTTTTTTGCACACTGCGTGAGTGAACAGGTTTTTATTCCTGCAACATGTTTTGCAACAAATGTCTTATAGATAGGCTATACCATGAAAAGTTGTTTCCTGATATTCATGAGCATATTTACATTGAAATAAGAATTGCAGCAAACATAAAGCATGCATGTAAATATACATTTTTTGACAAAATAGCTACTATTAGTCTTTTAATCATCTTTGTGGCCTTTTTAAACAATAAAATAATATATCAATATCAGATAAAAAATATATAATATAATTATTGAAAGTTATAATCATTTTTTTAATAATGTTTATTATTTATTTTTATACTAATTAGATTTCTTACATTATAATATATATAAATATTATATTAAAATATTGCCTTTATTGTTTTTAGGGTTTTTATAAACAATTTTGGACATTCGATTATTTATCTACTGTCAAACGGTTTTGATAAAGATTTTAAATGTTTTTTTTTTAAATGACTTGTGAAAGATGAATTTATTTGATAAAATATACAGTAAAACATTAATATTGTTAAATATTCTTACAATTTTAAACATCTTGTTTATATTATTATTCGATTATATATTTTAAAATGTTAATTTATTCCTGTGATGCCACGCTGATTTTCAGCAACCAATACTCCAGTCTTTAGTGTCACCTGATCCTTCAGAAATCATTCAAAGATGCGATTTGTATCAGGACACATTTCGAGATAGTGTATATGTAAAAGTGGGCAACACCAATCGTCTTACACATACTATACCAACTCCAGTATACCCATTTCACTCAATATGGGGAAGTGAGATGTGTTGTGAATTGTATTTGTAAGTGAATAAATTAAATAAATAGAATGCATTTTATTTGAAAAGTAACTTATGCTATAGCATAAACATGTTACCCCAAACACTATTTATGAAGCACTTTCTGTAAAGTATTACGTTTATGTATAAACATGTAGCTGTTATTTATTCACTCCACCACTCCTTTATGAGCATGGTGTAGTTTTTGTTTATAATGTTGTCCTGTGGCATTGTCTGGGACAACTGCAGGGGCGCGAGAAGATGTTTTCGGTTGGGGGTGCTGTGTGTGTCCGTGTTTGGTGAAGGGGGGGCTGGTTCACTTACGTCGGTGCTGAAATTCGCGTTTGCACTATTATCTCCTTGTATTAAAGTTAATCTTGTTCACGTTCTGCTATAGTCATGTTGAAAAAACCATTGAGCCAATGCAGCGTCACATGTTCATGAGGATTAGGCTAATCATCCCATATAGAAAACATCACAAGTAAAATTAATCATGTTAATAAAGATAAACATGGGTTTATTATAGCCCACTTACAATTTACATTTCCGAGATCATTACAAATAAATTATTAAATGCTAAAACTGAATAAATTTAAATGAACAAACTTGGCATTGCATTTGCAACCATGTGAAAACAGGGGGTGCTGCAGCCCCCTCAGCACCCCTACTTCCCGCGTCCCTGGACAACTGTGATTGTGCTGTGTTCCTCACGCCACACTGTCCTGACAGGAAGGTTGACTCCAGGCCACTGGTCTTCATTTCCTTCATGTCTCACTGATTCACTCCACTACCTGCCCACATTTCCGCTGTGGCCCAGGAGCGACACCTAGACAAAGAGGGAAAGAAAGAGACAGTGAAAACTAAGATGGGCAATAGGTCTTGTTAAAGTCATTGTATAATTTAGATTATGGGAATGTGAACCTGGGTGAGTAAAGTCTAAGGTGTTGATTGAGTGCTTGTGATCATGATGCTCTCTGCATGTTACATGTAACAGCACAGTCAATGACAGGCAATTTCAAAATACCTCCAGGTGGCATAGATCCTCATTTATACCTCATACCTTTGCAGAGTCATTAGGTCACACTCCAGACATGCTCTCCAGAATCTGCTTTTTATTGTAGCCCCTCAAAAATGGCACTGTTTGGAATAGTTTGCAAGCTGTTGTAACACAAACTGTTGTCGCCCGGCACACATCAGTCGATGTATTTGCATGTGCTTGGATGCTGGGAACAGCAAATTGACTGAGCAAATAGCCATATTACCACACAGTGGGGGGAGTCATGTTGTGTTCCGCAAACAATGGAGAGAGCTCGCAATGGTCCTCATGTGGAGAGGCACATGCATTATGAACACTTGGAGATGTGAAAAGCAGAGCTCCAGTAATAATATGCACTCGTGACACAAATTGAAGAACAAATATCAATGGAGGACTCCGCTGCTGTCGAGTGGCTATGCGAAGAACCATTATGAGAGAGTGGAACTGGTCAAGTAAAGACAGATATTATAAATGAGGCCTGTGCTATGATGGTCTTGTGGCAGGGAAAAGCATAGTGGATTGATGAGTAGTTCTGTGGAGGGTTGGGCAAAATATACAAATAAATTGTAATTTGAATAGGCCACACCCCACAGGAAGTTGAATCAGAATATCTATCTATCTATCTATCTATCTATCTATCTATCTATCTATCTATCTATCATTACAGTTTATGACCAATGCATAAAGCAACCAATTTCAATGGGTTCACATACTTTTTCTAGATAGATAGTTAGATAGATAGCTAGATAGCTAGCTAGCTAGCTAGATAGATAGATAGATAGATAGATAGATAGATAGATAGATGATAGATCTTCAAGGTTTTTAAAAGTTGAGGAAAATTTTCAAACTTTTTAAGAGGCATTCTCAGTTTATTTCAGAATGGTGCTTAACCCTGGTGAGTAAAGTAGGCCAACTTGTTCAGCAAGGCAGAGCATGCATGGCTGATATCTGTGAGTAATGCTGATTAAAGAACAATGAGTTCATTTGATCGGTTTGGCCAGTACATATCATTCACAAGATAGCAAGTTTTAAAGGTTTGGGGACAGGCTCCAGTAAGCGCGACCCGTCTCCCTTATGCTCAGCTCTCCGTGTCTTAATGCACAGTGGCCGATATGCCCCGGTGTGGATGTCAATGCCATTGAAAGTCATAGCGGGAGAAGTCACTGTTGATTATGATATAATTCTGCTTGCCACAGTTTTATAAAGCCACCCCAGCAATGCCCTTCTAGCCGCAGGGGCCAAGCCGGGCCACGCAATGTGTATTAGAAAGTCCTCAATTTCACACATGTTTACTCTTGAGTGAGTTTCGCATAAAGGGATTAGGAGGGAGGAAGTGCAAGGGAAATGGGATGTTAGACACCCTGCTTAATGGACTGACGGGGCCCGGGCCAGTGTCCTTTCTATTTCCACCTCCTGCCACCCCCCCTCCCTCCACATCTCTGCTCTAGTGCGCTGACACTCTAATCCATGCTGCTCACTCTCCATGTACATCCTGGGAAGAGGGAGGAGGGAAGACAAGGGCGGAGGGGCAAAGATATTTGTTAAACTCTCCAAACACTGCCATTGCCACATGGTTTTTTTAAGCCTCTGTGAATTTGAACAACCCAAGAACCTTCCCTCCCCCACATTACTTGGCTTATATACATTTTGAAGCTTGTTTTATTGCTGGTTATTTTTCTTCGAGGTAGGGAGGTTCCATCCAGATCAATGAAGGACCCCTATCTCGGAAAAATAAACAAACGAATGAGTGAAAGAACTTTGGTGGCCGAGTAAGGCAACGCTTGGATAACTGCTCGTTCAGATGCTCGACGAGGGCTTTGATGAATGTGTTTTCACCTGATAAAGAGGGCCTTTCTGGGAACTTCATAGTCGGGAGGCTGCCTCAGCTGCGCTCATAGACTTCTCCCGGGCAGTGAGCTGTGGGATGTGTCCTGGGAAAGGATCCGGATGAGGAACTCTGAGGGATAAATGTGATTGTGAGACGACCCGCTCAGAGTCGCTGGGGCATCAACAGTGTGTCCTCCCGCTCCCCTCACCCCTCCCTAAATCTCCCTCCATGCTTGTCTCTCTTCCTCTCTCTTCACCCTTTTCTCATCTTCCTTCTCTGTCACTTCCATCTTCCATTCCTCCTCTTCTTCCACTTTTCTCCACTCTGATGTAGAGGGAGGTTAATCATGGCAAGGGGTCTTGACAAATGGTCTCCTCAGCCCAGTGGAGATTGAGCCACCTGTGTCCCTCTGTGTGAACCCACTGACATGAAAACACACAAACACACACACATACACAAAAGTTTCACAAAACTGTTTGACTTGTAAGACTGGCAATTACTGATTTGAATCATTCAGTAGATGGATTGTGGTTACTTTTGACTTTTCAGATTTTTGGTAACACTTTACGAAAAGGTTAAGTTCTTTAACATTAGCTAATGAATTAAGTATTATGATGAACAACGTTTTACAGCATTTATTGATCTAGATTATTATTTGTACATTTAAATACATTTGATAAACTTAAATTGTAATTTAAATATGTTCTATTGTTTATTGTTAAATTCCTGTTTGCTCATAATTCAAAAAATAAAATTTACGAGAAGAAATATAAACATTTTTAATTGCTTTCTGTTACGGGTCTGACGAGACGTGAGACTTGCGGATCCATTTGCAGAGCTTTATTTTAGAAGACAGAGACGTGGTCATACAGCAGGCATGGGTCAGATGAGGGCAAACAGGTATATGGTGGGCAAAACACAAGAATAGTCCTAGGGCTAGCGCAGGTCGACGATCGGCAGACAGAATCAAAAGGGGCAAGACAAAAGGGGTGAATCCAGGGAACCAGGCGAAGATCAGAAACCGAGAAGGCTAAGGCTAAGGCTAATGAAATAGGGCTAAGGCTAAGGCAAATGACTAGGGCTAATGACTAGGGCTAAGGCTAAGGGCTAAGGCTAAGGCTAATGACTAGGGCTAAGGCAATGACAAGGGCTAAGGCTAAGGCAAAAGACTAAGGCTAAGGCAAATGACTAAGGCTAAGGCTAAGGACTAGCGGCTAAGAAATGAGGGCTCTGTAGTGTAGCTATCTGGAGATAAGCGCTGAATAATACTCGGCAGAGGGAAGGGATCAGTGTGAGTGTTAAATAGTGAGGGAGTGATATGAAACAGCTGGGTGCAATCAGTGAAAACAGGTGTGTGCAATTCGTGCTGAGTGCAATCAGTGCAATGCATGATGGGAAATGTAGTTTGGGTGCTATGCAACAGTTTGTGTAGTTCGAGAGTCAATGAAATGGAAAGTTCAGGGACCGGATTCGTGACAGAGCCCCCCCCCAAGGAGCGGCTTCCAGGCGCTCAAAACCCTTTACGATTCCGGAGGGCGGTGGAGTGGAGGCGGAACAGGGAGAGGGATGGAGGGCCAGGTCCACATGGAAGTGGAGAGAACAGGGACTGAGGCAGGACCGGCGGAGCAGAGGACCACCAGAGCCAGAGCGCGGGAACGAAGATCCCACGGCGGAGCAGAAGGACACGGAGAGGCAGAGGACCACCACGGCAGAGCAGAGGGCCACCACGGCGGAGCCGAGGACCACCAGGACCAGACAGTAGACCACCACGGCGGAGCAGAGGACCACCAGAACAGACAGTAGACCACCACGGCGGGGCAAAGAACCACCACGGCGGAGCAGAAGACCACAACGGCGGAGCAGAGGACCACCAGAACCAGACAGAAGACCACCACGGCGGAGCAGAGGAACACCAGAGCCAGACAGTAGACCACCACTGCAGGGCAGAGAACCACCACGGGGAGCAGGGACCACCAGAAACAGAACAGAGACCCACGGCGGAGCTGAAGACCACCAGAGCCAGACAGTAGAGCACCACGGCGGAGCAGAGGACCACCAAAACCAGACAATAGACCACCACGGCGGAACAGAGGACCACCACGGCGGAGCAGAAAACCAACACGGCAGAGCAGCGGACCACCACGGAGGAGCAGAGGACCACCAGAGCCAGACAGACCACCACGGCGGAGCAGGAGCAGCAGAAAACCCCTTTGGTGAACCACACCGATCAGGAGACCATGGCAGAGACTGTAACAACGAGAGAGCAGAGACAGACAACACAGACAGAACATTGGGGTTGATAGACAAGACTGAGCATTCAGGGGCAACCTCCCTGGCAGACACAAAGCACACAAAGAATTCACAAACGGCCTCCATAGCCAGGACAGGACAGGATGAGGACTCCCCGACGGCCTCTATAGCTGTGACAGGACGAGCAGGGAGCTCGCAATCGGCCTCTATAGCTGTGACAGGACGAGCAGGTAGCTCGCAAACGGCCTCTATAGCTGTGAAAGGAGTACAAAGAGTTCATAGGCGGCTTCATTGGCCGGAACAGGAAAGGCAGAGATTCATAGCCGGCTCCTCTTGGCGGAAAACAGACAGGCAGGAGAGCAGGAGTTTCATAGCGGCTCCTTGGCTGGAACCGGACAGCAGGGAAGTCAGAGACGGAATGAATTGGCCGGAACAGGACAGGCAGGAGGTTCAGAGACGGCCTCCTTGGCCGGAAGGGGACAGGCAGGAAGTTCAGAGACGGCCTCCTTGACCGGAACAGGACAAGCAGAGAGTTCATAGACGGCCTCCTTGGCCGGAACAGGACAGGCAGGAAGTTCATAGACGGCCTCCTTGGCCGGAACAGGACAGGCAGGAAGTTCATAGACGGCCTCCTTGGCCGGAACAGGACGAGCAGGAAGTTCATAGACGGCCTCCTTGGCCGGAACAGGACAGGCAGGAAGTTCATAGACGGGCGCCACCACCACGCAAGGAACTGAGACATGTGTCGCCATCTCGGGAGGTTCTGCAGCCTGCGCCGCCACCTCTAAAGAGACTTCAGTGGACACCGTGGCCTCTGGGAGCACGGCAGTTGACACCGCTACCTCGGGAGGTTCTGCAGCGTAAGCCGCCACCTCTGGAGATGTTGTAGCCGGTGCCGCTGCCTCTAGCAAATCGGCGGTGGAGTACGCGGCCCAGATACACAATAAAGCAACCCCCCCATATGGAAGTGTGCATACAGGGGAATGAGTTCAGGGACAGGAGGGGTAAGTGAGTGGGTTGGGGATACCCGTGCGCGTGCAGACACAGCGGTGCATCTAACATGGACACCAGGACTGGGATACAGGCGGACCGACCCGACATCTGGATGCAACAGGGACAGGAAGTGAAATGATTCTGGATGAATAACTGAGGAGTGACGTGACTTTGGACGAACAGCTGAGAAGTGACGAGGCTCTGGATGAACAGCTGAGCCGTGACGAGGCTCTGGATGAACAGCTTAGAGTGACGGACCTCTAGAAGGTCAGCTGTGACGTGGACGGGCTCTGGACGAAACAGTGAGACGTGGGACTGTGAGGCTCTGGTCGAACAGCTGAGACTGTATGGACTATGAAGATCAGCTGTGACTTGACTAGACCCGTGATCATAAATGTGCATGACTAGACTCATGCAAAGGAAATGTGACTTGACCTGACTCATGAAGATCAGCTGTGACTAGACTTGACCCATGATAATCAACTGTGACTAGACCAGACTCATGACGATCAGTTGTGACTTGACTTGAATCCTGACGATCAGCTGTGACTTGACTTGACCCAGGAAGATTAGCGCGTGACTAGACTTGACTCATGAAGATCAGCTGTGACTTGACTTGACTCATGAAGATCAGCTGTGACTTGACTTGACTCATGAAGATCAGCTGTGACTTGACTAGACACATGATGATAAACTGTGACTAGACTTGACTCATGATAATGACGTGTAACTTGACTTGACTCATGACGATCAACTGTGACTTGACTAGAACCGTGATCATAAACTGTGACTTGATTGACTCGTGATGATCAACTGTGACGACTAGACTCATGCAAAGGAACTGTGACTTGACCAGACTCATGCAAAGGAACTGTGACTTGACCTGACCCATGATAACGAATTGTAACTTGACTTGACTCATGACGATCAATTGTAACTTGACTAGACTCATAACTATCAACTGTGACCTGACTAGACTCATGATCATAAACTGTGACTTGATCTGCCCCATGACGATCAACTGTGATTTGACTAGACTCATAACCATCAGCTGTGACTTGACCAGACTCATGAATATCAGTGGTGACTTGACTGAACTCAGGAAGAACAGCGTGACTAGAACTGGCTAGTGATAATATATGGTAACTTGACTTGACTCATGACGATCAATTGTAACTTGACTAGACTCATAACCATCAACTGTGACCCGACTAGACTCATGATCATAAACTGTGACTTATCGGCCCCCATGACGTAAATGTGATTTGACTAGACTCAACACTTGACTATCAGCTGTGACTTGACTAGAATCATAAACTTCAGCGGTGACTGACTAGACCCATGATCAGGAAACTGTGACTTGAATCTGCACCATGATGATTCAACTGTGGACTGGTGACTGAATCATAACGAGTCAACTGTGAATGGACTAGACGAATAACCATTCAGGCTGTGCTTGACTGACTCTGGAAATGAAACTGTAACTTGACCTGAATCGATGAAGATCAGCTGTGACTTGACGGGAGGCGGCTGTTGTGGCCGCCATTTTGTGATCGGCTCCTCTGTCCGCCATTTTGTGAGCATGCTTTGATACAGCCATCACTTCAGTCACAGACATGGTGTCGCTTCCCTCCTCTGCGACACCCACCGTGAATGCTGAACCAGCAGTCAGCAAGGCACAGTCTATAAAGTCCTCTAAGCTACAGTTAATGTTACTTTTTGGCATCCAAGATTTTGTGGGTTCATCAAGTCCAAAGCGGAACAAGTCTTTAAATAAAATTTCATCATATAGTGGTACCTGATAAGATAATTCACAGAACCGGTGAACATACTCCTCAAAAGAAAGGCCTCCTTGCCGAAGATGTAGTAGCTCAGTGACTGGGTCCATACCAGGCCAGAGTCCATTGAGAAAGCTGCTGGGTCCTTGTGTGGCCGAGTATTCTGTTACGGGGCTGTCGAGACGTGAGACTTGCGGATCCATTTGCAGAGCTTTATTAGACAAAGGCAGAGATGTGGTCATACAGCAGGCATGGGTCAGATGAGGGCAAACAGGTATAAGGTGGGCAAAACACAAGAATAGTCACAGGGCTAACGTAGGTCACCGATCAGCAGACAGAATCAAAAGGGGCAAGACAAAAGGGGTGAATCAAGGGAACCAGGCGAAGATCAGAAACCAAGAAAACAGGCAAGGCAATACTAGGCTAGGCTAGGCTAGGCTAGGCTAGACTAGACTAAGAAATGGATAGGGCTCAGGCTAAGGCTAATGACTAGGGCTAATGACTAGGGCTAAGGCAAATGACTAGTGCTAAGGCAAATGACTAGGGCTAAGGATAAGGCAAATGACTAGGGCTAAGGCAAAAGACTAGGGCTAAGGAAAACGACTAGGGCTCCGTAAAGTTACTATTCTAGGGGCGTGATAAATGCTGAAACAATACTCGGAAGAGGGAAGGGATAAGAGTGAGTGTTAAATAGTGAGGAAGGATATGAAACAGCTGGGTGCAATCAGTGAACCAGCTGTGTGCAATTCGTGCTGAGTGCACTCAGTGCAATGCATGATGGGAAATTAGTCCGGGGCTGATGTGCAACAGTGTGTGTTGTGCGAGAGTCAATGAAATTGGAAGTTCATGGACCGGATTCGTGACACTTTGTAATGTTTTAAAGGGGTCATTTGATGCGATTTCAAGTGGTTCCTTTCTCTTTGGAGTGTTACAAAATCTTGGTGCATAAAGAAGATCTGTAAAGTTGCAAAAGACTAAAGTATCAAATCCAAAGAGATATTCTTTATAAAGTTTAAGAGTCAGCCACGCCTACCTAAATGGCTCGTTCTAACACGACCCCACATACCTACATCACTATCTGGAAAGATTTGGATAACGCCGCCCAAATGTTCACACAAAGAAAGACGGTGTGTTTCAGGTAAGGCAGTAGTGCTGTTGCCGCCATGTTGTGGAGACTCTGTGTGTTTCGTTGTGAAAGCAAAAGCACTTTATTTGGCGTTCTGGAAGTAGATGCATTTAGGAATCATTGTTAAGATTTGTTTACAACAGAACAGCACAACCCAAATTTTCTAATTTGTGCAACGCATTTTATGGACAACAGTTTTTTTGAACCTAGAAGAGTACAAGGCTGGCTCGGGGGCACAAAGGCTATTCAAAAAAAAAAAAAAAAAGGCGTAAATGCGACTTTGCTATGACATCTGGCGCTTCTGAATCAAGCGACTGTAAGTTTTTGTTTTGTATCAGTTTAAGTATGTGCTATGATCTGTCTTCAAATGCGAGTTTGCTCAGCACAGAGTAACACGTGTGTGTGTCACTCACAGGAGAGTGAAACTGTCTGTCAGAAAAATCATAGCCGTCAGCTGTTCTAACCGCGGCTTGGTTAATGCATCATTCACTGTGTCGGTCACGCGACTCTGGGCCCTTTCGGCTTGAATGATGGTTAAAACTAATGGACATTATTAATGTCTTGATATTAATTTGAAAAGGAAGCTGCGATTATGGTAAGGGGCGTTACATTTGAGTGCTTGCGGTGTTCGGCCAATCAAGCACTGGGTCAGCTGGCCAATCAGGCAGACTGCGCTTGTCGGAAGGAGGGAATTTGTAGAAAACGAAGCGTTTGAGAGAGGCGGGGCAGAGAGGACCTACAATAATGTACAGTATTGAAAAATAATGTGTTTTTTGAACATAAAGCATGTCAACATATTCTGTTACACCAAATACAAAAAATAATGATCTTTAAAATAGCATCATATGACCCCTTTAACTTAATGATTTAATGTTTAATCTTTTAGCATTGTATAGAAAGTTACAAGTAATCAATTTTCTCTCTTTTTGTGAAAATAATTTCACATTTTTTTATTGATCAGTAAAAGATGTCATTTTATTCACTCATTGGCTTTTTAAAGAAGTTTGAGTAGCATAAATCATTTGTCATGTAGATTGTATTGAATTGTATTATTATTTTGGCTAATTTTCCAATTAATAATTTCTAAAATAGACTTAATATCTTATGCAGTGTAGTTTCTCAAGCACGTTTGTTGATTTAAGGATTTTTAGATATTTATTTATTTAAAAAAAGAACAAGTTTAAAAAGACAAGTTAAAAAGTTTGTAAGCATTTTTTGCAGTGAAATGTTAAATTATGCTGTTAAAATGTATTGGTAAATGTCAAAAGTAACATTAATCAAACTTAATACACTCTGTTAAACTTAATGTTATTTCATATTAGCAATTACATTAACTAATGTTACCATAACCTTATTGTAAAGTGTTAGTTAAAATTAATGGAGGAAAAGGGAGGGACAAAATATATAGTTTGTACCTTGTACATTATTGGGGCTAAAGTGTCTTTTAAAATGACATGGCACATTTTACAACATAGTGTCCCTTATTATATTACAAGATTATTAAACAGTTGAAGTCCCATGGCATTTATATTAAACTTGTATCATAACCCCAATGTGATAGCCTGAGATTCAGATGCCAAACAATCATCTATATTTAATTAAGGTCTTAATAATTGTCATTGGGCAACGTTAACTTTTAATAAGACATGTACTTAGAAAGATAATTTACTTGTAATTATATTTTCCTGTTAAATCATATTGTAAGGGACCCGAACAGTAATTTTTAAACAAATTGCACAATTTTTCATCAACTGTTTCACAATTTGGTAATTAACGTATCCTCTAATCAGATAATTGGTCACTTAATATAAAAACGATCTGTTAGCTTTATAAATGCCAATTAACACCAGGAGCAGCTGGGCCTTTAAAAGTTTATTGTTGATGCTGGGATTGTGATTGGCGTCTTCCTGAAGCGCCTTGAATTTCACGGGGAACATTCCTGAACGGGGGTGGCTCAGCATGTACCTGTTTATAACGCGATATCTCCTGATATAGTAGATGGCACTGATAAGATAAGCCAGCTCTTTTAATGTGATTTGTCATGCAGTTACGCACTGTATTCAATTTAGATCTCCAGATTATGAGCTTATTTATTTTTTTAAAGAGTTTGATGATGCACATGCACAACTATTTTACATTACATCCTTTTGTATCCTATAACTATGTGACATTATGTTTTTTTAGGATGCACAGTGATCTGACGTTGTGACTGTATTTGACATTGTGTTTGATTAAATGTGAACATTTAGAAGAGGAATTTGTCACAGATTTGGTCTCACTGTAATGCAATTGATTGGGTAATTTACTCTCTAGGTCAGAAGGGTTTGTATTGGCACTAGAGAGAGCTCTGTTGTCTCTATAGACCTGGCCTGGGTGATGGCGGCCCACCATGAAACACTCATCTATGAGTGTATTTTATGCACTTTACTCAAATGACTCAATGTTGAAGCTCATAATCACAGTTTTGGTGAAAACCAAATGCTGTGGCTATGTTCTTGATGCAGTCTCGGGTATGTTTTTCAGGAATAAACAATGTGTGGATGTAATGTTTTAGATTTTAGCATTATATAAATACGGTAACACTTTAATTTAGGGACCAATTGTCACTAATAACTTGCTGCTTATTTGCATGCATATTACTAGCATATTGGCGGTTTATTAGTACTTATAAAGCCCATATTAATGCCTTATTCTTCATGACTATATTTTAAATCCCTTAATCCACCCCATACCTAAACTTAACTACATTATAACTATTAATAAGCAGCGAGTTTATTGAGGCAAAAGTTGTAGTTAATAGTTAGTTAAAATAGTGAGAATTGGTCCCCAAACTAAAGCGTGATAAAATACTATTTTTTTTATCTGCATATGCACCTCTTTCCAGAATGTACTTTTATGATTAATTCTATCAAGAAAATATAACAGATAATTAAATATATAACTTAAAGTTTTAAAAAATTATCTCTGGCATGAATTTTTTTCTGATTCTCCACTGTAAAAAAGTTTATTGAAGTTGTAATTAAAACAGATTATTGGAGTATGTTTTGCAAGAAAATACAAAATTTCAGTTTTTATAATTCAATGTGTTACTTGCTGTATAATAGCAATAGCAATTAGAAATTTCTGAGTAAATATGGTTTATACACCGAATGTTTCAGTGTACATTAAAAATATATACAGTATATATAAAAAATGAATAAACAACATAAATTTACTTGAGAAGCAACACTGGCAGATTTTTTCACTTGTTTATACTATAAAATCTGTCAGTGCAGGATAAGTACATTAATCCAAAGTATTCTGATTTTTAAGTAATGCTACAAATGACATTATGCTTTACACTGTAGTGCAGTACATTTTAAAAGTAACCCTTCCGACCCTGTGTACGGTAGAGGAAATAGATGACAATTAACCAACTTTGAAAGGCTTTGTTAATAGGCCAGGCTTATGGTAGGTTTAGGTGTTTTTTGCAGTGTGTGTTTGTTGCAGTATGTCTGCCAGCCCTTCCTGCACATGGCAGAGCTGGAGTAATGAAGAATTCCAGCTGCCATGCAGAGCCGCACCGCTTGGACAGTGGGCATTTTTCATCCTGTAATGTGTGCATGGGTCATTAATTGCGGCTTGCCATTGGTCCAACGGACTTGTCATTTGGGTATACCACATCTATACATCTGCTCTCACCCTACCCCATCAAAGCACACCTCCCCTGGGTCTGTCCGTGCGCCACTGTGGCCTGCATCACCATAGATCCATGTGGGAACATTATGGCCCAAAAAAATAAAACATCAATGACCTTACTTTAGTGGTCTTGTTCTGATTAGATGAAAATAATCCTGTAATTAAATGACGAAGTGTTCTTGTAGCTTGTAGCTAACAGTTGAGCATTGTGCTACTAATGAAAGCACTGTGGATTTGATTACCAGGGAAAGAATAAACTAATAAAATTCATTACTTTAAATGCAGTATTAAATATTATGGATAATATAGTGTCTAAACTAAAATGAAATTTGAAAATAAAAATGTACAAAATTTATTTAGATTTATGTCACCTTTATGTATTCTTAGGCAAACCACAAAATAAGATATTTTGAAGAATGTTTCTATCTCTTTTAGGGGCCAATATACAGGATTTTTAAATCGGCCTTCAAGATAGTATATTTAATAATTTAATCAGAGCCAAATTTTTCTGGCACAGGAAAGGGTTTTTGTCAGGGAAAGAACAAAGTACAAACAAATGTACTAAATATTTTAATAGTAATAATATAATAAAATAATAATAATTATTTGGTAAAGTGTCATTTGTTAACATTAGTTAATGAATTAACTAAAATGAACTAACTATGAGCAATATATTTTTTATTTACCTGTTTTTATTTTAATTAACCTGTGTTAATGTTAATTAAAATGTTCATGCTAGTCCCACAATGCGTTAACTTATGTTAACAGATATTAATTTTGATCTTAAAGGTGTATTTATAGATGTTGAGATTACCTTAAATGCTTTAGAAGTATTGTTCATTGTTAGTTAACTAATGTAGTTAACAACATTTTTTTTACCACTTTTTGTTTTACCATTATTTAAATGATACAATGTAAAAATACATCATTGTAAGGGAAACAGTGATAATAATTTAGCTCAAAGGGAATCATTTAAGATTTGAAAGGAAACTCCACCAATAATATGTCAGGGAATTTGGACAGAATCACTGTTTAACGGCTGATCACTGAGACGGCCAGCGAATCATTGAACGAGCTGTATAACATCAACTCTGCAATGGATATCTATATCCAAAATATAGTGAAAACACTATTAATCAGCATATGTAACAAGATCGGCAGTTTAAGACATAACTTGTGAGCACAAAACACAAGATACTTCTCTTTTCCATATAAATAAGGCTTTATTGGATAAATCTAAGACATATAAACTAATCTAACACATGAACACACGCATTCACACAAGTTTTCAGAAAGAGAGAGAGAGGAAATAATTAAAGAGAATGAAAATGTGAAATCCCAAGATTACAGCAATATGTGCCATTGTATAGATCTGAACAACCATCAATCACTTAATTAACCCTCGCACTGAGTTCCTCAATGAGGTAAAAATTTATATTAAATGCACCAGTTCAACTAGAATCTGGAGGTACTTGCGTTGCCTGTGTGCGGGGTCATCTTGTCTGGTTGCCAAAAGGGGTTTCCCGCTTTTCTGATTGGCTGGAGGTTTAGTCTTGGGAAGCCAGTGGTTGGGCGTTGGCTGGCGACGCGGAGCTGTGGTCTGCAGTTGAAGGGTAGACAGCACTCTTCTGGAAGATGCGGCGTTAGGCTTAACTCAGAACACGAAACTCTCAACGGAAAATAAAACAAACTAAAGAAATAGAAATAGATGTAAAGTTTGACGAGGCCAGGTGTTGTTTCTCCTCATGGTTTTGGAGGAGCTGGTGTGTAAGCCAGACCACGCTCAAAAGCTAAAGAAACATGACTAGGAGTGAAAAAAGCTAAAAGCCGCATGGCTAAAAGCTAGACACAAAAAGTCAGACCCGCAAAAAGGCAAAAGGCAAAAGACCAAAAAGCGCTAAGTTTGATGGTGTCCTGAGTATTTAAACCAGGCTGTTTAACACACCCAAATGGTGTTTCGACCAATTGTAGCTCGGGGTGTTGCAATGTTTCTCCTTCCCATTCATAAATCAACTGTTATCTCATCATTCACATGACCTGCGTTTTTCCCGCTCTGGCAGAGTATACATTTTGAAAATGATTTCTATAATGAGGATATGATACATTTGACCAAGAATTGAATGGAAGAAACGTTTCAAGCATGAATTCAAACTCACACATACCAAGCATGAATATGACCCCTTAAGCGCTTCAATAGTTATTAACAATACATACAAAATAAATGATTAAAACATGATGGTTAAACATGGGGGTTAGATACATGATATGGGGTTAGATATATAGCAATTATTAGCTGCTCGAGTCCTTTTAGTGTCATTTAGGTGAATGGAAAGGCAGTTTCCGTGCCATTCTGTGAATGAATGAAGACCAGAGATTAAGAGGCATGTAAGGAATCTCCGAAAGTCTGTTCTTTGTCGTGAAGTGGGGGAAGTCAATTTACGAGGAGCTTGTTACTGTAGTTACTCTCGTGTGATAGTCATGCGGTCATCTCTTTTGACCATTATTCTTGATAACTTGCCCCAGAATTTTACAATCTCCTTGGACTTGTCAATGTGTTCTTTTGTGTTAATGTTGAAAACTGTTCTGTGACAGGGTCTTAGGTTTAGGCTTGCTTCAGAGAGGCTGGGGTCTGATTTATGCCATCCTGTTGTCTTGGGCCTCTTGTGCAATTTTTTGAATTCCTCGTGTGCCTAAATCGGTCTGACAATCTTAGATATGTCGATTCGGTCTGTGATATCCTTACATATACATCAATTTTGAGGGTGAATAAATGATGACTGAATTGTCATTTTCTGTTGAACTTTCCCTTTAATTCCAGATCTATTCATGTTTATACAGTATATGTGCCATTTTAAGCTTTAAAGTCACTTCAGATTTCAGTATTTTGTGCTACTACACAGGGGCTGAGAGTGTGTTTCATCAGTTTGTGCGTGTGAAGAATAGCCCACGGCTGCCCTGAGGCTCATGTTGCTTGCCCGAGGTGAGCTGCTCTCCCACCCTTGTCAGTGTGCCGTATTGATTGGGGTGTGTATGTGTGTGTGCATGTGGATGTAGGTGGGAGACGCTGAAAAAAGTGGCTGCTCTCCTCCATCTTGGCTCTGAATGAGGGCCCACAGCGGGAGGGGAGGAGTCTCTATTGGTGTGATGTGTTTTGTCAGAAGCATCTGTTTGGTCACAGGACGCAGCATAATCCTCGACCTTGAGCGCAACAGCCGAGACTGAGCACAGTGCTCAGCTGTGGCCCTGCGTGGGCCCATTAACACCTCTCACACACAGGCTTGGGGCCCGCGCTGACATCAGAACCCACACACCTCTCTCCACAGCGCCACAGGCCTCTGCACTTTTTAGACCACAGTTTGGCAGTGCTATTCCTGTCTGCTTCAGCTTCATTTTGTACTCAGTGGTTCTGATTTTTTGAAGGAAACTAAATTGAACATTTGGAAAATATATATGCTGCGCAAAAGTTTTAGGGACATTAGATCTCACCATCATTGAATCAGTCTGGGACAAACTAAATCCAGAGAAGAAGCTTGGAACAACCTACCAGCAAACTACAGTACATACAGTAAATATAAATGAAACATATCTTCACTTCTAGTTATATCTTAATTTTTATGAAAAAAATTTTTTTAGTATTACTTTTTTTCAAGTACATTTGATTCAAGTTTTTATTTGTCGCAGACTCAGTTCTATATACAC
The DNA here is from genome assembly GCA_018155175.1 of Sinocyclocheilus anophthalmus. Lineage (NCBI taxonomy): Eukaryota > Metazoa > Chordata > Actinopteri > Cypriniformes > Cyprinidae > Sinocyclocheilus > Sinocyclocheilus anophthalmus. Next base: position 219,059 of record JADLZN010007655.1, on the reverse strand, counting down.
TAAAAAAATTGCATATACATTTTTAAAATGTAATTTAAATTTTATATTCACTACTGTTAAAAATGTTGATGGATTTGAAAATGTTTTGATGAATTTGAAAGAGGTATAACGGAAAGTATGGAATCGAATGCCCATTTCCAAACAAGCGGTGTTCTAATTTTGAAGTATATTTACATTTATTTAGTCCTGTCGTGGCAAATCATTGTAAAATGCCTATTTGGTTTTTAAAATGAACCTTTCTAACCATTGTGCGCTTAATACAACATCCAAAGCCATTAATAATACAAACATTACTACAATATGTATATTATATATATATATATATATCATATATACGTATATACAGTGGAGTGAAAAAAATGTTTGGGGCCCCCCCCGTTCCGGATTCTTAGTTTGTGGCGGGGTGGTTTGTCACAGAACTTATATCGTTTCAGTATCTTCCACAAATCTAATTTAAATATTAGTAAAATTTAACACAAGTGAACACATTCTGGGTTAAACGGAGGTTTCGTATTAGGAAGTACTGTGGAAACACAAAAAGTTCGCACAATCCCTACCGCGCCGGCGCCCTGTGTAAAAGTGGCTGTTGTTCGCGGGCCGGAAGACCGTGGCGGCGGGCGGGGGCGCCGCCTATACCGTGCAAGACGGGAGGGGAATAACTTCGGTGTCGCAAGTGTGGTGTCCACAATTGATCGCATGGTCGATGCGCATCCACGACGTGGCAAGGAAGCCTGTCCTGACGCGCGCTTTGTAGCGCTCGTCCGTGTCTACAGCTGAAGCTCCCTCCTCGCGCGCGCTGAGCTTGGGTGCTCGCCTTGAGCGGGCTCGCTGCTCCTGGTCGATGCCCGATGCCCGGGTGAGTGCGTGCGCGGGCTCCTGGGAGGTAGGTGCGTAGGTTTGCGGGAAGTCTCCAGCCACTCTGCGGGATTGCGGTCGCGTAAGGGCAGAAAGGTGGTTATAAGTCGCCACAGTGGGAGGTGTTCGACAGGGTACGTCTGCGGGACCTTGAAGGGGTCATGCCACTGCATCTCAATAGGATTCAGGTCAGGAATTTGACTAGGCCACTCCAAAGTCTTCATTTTGTTTTTCTTCAGCCATTCAGAGTTGGACTTGTTGGTGTGTTTTGGATCATTGTCCTGCGGCAGAACCCAAGTTCGCTTCAGCTTGAGGGCACGAACAGATGGCCGGACATTCTCCTTTCAGGATTGTTTGGTAAACAGCAGAATTCATGGTTACATTTATCACTAATCCTTCCCTTCTGAAGCAGCAAACAGCGCGCCCAGACCATCACAACCTACCAGCACCCTAATTTGATGCTGGATGATGTTCTTTTTTCTGAAATCAGTGTTACTTTTACGCCAGACGTAATGGGACACACCTTCCGAAAACTTTTGTCTCGTCAGTCCACAGTGTATTTTCCCAAAAGTCTTGGGGATCCTCAAGATGTTTTCTGGCAAAACTGAGACAAGCTTTTGTTATTTTTGCTCAGCAGCGGTTTTTGTCTTTGAACTCTGCCATGCAGACCATTTTTGGCCAGTCTCTTTCTTATGGTGGAGTCATGAAGACTGACCTTAACTGAGGCAAGTGAGGCCTTCAGTTCTTTAGATGTTGTTCTGGATTCTATTATGACCTCTTGGATGAGTCGTCGTTGTGCTCTTGGGGTAATTTGGGTCGGCCGGCCACTCCTGGGAAGGTTCTCCGTTGTTCCATGTTTTTGCCATTTGTGATTAATGGCTCTCACTGTGGTTCGCTGGAGTCCCAAAGCTTTGGAAATGTCTTTATAACCTTTTCCAGACTGATAAATCTCAATTACTTTTTTTTTCATTTGTTTCTGAATTTCTTTGGATATCGGCATGATGTCTAGCTTTTGAGTATCTTTTGGTCTACTTCACTTTGTCATGCAGGTCCTATTTAGAGATTTCTTGATTGTGAACAGGTGTAGCAGTAATCAGGCCTGGGTGTGGCTAGAGAAAGTGAACTCCAGTGTGATAAACCACGGTTTTAACAGGGGGGCAAACACTTCTTCAAACAGGGCCATGTAGTTTTGGATTTTGTTTTCCCTAAATAATAAAAACCTTCATTTAAAAACTGCATGTTTTGTTTTCTTGTGTGTTATCTTTGACTAATATTTAATTTTGTTTGATGATCTGAAACATTAAAGGGTGACAAACATGCAAAAAAATAAGAAATCAGGAAGGGGGCCAACACTTTTTCACACCACTGTATATTAAATAACAATTACTATACATTTTATACTATACAATACATTTATTTTGTGCAAATGAGTAAAATTTAAATTATGATCATAGCTGCTTATTCAAAGTTTGGGAACAAGATTGTATGGAGGACTAATACTTAATTATTTTATGCAAATGGAAGACTCCCTCAAGCTATGTGTAGTAGATTTATCCAGTATTAGTTGATTTTTACAATCTGCATGCCTAATTTACAGTGAAACTGTAGAGATAATGTGCAGAACAAAGAGGCCTGTAATTAGTATCTGGCTAGATTTAAGAGAAGCTTGCACACCAAATCTCGTGCTCCATTACTAATCGGAGGACGCCGAGCACCAATCTAAACATCCCTCCGTTATGTCCTCCTGAAGGTCAAAAATTATCCTTCATACTTTCTCTTTATAATTTATTTACATTTAGGTTTATTCGTTCAGCAGGCTTCTGAGGGTATAGCGGTGATAAGTGCTTCCGATTAGCGGGGGAGACGGCGGTGCTTAGATCACCGTTAAGGGAGACGCTGCAAACATCTGCAGAGCCATCTTCTCAGGGTCATCTCACTCCAGCTCAACGAGCCCATCCCCACTGTGGCCAATTAAACAAATTGCTGCAAAAAGAGCATTTTATTAGTATTTACCCGTTGCTCTCAGCCCATCGCCATAAATTCTCCTTGAGGCCCGCTGGAAAACAAATTGGCACATTAACTTGTGAATGGCTAAAGAGGCACTCCGGCTGCGCCTCGGGGGCTGCTGGGTATCAAAGTGTCTGCCGTTCTGAGCAATCTGTCTGCTTTATCATTCAGTGTGACAGTGGGGCTGAGAGAGCCAGGCCTGCCGCAGGGGCTGTGCATGAGGAAGAGCATTAGCTCTCTTTCCCTTGGCAGGCCCAAGCTGTTTGCCATTGTATCCCAGAGAGCCCTGTCTATTTATCTGTTATTACATTCGAATTGGCAGATCAAAAGCAGGGGGCCCTTCTGCCGTGACCACGTTGGCTGTGTTTCTCTGTTTCCTCCTCTGTTTCTCTTTCTCCCTTTCTTCCTCTCTGTCATGCTCTTCTCTTTTCTGGACCTCCAGCACCTGCTTTATTTCTGTCTGTCTCCTGCCCTCCTTCAATCTCCCGCTCTCTCTGTTCCTCACCATCCCGTTACAGTCATCACTTCTGTAGATGAGTGGATGAGAGGGGTCTGATGTCTCCTGGCTGATGGGGAGTGTTTTGGCTGCTGTACTCGTAGCTCATTCTACAGGGGCATCAGTTGGATTGCTTTGGTGAGGCTTTCCAAGTTTTAATGAGGATTACCATGTTTGTGTTTGTGTTTGTATGTGTGTCATGATAATCCTTTTAGTAATAAGTCATTTCCAAGAGCAGTAAATAGGCTTGTTGTGGGCAACCCCAATCGCAGAGCTCTGATGGGTGGTCTCGTTTACTGTGTTTTTAAATGGTGTGTTGTGTAGTGATCCTGTAGCCTTATTGCTTTAGGTAACAGTTCACACAATAAAAACATTTAGTACACGATTTTCATTTACAGATGATTTCATTAAGCAATTTAAGAAATCCCTCTGTGATTTTCTTCCTAAAATATAGGGGCAGCTATATATTATAAAAACATAATATTATAAAGACAACACATTGTTTGATATATATTGGTTATTGTCATTAACTAAAACCATTAAAATAATTTTGATAAGCTGAAATAAATTAAAAATGTATATAACTTTTATAATTAACATAAAAAAGGAACATTAAAAATGAACAGTAAAATATTTATTTTATATTATAAACTAGAACACTGTATTCTTCAAATAACCTCCAGGAATGGAACCAGACTCGTTTTATATTTTGTCTGGAAAATACATTCAAAATAAAGCACATGGTTGGCCTTGACTTGAATTTATGTTATATTGAATGCAAATTAGCTGCAGATTATACTACTAAAATAGTAATGCATTACTACCATACAAGAACATCTTAAACACCCTAAAATAACTTATTAACAGTAAAATTTAATGGGGGATGACAATAGCTGTTTACCAGAATTACTACATTCCATAAGAAAGAGACAATACAGCCTGGACTCAGACCAGTGAGGAGGAACACATCTTCTCCTCCTTCTCGCTCTCTCCTCTCGTCTTCCTCTCTTTCTCCTCTCTTCTCTCGCTCCGTCCACGCTCGTACAATCTCTCTCTTCCTCTCCCTCTCTCTCTCTCTCTCCTCTCCTCTATATATATATATCTAAAATATATATATATCTATATTGTGTGTGTGTGTGTGGTGTGTGTGTGTGTGTGTGTGTGTGTGTGTGTGTGTGTATGTATGCAGTAGGCTGCCTTCTTTTGCCAGCCCTGCCAGCCCATCAAAGGATGATTTTCCATGCCGACAGGCCAGGAGGTTCTAAGCTAAAAGAGAGAGAAGGTCCTTTGCCGAAGCCAGGGACAGGTTGGGAGCGGAGCCCTTGACCTAGAGTGCCAGGATCTCCCCTCCTGTATGTTGAGTTGCTATGTCATGGGGCCAGTCATTCACTGCCGAAAAATAGTCAGGCCCTGACGCCCTGATAGCGCTGGGCAACTGAGATGGGCAACACAGCCATATATGACTGTATAAATGCTTTAGCCTTGTCTGTATTCTTATATTCTTATATAGGAGCCATATAAATAGTGTATGTTTTCCTGCTTTCTTTACAAGCGCTGCTAATAAGACATAATATTTTTGTATTAAAGATACAGTCTCTTAAATTTATGCAGCGTTGTTTATCAAGTACATTTTTGTTGTTTTAAAGATTTTTAATATATTTTTGCTGGACAAAAAGTCAACAAAACATTAAAATTCATTGAAAGGTCAAAATAATGACACAGTAAATTATTAGTCTATTTTAAAATATTTTGACTTGAAACTAAAATATTTGTTAAGAATAACAGTTTTCCAGTGTAGTTTTGAAAGGATAGTTCACCCAAAAAAGAAAATTAATTTACTCACCCTCATTCCAAACCTATATGGCTTTTGTTAATCTTCAGTCAAATTGAGATTTTACTTTTACTTTTAATTTTTGTCCCTGCATTGAAAGTCCGCACAACCAAAATTTTGTCCCGTGTAAAGCAAGCACAGTTATGTTTACCGAATTTGACATGCTCTATGTGTGTGTGTTGATCAATGTTTATAAGTTAATAAAAGCCTAAATTAAATCTGTTCATGACATAAAGTGATTATTTCTCTTCAGAAGACTTTGATTAAACTGGTCAATTAGTATGCATTACATTTACATTCTCTTTATTACCTTTTTGAACTGGAATTTTTTGGTTGTGTGGATCATCAATGGATGAACAAAAATGACGAGACGGTGATAAAAAAAATTCTATAAGAATAAGAAAAATTCTTCATTTATGGGTTTGGAACAACATGAAGGTGAGTAAAATGATGACAGAATTTGTATTTTTGGGTGAACTATCTCTTTAATGTTGTTTTCTTCTCTTGTAGTGTAGCTAGTAATATCGCCTATAGTTTTACTTTAAATTATGAGTAGCTTCGGCTCCAGTTTCAAACCAACTTCCCCAGCGCTGATATAAACACAGGATGCTGATTCCAGGAGTCATCTGGCCCACTGCAGGTTAAACAGCACCACAGTTACTGTCCTTCTCTGGGAGAGTCTCTCCTCCACCATATTTCAAACTTCCTCTGGCCAGCTCTTTTATTTAGGCTTAAATGAGATCCCACAAAATCTATATCACATCTTTAAAACGAAATAACTCTCCCTCTCTGCAGTGGCATTGACCTCGACGGGGCAGTTCTGGTTCAGTGCACTGGGCCCTCCGGTGGCAGTGAAGGGGGAAGCGATTTAAGGCCCTGAGCCACGCCAGACCCCAGGTGCGCCAAGGCAAGCAGTTAAATTTCATCATTACCCTTTCTTCGGCATGTTAGCTTTTTATAGGGCTTTTATGGCTAGAGAGGTCGGTGCCGCAATGGTCCCAGTGGTACAGGCTGGAGAAGGGAAAAGATTGGACAGAGATATGGACAGAGGGTGGGGAGAAGGCGAAGGGAGGGAAAAAAGAGAGAAAAAGAGACTGGGGCATCACTTGTCAAGTTGACTACAGGATGATGTAAAAACAGCGGTGAGGGCAGGGGATAAGAGCGATGATGAATGGGCTGTGGACGTTCATCCATCCAGTTGAAGGATTTGCAGCGCAGGAATTGTGTACAGATGCTGACATCTGAAGGGGAGAGGCGGAAAGAAAGAAAAAAAGGAATGCTATCTGGGAGTAAGACAGAGCACTGGTGATGCGGAGTGATGGAGAAGAAGGACACAGTACAAAAAGATGCTTGCAGATCTAAAGTTGGTCGTATGAACACAGCAGTCAAAGTAGGTGTCACTCAAAAGGTCGCCGTGACAACAGAAAGAGACACTGCTACTTCTATTCACATAGAAAATACAATGCAGCTGGGTTCCATTGCTTCAACTTCTGCTGTAATAATTATGAAATGAGGAATTTTGAAATGAGATTCATAGAGAAAATTATGCTCTCTTTATCACTAAGAAGTCTCTCTTTATGTTTCTAATCCAAGATACAATCTATATCTCAAGATTGAGATGTATAATAATTTTTCAGATTCAGAAGAATCAGAATCAGAAAGAGCTTTATTGCCAAGTGTGCTTGAACACACAAGGAATTTTTCTTGGTGACAGAAGCTTCCAGTACACAGAGAAAACAACAAGACCCACCAAAATCAATAAAGCAATAAAAAATAGAAAAGTTATTCAGAAATAATTCGAATACTTTCAGTAATTTTTTTTTTTTTTTTAATTTCAACTTTATATTCAGCAAAGAACCCATTAAGTTGATTAAAAGCATCAAGTCACATCTATTACAAATAAATCATTAAAAAAATTCTGACTGAAATATATTACAGTTTACAGAAAAATATTTGTTTTTAAAACTGATAATAATAAGAATGTCACGAATCCGGTCCATGCACTTCCGTTCGCTCACCACCAGAGATCACCCGCTCACTAATATGGACTCTTTCACCACACTACTGTTTCACTTCATCCGGACTACAGTTCCCATAATCCATTGCACAGATTACACACACACGCTGAATGCACTGTTACACACACCCAGCTGAAATCCCATCAGACATGCTACCTAAGGCCATGGACTTCCTTTCTCTCACTGCTGAGTATTGTATAGCGTTTATCACTCTCATAGCGATAGCTACTCTACGGAGCCTGTCTAGTTTGTCCATAGCTTTATTTTAGTCTTGCCTTGTCTGTTTTCTTGTATCCTGATCTTTGCCTGTGTACCTTGGATTCCCCCTCTCGTCTTGCCCTATTCGGATACGGTTTGCCCCTGCCTGTACCTTTGCCTTGTACTTGGATTTATCCCCTTTATTAACCATGTCTGTTAATCAAGCTTTTGCCCTTTGGAAATCCTCTAAGTCTTATCAGCCCCGTTACAAAGAAATGTTCCTTGAGCGGTAAATCAGCATATTAGAAGGATCATGTGATTTCAGCTTTGTAAATTCATTTATATTCAGCTTTAAATTATATTAAAATAGAAAAGTTATTTTAAATTGTAATACTATTAACATTTTTATAACATTGTAATATTATACAATATAATTACAATATTTAATTATACTATATTTAATAACACACACACAATATTTACGTTTTTTAAATTCAATCAAATAAATTCAGCCTTGGTGAGAATAAGAATCTTCTTTAAAAAACAATTTAAAAAACGTTTTTTGCTTTTTAAAAATGCCACTATTGAGCTCACAACTCAAAAGTTGTCATATATTGGTTTGGTTTTTATCCTTTACACCACACAGATCTGGGTATGTTGCAAACCACTGCAATTTCTAGTTCTCAGGTTAACCTAGATTAATGTCCCAGCCATGAACAAGCTCTCATTGTCTCTCTAAATGTGATTAGCACAGGGTTAAGTGCCTCTTCGCTTGGTTCGGTCCAGTGGGGTTGTGTTTGAACGAGGGATAAGAAGCAAGGGAGGCACATGGAGGGTGGTGTGCGGTACCTTTTTCACCGTGCCAATGTCAGCAAGCTGTGCCAGTCTCACCGGGCGGCCGTCCACGTCCTGGGCTCCGCCATGCTACGCAGAGGCTCCACAAACTCACTGCATATGCTCCGTATGGCCCAGACAGTCCGTCCAATTTTCCACCATCTGCTGGGCCTGCACTTACGCACCACAGAAAGGTCACCGTCAGCTCTGCTTGACTCGTAAAAATTCAAATGACACTGTGAGAAACCACCATGATTGTTACCATCACCAACATCACCTGATGAGACCAGATCCTCTCAATGTGTATGCAAAACTGGCAATGGAAATGGCATCCGGCCAATAAGGTTAGTGCTGTATCAGCTGATTCCACTGCACACAGGGATGATGTAAAAACACAGACAGGCCAAAAGAAGCCAAGACGAAGCCAGAACAGGACGTCTGGTGTCTAGTCCACTTTAACAAGAGATTTTCACACAGCTCAGATGATTATACAGAAAATGATACAATTGCCTTATTCAGAGAGCTTGCGTATCTCTAAATAATATCAGCAGTGTGCAGATGGGTCCCTGCGTCTCGGTACAGTGGGATGGTTCAACCTTGCCTTCACTTCAACAACACACTAATGCTATGAGGGTTGTGATATGAGAAGATTAGCACAGCTGCCTTCACCCAACCAATGCATTAATTAGCTTCCTTTCATCTCTTTCTATATAAAGACTTAAAATAAATGTGTGTTTGTGTTGGCTGTTTGTGTGGTTGTGTGGATATATATATATATATCTATTATATATATGTTGTTGTATATGACACCATGGTTGTCCAATTTTCTTATTGCTGATCGTGAAACATGGCTATTGAAAGTATTTTTGACAAACAAAAAAATTTCCGTCTTCTATATTAAAATGAGAGTCTACTATCATTGTTATTTTTTATATTCTTTATTGTATGTACTAAATGCACTACTATTAGTCATTAGTAGTTTGAATTAGGTTTTATTTTTATATTTTAGGTTATCGTTTGAATTCTGCTTAGAGTAATTTTGCTTGAATTTTTTCATTAGCTTTTGTTTAGTTTATTTAATTATTTGCGTTTATGAATTTTATTAGTCAATTTTAGCTTAGTTGAGTCCCTTTTACTACAGTATCTCAGTTTTAAGCTATCATATATATATATATATATTTATATATATATATATATACACAAACACACACACACACACACCACCCACAGAGTTCTGGCATGAAACTCTAGATGGCGCAGTCCAATCTGTCCTGGTCGACATCATTGTCACAACATACTTCTCAATATTCAAATACCTGGCCTTTGTTTGCTGTAGCAGTATTGCCGCCTGCAGAAACCCTCCCCTTTCCCCAGCTCCACCTGTAGAGATCTGCTACGGGGTGATTCATGTACACTATATGGGGGTTATTCATATGTGTTATATGTGCAGCAGCAGTATTTCTTACATACTTAACGCAGCATGTTGTGGATGTATTAGCAGTAGCAAGTCTCGGTACTTCCTCTGCCGCAGCAGTGTAGCAGATCTGTTCCGCCAAGACCAAATACATTAACATTGTCATGTACATTACCCTGCCAATCCCTCTGAGAGTTGTCATGACAGAAATATATATATAATTTCACCTTTTCAATTGCTAAAAAAATTATGTTTTTAGTTTTATTAAACAATTACAACAATCGTATGCTAGAAATCATTGAAAATAGCTGCCTGGGAGGAATTACCAACGTGACCACCGAATTAACAGACTTGCCTTAAAGTTACTTTGGCCTGATGTTATGTTGCTGAGGTGAGTCAGGCATTAGCAGTGCTGTCCATGGTCCTAGATCACTATGTTCCCAGAGAAAACTCCACACAGAGACCTATGAATGACAGTTTTGATTAGATAAAGCCGCTGTCAGTTATTATGGATTGATTTATTTTTTGCATATGGCGTCTCTATTATCATCATCTGTATGTTAGCATGTTGGAGTTGTGGCTTTGTTTAGATGCACATATGTGTTCATTTGTGTGTATCTAAAGGTGGGGGAGGCTTGCGTGTGTGCCTGCGTCTGTGTATTTGTGGGTGTGTATGTGTGTGCAAGCATTCGTGCGTGTACGTGTGTAAATGTGAGAGGAGAGACAGGGGTGGGCGGGAAGGAAGGAGGGGTGGCTTGTTCTAACGGTTCTTTGAAAGAGATAAATGGCTTACAGATGGCCCAATCAATATATTTAAATGAGACATGTAAAGTAGCCGGGCAGACGTCGGAGATCAGGCTTGGGCAAGCTGAAAGACGCACAGCCAAGGAGACCCGAGTCTCTCTCTCTCTCCTCTCTTCTATCTCTACCTCACGCAAGAATACAGGCGCAGACCTCACCTGCCCTTTGCCCCGTCCAAACCGCTTTGAACAGCCGTTGATGTTCTCCGTGTTAAATTAATTTGGAGTTGTCGTATAGACCCTTGGATGTTATAAAGATACATTTACATGTGGTTAACACATTAATAAATCGGCTTACATATCAACCATTCATGACGCTGAGAATAAAATCAGAGAAAGACGATTGGCAGTTAGGAATAACAAGGAAGTTGAATCGAAAAAAAAAGTACATATTTTATTTGTTTTTATTTATTTTATTTAATGCCATTTCTAGTTTAAATTATGGCATATATATTAATAATACTTAAAATATTAATAAAATAAATAAAAACTATATATTTACTTTTTTTTATTAATTCTGTATATGGTAGCATGCCTAATGCATAAATGTTAAGTAAATATATTACTTATATTAACTAACTTGAATAATTTAAATAAACTAGTTTTTTTCAAGGTGTGTTATGCATACAATGAAATTTAGGCTGCTTGTATGTCATTCAGTTGTTTTTTTACAAATCGTGGCTTTATGTTGTTGAGTAATGCACAGAAAGATTAGCTCTGTGTCTGTGGGTGAGCAGGGAAAGGCTATGGCCCCAGGGCAGCCTCCGGGGGAAAAATGTTCCACTGACACAGATAACATCCAATTCCTCCCCTGTAAAATGCAAAAATCCACTCCGACATCAGCAAAGTGTTTTATCATCCTGTATCAGATCCTGCCTCTCTTATCGTTTTGTTGCACACACTTACACGCAAATGTCCACTTCCTCGAAATCAAATTTGTGTAAAAAAGGAGAAAGGCAACTGTTCACGTTTTATCACTCATAAACACTTTGGAGACACTAAACAGCATCATGGAGAAAAGTGTGGCACTGCACTTTTGTTTAGTTGTCATGATATAATAATGTCGTATGGACACTGATACAGAGAAATGAATGCTGGTTTGATAGTGTCCTCGACTAACTCTGTTAATGAAAAATAGGTGATGTTCGATTCTGGCTGACACTGAATAATGTACCTAGATATGGATAAAAACGCATTTTTAAAGTGTCATGATACCTTTTTAAACATCTTTTCATTGTGTCCACTATGACACTACAATTAAAGCTGATAGATTTTCCTGCAGTTTGCTTCATATGATAAGAAAAGAGACTCAAAACAATATGTAAGATGGCAAAAGGGAAAAATATGATTTTGAGTGTCGATTTGAAAAAAAGTACAACATATAAAGAAATCAGAGCATGCACAAATCAACAGAAAGCTCCACAGATTTTCACAGAATTGCAAAGTTTTTATGTAATTTATTAAACATTTGGCACATTTGATGATGGTTTTAGCTACTAATAGGGGTGTAGTACAACCTTTTTGACATTTTTATCACATATAAATACTGTCCCAGCAACTCAGATGATGAAGCAAGGTATTATCTACGCCAAAGTCATAGGTTCAATTCCCATGATATGCATAATCCAGGGCTGTTTCTAGTCTTTCATTAATACTGGAGCACAAGTCTCCATCAAAAAAGTTTACCAATATTTTGCTCCTTTTTTTTTGGATGCTGCTACTATATGGATGCATTTATATAAATTGGAAGATGTATTTGCGAATCTGGCATCATTAGTTTTGATTCTAAACAGCAGATAGAAAACAAACACAACATGATTGTGAAATATTATCAGAAAAAATATTCTTTGATTGGTGTTCAGTAATCTGTGTAATCAGACATAGATTTATCAGTAATATTTTATTTGGACACAGCGATATTTCACTGGGCCTCATGTCCATCCCAGTTGAAAGTTACTAGCGACGCCCCTGGCATAAACTTAGAAAATATGTGCTTGCAAATTCATAAATGTGATTTCATTCCACAGAATTTCACATTCTTCAAAAATGTGAAAAACGTTCACAGACGCTGTCTTGACCTGCTTAGAACTCTCATTTAGTGCAGTATGAATCCATAACCGACCATCTGTACACTAGCTGATAGATACATTATTAGCTTCAAACTGAACGTGTTAACCTCTATGCATTCTCTAGTGCTGATGGGTTACTGTAGGACGTCTTGGCTCCTGTTCTCATCTTGCCCTCTGTCTGCTAACCCAGTAAAAGGGTCCTTGGCCTATTAATTGCCTTGACAGTGATAAAGGAAACAGAGGGGGATGCTATTTGTCTTTAATGCAACACCTCGCATATTACCTAGAGACAAATTGAAAGTGTTTCCTAACATGAGCTGCTCTCATTTTTCTCCTAGCCTTTGAGAAGGTGAAAGAGCTAGGTCATGGGTAGAGACTTGAGGGTGTTTGGGGCCACGGCGGAAGGGTTTTGAACCTCATTCTTTCTTATGTCAGACTTGAATATGTCCGTGTTGTATGTACGTGTGAGGCCAGCACCTGAGAGCAGTCAGGGGTCAAATGTCAAGGAGAGGGCAGGCCCTAAGTGGCTACAGGGTGTTGTGGGGGTTCGAGACAAATGGAAGAGAGAAAGGGCTGTTCCTCTGTGAAATGACCATTGTTAATCCTGCCAGCGACACGTGGCCTCTTGTCCAGTCTGCTGTTTTGTGAGTCCGCCTACTCACAAAGGTGCTTCACTCAGCTGCTGACCTTGGCTTGCCCTGCCTTACAAAAGCAACAAAGATGAATGCCTATTTGGTGAGCAGCTCGCACCATTATCTTCCACATTTGTCATTTCCTTGAGTGGCTCATCCTAACATGACCTGCACTGAGTCTGGTCTGCTCTTTCTCTTTATGCATAATGTAGCTAATCAACTCATGGGGAAATATGAATAATTAACCATAACTAGTTATAATTAACTATTCATATTTTAGATCCACTGTAGATATTAGCTGACCACTCAGGGTCAAAGTATTGTCAATTCTAAGAACGTTATTTCCTGGTTAAAGGAAATAACGTTCTTACTTCCAATTCTATAAGTTTGTAACGTAAATCTGCATGATTATTGACTCCGGTTATGAGTAAACAATGAACACGTCAAGTGTGATACAAGTAAGGTTTTATTAACTACATAAACACTTAAACTAGTCTAACATACTACATAAACAAATTAAGCCGGTCTAACATACACATACACAAACACACAAAAATACAGTTGGTTATGAGGAAAGGGTTACTTTAGCACTAAAGAAAGAGACATAAGGAATGACATTATGGAACCATTTTGCATATTCAGCAGATCTAAAACCTGAGGGAAAAAGTCAGATTCTTAGTTCAAACAAACCTAGTAAAAAGGTGTAACTGATACTCAATGCATCAATTAAATCGACTAAGGTTTCGAGTCTCGTATGTCTGAAAGAGATTCCTGATGCATTCTTAAGGCCCAAGATCTTGCTGAAGATGGTTGATGAGAAAGAGCTAGTTTGAGTCAGAGTCCCTTGATGAATGAAAAGGACTAGGCCGAAGAAAAGGCCTGGCACAGATGCTTTGGTATCCTGAAGCGTTTTTTCTCACATCTTCATCTTTGCTTCTGACCGAACCACCGACTGGGGGTTCACATGGAGTGTGGCCTTTTAAAGCATGCAGAGATTCACGCCTCTCAAGATGAGCTTGCCCAATGGGGAAGTCCGGAATCCCAAGTGGGAGTTTTGAGATACTTGGGAGTTTTTATGATTCTTTGTCTCTAAGCATGGTATTTCGCATATGTTATTCGCTTGGGTGTTGATGCACAAATTTGTAAAGATTCTTAGAACATCAATATGGTGCATAGGTATCAGCATATAATATACACACTTGTTTCGATAATAAGAAGGCGAATTCATAGATACTAGACATGAAATAGTTACTTATATGAATGAGTGGTTTATCGTAAGCATGAATAAAATAGTATATAATACAACAGATCAATACAAAACAGCAATAATATACACAATGGCCTGAAGAAAATGGGTGTTCATTCAAAGAAGGTTTTCCTATGAATTAATTAGTAGAAAAGTCCATTTCTCCTGTGCATTTGTGTCCCTTTGTTTCTGGAGAATACAGCTAAGTAGTCGGCTCGCATTCCAAAAGGTTGTAAATGTATCGGGTTACCACGAAACCAGGGTCTTGTTCGGCGTCCTAGGGTGTTACAAAGTATTTGTGAAATCGAGCTAACAAAATATATATTGTGTGTTGGAGTGGTCCAGACGCTACAATAATGTCCACATCTATAAACTCATTCTGCAATAGAAGCAGGCTCGGTTTTACTGGGGTGCTTGATGGTTTTAAGTTCATCAAGTAATGCAAATTTTTTTTTTTGCATTACATCCATATTCACTTTTAAATTAGGCCACAAAATGGCTCCTTTCTTCCTCTTTGAAGTCTTTGAAATCCTTTATTTTTCTTTAAACCTTTTATGTTACTTGTAACACCCACCCAAAAGATGTATGAGAAAATTTGTCTTCAATTGCTCATTCATTTTCATGGGTTTACACTCACTGTTATAGTAAATTGCCATAATAAAAATATAATATTTTAAATGCAATAGAATAATTCATAAAGTAATGACTTTATACAACTGACTTAAAAGTGATTTTTTTTTTTTTTTTTTTTTTTTTTTTCAGTGATTTTTGTTTTGAAACCCAGGATGGATGGAAACTTTAAAGATTGGTGATTTAGTTTTTTACTTCAAACACTAAATTCGAATTAAAAAGAAAAAAGAAAGAAAGAAAGAAAGAAAAATGATTAGTTTGTTTGCAAGGAGGGGAAAAACTGTTTTTGTACATAGTTTATATCAGATCATTGTTTTATTTGTATTTTAGTGGTCTGACCAATGAGTCTCATGACTAGCTGACAAGCCTTTATCACATTCAAAAGAGTGATATTCAATCAATGCAGATTAAATTGCCATAACTGTACCATTATTGCCATTAAATTGTACATAACATGCACTCTATGTAGGGCAAGTTTAGCACCCAGCTGGTTTACTACCAGTCAAAAGTCTGGATGTACTTAACTGCATTTGTTTCTCATGAACTTAAAAACATAAAGCCTTATGCTTAAATGCCTGACATTAGTTCTGCAGACAACAGAAATGGGCACTACAATCGTTTGTTTAAGAACTAAAAAAAAAAAAATATAGATATATATATATATATATATAAAGAAATAATAAAATAAAAATATAAAATAAAATAAAACAAAACAAGGACTGGTAATGTATATGGACATATTATAGAAGAGGTCAGGAAACACATTGTGTGTGGCTGTTATGTAAACAAAATGTATATATTATATATATATATATATATATTAATATATATATTTATTATATATATATATATGATAATCTATATCTATATTAGTTATTTACAAAAACAAAACGATTGTAGTGACAATTTCCGTTGTCTGCGGAACTAATGTCAGGCATTTAAGCATACTGTAGGTCTTTAGGTTTTTAAGTTCATGAGAAACAAATGCAGTTAAGTACATCCAGACTTTTGATTGGTAGTAAACCAGCTGGATGCTAAACTTGCCCTACATAGAGGGCCATCTCTTGTTCATGCAGTATAAAAACTGCAGGAGTGCAGGATGCAGTTTGGCTCTTGTCAAGGGACTTGTAGATAAAGTACTGACTGTCTGTGCTGGGCATCTGAGATCTCTGTATCTCCATGTTGTTCTGTGTATAGCAATATGTCTATCTGTCCTCACGCGTGTCGTATTGGCTCCCTGCTGTCGATACCCACAGTGTGGTGTCGCCCTGACTAATGCACTTCTGGTTAGTGCATACATCATTGCCAATTGCAATTGCTGTATTGATTATGATCATCACATGATTCTTAAATCACATCGACTGATATCAGTGAAGAGTTGTTAGCAATACTTATTTGCCTGCAGGTGGTCCGGCTTTGTGTGTGTCCCTACAAATGCAAAAAATAAAAAATAATAAAAAATGTATTTCATTGCACTTGATTTTTGCATTTATTATTCTTCATGCTATTTCAGTATTTTTCACTTCATTTTGCATGTCACTAGTCAGCCATGCTTTAATACCTTGCCATATATTTAAAATACTTTATATATTTGAAGTTTGTGCATGCATTCATAGCTATATTACTGTTACTGGTTAATAATTAGCTGGTGTGATCAAAATAATATATTAGGGCATCACATAAATGCATA
This sequence comes from Sinocyclocheilus anophthalmus, assembly GCA_018155175.1. NCBI lineage: Eukaryota > Metazoa > Chordata > Actinopteri > Cypriniformes > Cyprinidae > Sinocyclocheilus > Sinocyclocheilus anophthalmus. The sequence continues at coordinate 202,339 of JADLZN010007655.1, read as the reverse complement.
AATAAAATATTACACCGTCTAAGAAAATCTGTAAAAATAGGGCACAATATGTTAATCTGAATGAATTTTCTGTATTGATTTTTCACAGGTGTTTTACCCATATTTTGAATTATTTTTGAATTCAGTTTTGAAGATGAAGCCCCCTAGAGTTTTCTCTAATCTACAGCTTTCATTTTCATTGTGAGCTCTTCCTCCATTAAGAAGTTATTTGGCATTGCTCAAATCTATCGAGGCTATGTGATTTTGTCAACTGTGGCATCCAGCTCGAATGCAAGCTCTGATGCGGCCCCAGAGGATATCAAGCCTTCGACACACAAGTCTGTAATTTTCTGCTTCCACGTGCAGGATGCCATAATAATCAAACTAAAATGACTTTGTAACTACCCCATCTCTTTTGTACTGCTTCACTCATGCCCATTGCCCTAATTGAATCACCACCGAGTCACTGTATCAATTCTAACTTTGGTATTAGGGTTTAATCAGGCATGCCGGGGACCAGCTTGGTGAGGTGAGGGGGTCCTTTGTGTGGCGCCCATCTGTTTGTGACACAAGGCCCAGTTGGGACCCAGAGGGGGCAGCCAAGCACAAAAAAAAAAAAAAAAAAAAACAAAAAACCAGAAAGACACCCTCCTCAATGTCTCAAAGTAGGTGCTGGTACCTCAACCTTCCCCAAATGCTCTTCATATATTTCTCATCCAGCCAGACAACCCGAATTTCTTTTGTGTAAATTGTCTATTGCCTGATTTTTTTTTTAACCCCTCTGCTGGCTACGTGCCTTATATTTTCACATGGAAGCTCACTGGGTCAGTGATGTAGATATTGCAGAGACTGCTATTACAGACCAGTTGGGGAGGGCTGCTTTATTTGTCCCTTCACTTGCAATTGATTGTGACAGTGGTGTTGCCCCCTGCCCCGCCTGTGTGGAAGGAAAATAATGGGGATTGAAGGAGGGGGTGCAGTTTAGGTTGGCTCCAATTCGACTCTCCCATTACTCAGCAAGGGTCACGACCCCACTGTAAATGAGGCTGAATGCTTAGGGTGCACTGTTGATACCTGATTTTGTGGTGAACTAGACTGATCAGCTATGGAGGAAACCATCTCTCACTTGCACTGGGATGCTGAGGACATTAGCTGTTTTTCCATGAGGTAGAGCTGAGCAGTGCCTTCCACACAGAGAGCCTGTCCTGGCTCAGCAGGTGTACCTGATCACCGCACACGAGCGCAAGACTGCAAGAGCACAAACTAATGGTGGTACATGCTGTCGACACTCACTCCCATAAGGATACGAACACTTTATTCATACTAATGTGACTTTCAGTAGTCTATTGGAATTTTTTAACTTGCCAGTGGGGTTTAGTTGGTGGGATTTGGTTAATTTGTCAAGTTAAATGAGCCACATAAATAAATAAATAAATAACAACAAACAAAAAATTGTTTTGTAACAGTTTACAGGTTCAAATTGTTAAATGCTTTAGGTATCATAAGCTAACAATACTTGTAGGTTAACATTATTTTATACATACATTAATATACTTGTAATATTTCAAGTTAATGTATTGTAAGCAAACGCGAATTAACAACGAAAAATATTGTATTAATAAATTAGCATTAAACTACACCACTGTTCAACGGTTCAGGGTCAGTAAGATTTTAAAATGTTTTTGAAGTCTCTTATGATGCTAAGCTGCATTTATTTGATCAAAAATATTGTAAATCAGTAATATTGAGAAATATTGTAATAATTTAAAATAACTGTTTTCTGTTTGAATATATTTTAAAATGAAATTTATTTCTGTGATGTCAAAGCTGAATTTTCAGCATCACTACTCTAGCCTTCAGTGTCCCATGATCCTTCAGAAATCATTTCAATATACTAAGTTGGTGCTCAAGAAACATTTCTTATTATTATCAATGTTCAAAATTGTTGTGCTGCTTAATATTTTTGTGGAAACTGAATTTTTTTATGAATAGACAGTTCAAACGAACAGCATTTATTTGAAATCGAAAACATTGTTATATTTTAAATATTTTTACTGTCACTTGATAAAAAAAACAATGAATGAAAAATTATATTTATTTCATAAAAAAAAAACTTACTCACCCCTAACATTTCAACAGTAGTGTAATTTAATTCATGCTGTAAAAATATTGATTGCTCATGATACCTAATGCATTAACTAATGTCAACACATGTAATCTTATTGTAAAGTTGGTCTATTGTGAGTTAATTTATGCATCATAATGATTTAAAAAACAAATCTCATCTGTCTGGCAGCATAAAGTTGGTGGAGAGTGTTTATCTAAATTGTAGAGTACTGAGCACAGTAGATCTGTACATCAATCAGTAGGATGTTTACACTGGCAAGCCTTATTCTCATGTTTACACATTCCCTCAAGGCAAAAAGCTCTTACCACAGACTGCTGGTAGTTAGTCACAGCTTACTGCCAAGTCCATCGAGGGGTGTGTGGAAAGTTTGGAAAATGGTTAGTATGGTGCTTTCCTTTTGAGAAGCACTGGCATGGACTGCCTTGCAGATGGACTGCCTTGCAGATGGAGGGGATGGGTGGCTGTCACGGCCCCACTCGAGCAGGGGGTGATGTGACCGTGGCTGTGTGCTTGTGTATGTGTGTGTGTCTGTGGGTATCTATGTACGAAGTGGTGAAAGTGTGCTAGAGTGAATCCGAATGGCCCTCTACGCTCTCCTCCTCAGCCGGGCCCTATATGCCAGCCCACGTTGCCCTCCTGCGCCTTCTCCTCCTCCTGGCCTGCCCTCCCTGTCTACACTGGCTGCACAAATTAGCACAATGTGCAGGCAGGGCTCCTCAGCTGGCCTCCACACCCCACTTGACATGGGCCTGACCTCTCCAGTGTGTGCCTCTCTGGCTCGGCTGGGCCCTCTCTGGCTGCCTGTCACTCCCACAGCCCGCCCTGGTTTTGCCAGCTAAGGGGGTGGGGTGGGGGCGGGACACAGACTGCCAGGTCTGGGTGAGGAAGTGGGGATAGAGGGGAATGTGCAGGGGTGGTGGACTTTTGAGGGAACCTCTGGGGTTGCTTGGTCAATTAAATTCACATTGTGGATAAATGATTTGCAAATAATATACAAACAAGTAAGTGTTTTCGAGAGCTCTGTTCTCATGGCCTATTAACAAGTGAACTAAAAGCAGGGCTCATCTGTCAATGCACAGTAGATAGATAAACCAGATAAACCAGACTGTCTTCCATTGTTATAAACAGTTAATCCAACTCCAATCTTACCCTATATATTGAGCTAGACGTTTTTAAATACTATAAGTATTTAAATAATATATAAATTACTATTTGTAATATTTTTATATTATAATGTACTATTGAAATGAAAAAATGTCATATTATTATTATTATTATTTATTATTATTATTGTTTTTATTATTTGATAGTTGTATTAATTATAGCTACTTCTCTATGCACAATGATCTGTATATCTCTCTCTTCTCGCCTGTCTCTTGATACATGTGTGTGTGTGTGGGTTGTGGTAAATAACATTTATATATTATACAAACATAATAATATGCTATATAACATGTATATTTAAATCTTATGATTATGATTATTAATTAAATATTAGTATATGATATTATATATGTTATCTATTGCTATATTAAAAAGCCTATAGATATATATATATATATAATAATATATATATATATATATAATTGTACATCCATGCAATATATCAAATTTACATCAGATCTAAACAAATGCATGTAATGTATCCATTTATATTTATAATTTTATTATAAATACACATATATTAACTATGGATTTTAGGGAAATAATTCAAACATGACAAAGGCAGCCAGTCTGAATTGTGCCGATAAAATTTTTGTATCTGATGTATTTTCATGTGATGCAGTATATATGACCTGTGAGGCACTGGATGACAAATGCACACACATGGAAACATTCATCAAGCAGACACGTTCCAGTCTTGAGGGCGTATACAGGAGGTTGAGTGCGTGTGTCTGTTTGTGTGCATTCATGTGCTTGAGTGAAAGGCGTGTAACAGTCCCTCTGCCTGCTCCCTGAGGAGTAGATGATACTAAAGACACTAAACGGGACCCCGGCGGTGAGAGGAGGGAGGAGGGGTGGGGGGCTGCCTTAGCCCTGTGCCATTCTGCTCCTTTACAACTTTACAAAATAGGCTTTTAATTTTGCTGAGCGGCTGTGTCCTGCCTGCATCAATCATCATCATGGGGCTGCAGGCGTAGGGCTGTTCCCTCGGGTCTGAGCTCCTTCTGCAGCCTGGAGCTTGCAACATGCACTCTCTCTCTTCCTTTCTCCTGCTCTGTGGCCTCGGCTGCCCACAGCGCCGCTCTGTGTTGTAGCGTGGTGGATTCAGCTGCTGCAGGTGTAACATACTGAGAATGCAGGACGTGAGAAGTGACTTCCTCTGTAGAACATCTGCATCGAGCAGATGCCCTGTCTGAGACTCATTCAGTGTTTCACTCCCTCATTCATGGTTAGAAATGTCAAGGTTGAGGAAAACAAAGTACAACATGCCCAAAAGGTAAAATCTGTTAACATCCATTTAAGAAATGCTTCACCCGATTATGAGAATTTAATTATTATACTAAATCTATATGCTGTTTATTTTTTTGTGTGTGTGTTGGTACCAGTATAGATTTGTTCAAATAATTGTACTTATTTGTACTTATAAAAAGTATATGAATACCCAATACTTATCAGTTTCTTAAAAGTAAACCATAAAACTCCCCTGCTGAAAAAAAAATTGCTTCAACCAGCCTAAGCTGGTTCTCTGGTTTCTTAGACTGGGCAGTTGGCTGGTTTTAGAGTGTTTTTGGGCAGCTGGTGAGATTAGGAAACCAGCTAGAATATCTGAAGACCAGCTTGGCCAGCCTGGAAGACCTTCTTAAAACAGCAAACAAATTTTGGCTAACCAAAATCATTATTCGTAATCTTGCTACCCAAAGCTCATGTCTGGCTGACGTTCAGAATTCAATAGATAGATAGATTTTTACCTCATGCTATATAACTCAGTGTCATTGCGGCCTCGCTGTGGCCTCTGGGTGTCAGGGTGACACGAAGCACTGCGCTGCTCTCAAAGGGCAGATGGAGTGGCAGAGGGCACACACCTCAGGGCATGACCGATCTAGGACACTGGTGAGTATACACTTCTGTTAGCAAACATAGCCAAGATCACAAAGACACACGTAGTCTGACAAGCTCCATGGGATCATTCACACATTTCACAAAACGAGACAAGTATAAATGAGAAACAATCTACAGTTATTGTGCTGTTCTCTTTGCAACCCCATAAGCAGAACAATTACACAACAGTCACCGTTTGACACCAAAACAAACATATGAAAATGGGTCGGTGAAGAGCCAAGGATGTAAATCTCTTTAAGTACATCAAATGGTCCGTGATGAATCTGTAGGCGTATGTACACAACATACGGCAGTACCAGTCGGAAGCTCTAAAGCGAGGGTTTAGTATTAGATTATACGCAAAAATGGGATGTAGCATCTTTCAATAAGTGAGCTAAACACGGAAGGAACTTGGCATAAGTGTGGAACTGATATGATGCCTAATTAGGTTATGAGACTAATCTGTGTAGATTATTTTGAAGCTGTGATTAGCAAACATACACCCATATGTTTAGATGGCTGAGGACGGAGTAATGTAAATGATTAGCCGACAGATTCCAATCCTTATTTTGGGAAGAAAAGACAAATGGAAATGCGGTGGCACAGATGACACCTCCTTCGTTTTGACTGGTAACAGTAATTCAGTAACAGCATGAGGCGAACGTCTGATTGCTAGACAATCAGAGCAGTGAAGTGTGTTGCTGGTCATGTAACACATCTCAACTGTACTCACGCTGAAACAGAGTGTGTCTCTCTTCCCTGTTCTTTCTCGCTCCCTGTCTCTTCTTCTCCTTGTTTCTTTTCTTTGACTTTCCTCCAACCCCCCCATCACCCTCCAAACCCACTTTCTCTCTCTCTCTCTCTCTCTCTCTCTTCTCGTCTCGACGGCCGGGGGCTCTAATCTGATAAAGTGAGCCGAGAGGTGTGATAAGGGTGAGCCGGGAGCAGCAGGCCCCCCTTGCCAGGCCGTTTAGTATGCATAGACCTCAGCTATCTGCTCCGCTGCACCTTGACTCCCACTGATCAGCCTCCCTGACAACAACCCCCCCATTCCCTCCGCCCCATCCCGCACATACCCCTAACAGCACCCTCTTGCCCTAGGGGAGAGAGAAAGGGGAGGGCTGGGACACAGGTGGAGGGAGGAGACCCGGTCTGTAGTGGCCCATAACTCAGAAATAGCCCTCTTCCACTAAAATGGTACTGGAGCCGATGCCCAATCATGTTCACCAAAGAAAAATAGGGTCTGGAGCTTTATAATAATCAATATAGGTTTGTGAAATCATATGATACCAGCCACAAAATACAGCTTATAGCACTTTTTAAAAAATCACGGTTGGGAAAGGGATCGGACTTGGGTATACTGATTTTGAAGTAGAAAGACTGAAAGTTTTCATTTTATTTTATTTTATTGTAAAACACTAATAATTTTTTATTTATTTAAAACTTTAATTTTTTTATTTTTTTACAGAGGTGTAGGTTATATGTTTATGTACTTATATTACTCATATTTCTTACAGGGTTTTTTTTTAGTTCTTAAAAATTACTAATTTTTGAGATTGTGATGCACTGTAACATAAGTTTGGGAAATTTAGGTTGTCTTCACCAAGTGCAATTTTTTAAACAACACCACATCAACATACAAAACTAGATGTTATCAAGTAGATCGGTCCCTTGATATGCAGTGAATCTATATTTCAAACATATATGACACACATTCACCTGACAAACATGTTTGTATTTTTGTCCCGTTGCTACAGCCACTTTATTTTCCCTCTACATCTGAAGTCACCTTCATTTATATAGTTTTATACAATACAGATAGTTTCAAAGCAGCTTCACAGTAATAAAAATGAAAATAACAATCAATGATTCAAACTTCTTCAAATATAAGACAAATTCAAATTCTACTGTAAAGCAGCTCTAAAAAGACAATAATGTCATTATTCAGCTTGAATCAGTTGAATGTTGATTCAAATTCAGTTCAATAACAGTGTCATTGTTGACTGAATGTATTTTATTTGTAAAAATGATTGATTACTATTTATTTTATTTGTTATATTCAACCAACGTTACATCAAAGATAGCTTGGGATGAAAACAATGATTCAAAATAGACACTAAATAAAATTACTTTCAATATTACATTGTAGAAAATTCTATGGTACCATTATTTTTATTCATTTTCATGTTCAAATATCAAAAAAAAAAAAAAAAAAACTTAAGACAAATTTCACTGAGAAGCAATACTGCACAACATATTAAGATGCACTTGTATTAAAAATAAAAGCTTATATTTGGTGATGCACTATGTTATGTAGTAATATAGTCTGTTGCTTAATTTTCTTTTTTTTTGTCTATGAAGTCAGTGAAAATGTGGGCCTGTTCTAATAAAGGTTTGCAGATCCACTGGTGACGCACCAGCTTCAGCTCAAGCCTTATTTTAGGTGGAAAATGGGTGACAGAGTCCATACTGACCTGCTAAAAGTGCATCTCTGTCTCAGTATATCTTTAACACATCAGCCTGTTGTACCCTTGCTATCCTCTCACTCTCCTTTTAATTGATAGCTCCACTTCCTTTGTATGTTTGCTACATGTTGGCAGAGTTTCCAATCATTTTCCTTCTTTTCTCTTTCTCTCCTCCTTCCTATCTCGTCTTCCTCTAGCTAGTCCCTGTGCTGCCACTCACCTGGGAGGCATGCTGTTCAGTGATAATGGCAGTGGGAAAGCCAGAAGCAGCTATCCGCCTCCGGTGATGCTGAAATGGGATTTGGGCTGTGCTCGGGCAGAGGAGGTTATTATGGATCAGGGGGGCCTGGTTTTGAAGCAGAGCTGAACTGGGCTGCGGTACGACTAGAACCGCTGGGATGTCTGTTAGCTATCCTCGCTAACAATGGCAGATAAGACAAAAGTGGTTGTTTGCCATCTCTCTCTTACACACCGGCCCATTAAAGGTGTGCTGTTATCTGATAAGCCGTGAGGGGTGTGATCACCTACACACACAAACACACAAATACACACCTGCTGTCCCTCATTCAGTACTCACTTATGACCTCAAACCCATCTCACTCTGTCCACAGTGTGCCTACACTGAAACAGAGAGAGAAACTGTTTTGTGGCTCTTTGCTTTTTTCTGTTGTTTTGTTCCCGTTCAAGTGATCTCCTAGCTTATTTTCCTTTATTCTTATCGTTCCATCTGGCTGCTAGTCACACATTAATCTAAATTCCAAACAGGGTTCCTCCAGTGGCGTTATCAACTCGCCATTGATGTGAGCGTTGGCCAAGGAGAGGGGACGCGGGCAAAAACAACACACGGCACAACAAATTGATGTGGATGGGGGAGTGAGTGGGTGTGCGTGTGTGGTGTGTGTGTGGGAGAGAGAGAGAGAGGGAGTGACGGAGAGGGAGAGAGAGAGAGAGGAAGAGAGAGAGAAAGAGAGAGAGAGAAAAAGAGAGAGAGAAAGAGAGAGAGAAAGAGAGAGAGAGAGAGATGAGAGAGAGAGAGAGAGAGAGATGAGAGAGATGAGAGAGAGGAGAGAGAGAGAGAGAGAGAGAGAGAGAGAGAGAGAGAGAGAGTGCTGTATGATACATGACTATTGCGCCAAGCTTCAAGCAACTTGAGTACAGGTGTGAGACTTAATCACAGATATAAAAGTTCTCTCAGAAGACTAAATGTATATTCGCATTGACAACAACAAAAAAAATTGACTACAAAACAACAACAATAATAATAATAATAATGATAAAACATTATTTTAATTATTATGATGATGTTATTTATTTATTTGTTTATTTATTGACCTATTTACGTATTCATTTATTTATCACTCAATTATTACAAAAGTAAAATAGGTTTTGTACTTCATGTAAAAAAATCTTAATGGCATCTATTTATTTATTTATATTAAGTCAGTGGGATCCAATGTTGTCTTGTACCCCACTGTCCAAAAACTGGACAAAAACAGTGTCAATATCTTTTCAGTATCTTCTTTTGAAAGTCATACATTTTTGCAACAAAACAAGGGTAAGTAACTAAAAATATATATTTTTGGGATAATCTGCATTTGTGAAAGGGGCACTGAGAGCACAATGTTTGTTCACCTCAAAATTTTCTTTGGACTTACTGTATGGGCTAACAAAACTGCCTAAAGTCATGACACAGGGGTCTTTGAGAGGTATTACTACCCTAAGCAAGGGCGCTCATGCTTGCCCGGGGCTAAGCTGAACTGCCCCCTGTCCTGTCCTGACAAACTGGGCAGATAAAGTTTTCCTGGAGCTGCGTCGCATCCTTAAATTATTCCCTGCTTGTCTCCCCTCAGGTTCTGGCTCAGGTAGACTACCAGTGCACTGCCAGAGAGAAGTTCACTGTAATCTACAGATTTAGCAGCAGGGTGCCACACGTTCCTCTGCCAGTGCCATCCTAAGTTAAATAGGATCTCCTCCTTTTCCCTGCATACTACAGCTCTGTGTGTCTGATGTTTCATTTCACACTTGTTTTGCAAAGACAAAACCAATGATTTGACAATTACGTCTATAGAATTAACCCTATTGTTACCATGTCATGTTTGCCTATACATGTTTGTTTGTTTGTTTGAATTATTTTCATTCATTCTATTACCATTTAGGTCAGAGCTGGAATAATTAGGGCTGTACTGAAAACTAATAATGTTATGGATTAATGTGGGAGAACTTGACAGAAGCACATCATTGAGTGGGACAAATCCATGATATAAATTGGCAGACAAAGCAAAAGGCAGTCAATACGGATTACAGCTAAGCCTCTCTTCTTTGCCGGCGTTTGGACTGCCATTGATAGGCTCTCACAGGTCTGCAAGCCCACACTCTGCTAGACGGGGGATGCGGAGGATCGGGCATGCTGCCACGTCACCCCAAATACACCCTGCCTCCACCCTCCGGTTCCATCGCATCCCCTCGCCCCCCACCCAAACCCTAAAGCCTGTACCTCAGGCACTGTGCTGGCACAACCTTGGCACGTCGGCGCCAGCTGGGCAAACACTCAAGTCATTGACAAAATAAATACCTTTCAAATAGAGGCAAAACAAGACGAGTCTGACACAAACAACAGACTAAATAAATCATAAGTGTGATGCTGGGAAGGGAGGAGAAAAACTCTTCAAAAGACAGACATGTATCATGCAAAATGCACTGACAATATGAAACAAAACTTGTTTGTGTGTGTTAACGAAAGAGTTTTTGATGCCCAAGACCTCCAAATATGATCTCCTTGTTGTCAGTATACTAAAGCAAATAATTTAAATATTACCTGGAAATTTTTTATTATTTTAATAATTTTTTTCTTCACATTTCTACTATTAATGTTAGATGTATAAACTTTTAACATATTTAAATTTAAAATATAAAAATAATTAACATTTGTAATTCATATTTAAATGTTCAAAAGCCCCAAAAAATTATATACATTTTGTAAAAACAATTCTCTCCAATTTTTTGGTTAAGTTTAATTTTACCCCCATTTGAAAACCCCTGTGTTAACATCCATAATCACTGGTAAGGGGAGAGGTTTGGGTGACCCGCTTAAAATTAAGCTGCATGCAGGACAGACAAATCAATTTTCAATCAATTTCCCTTCAAAGGTGAAGTTACTTTTTTCAATGTCATTTATTTTTCTTCTTCCTGCCCCACCTTAATATGCACAGACAATTTTAAGTAAATATTTTGGAGACTGATTTCTCTAAAAAGTGTAATACTGTGATCCTGTGGTGCTATCAAAACATTTCATTTTGTTCCCGATCAGCAAAATTGACTGTACCAATAGTACATTTTGCTCTGATTATCCATTTAGAAGACAGATTTCAGTAAACTATTATTTTATTCATTTATTCTTTTTTTAATATTATTATTTATGCGATTATTTTTTTCAATTCCACTTAGTGCTGCAGAAATCTAACCTTGAAATCTAAAAATATTAGTCTCAAGTGCCACACACAATTCATTGCCTCTACTACTGTCTGCACGTTAGCAGTAAACACATGTTTACAGCAAATAATGTCAATTAATCCAATAATGGAAGAATGCCGCAATCCCCCACTTTGTGGGATGAGAAAGGAGGCGAAATGATTGGAGTCAAGGCGGGTGGAGATTTTTATTAATTTTATTCATTCAAGCTTGTTTTACAATTCTTTAATTTTTATGCTAATGGCCATTGGTAGCTGAATGAGACCATTTTGATGACATATCTCCAGTCTCGATCCATGGCCAGCTTAGCAGCTGATGAAAATAGCGGCGAAATCCAGAGAATAATGGGGCTTGGGAGGATTTTGTGCAGCTGAGGCTTTGCATTCAAATGGGTGGCCATCTCAGCAGAGGCCCCGCGCCGCTTTATCATGTCTTTACAGCCAGCAGCTTGTTTATGAATAAAAAATGTGGCATGAAACCAGAGGAGTGAGTTGTCTTTGTTTTGTCAAGTATGCTGAGACAAAATGCTTCCCGCTCTCCTCGCTCTCTCTGTTTCTCTCTCTCTCCATCTCGAGGGACCTGCAGGGGCAGCTGAATCCCTAACCCCCTACCTGACAAACTGTTGCCATGGGAATTGCTGTCCCTTGATGACCCACCAAACCCAAATCTCACAAACAAACCCCGCCGCACACTCCGAACAAGGGTGCGCTGAACGCAGCCCCAATGCCAAATGCAAGCAGACACAATCCCTAAGCTCACCCACCCTAGCATTTTCTGCTCACTCCAACAAGTTCTGTTAAATATTCATGATGTGTGACTACAGGAGGGTTTGCACCCCCTCACATCCCTCACGTCCCTCCCACCCCCTCTGTCTCCCATAGCCTTTGTTTTGGGACTTCTGCCCTCCTGTCCAGCCTTTAAAGTAAAAGCAGGGCTGAGATGACAGGCGGACGGCTTTTGATGGATTTATTAGACCTCAGCAGTTGTCTGTGAAGTCAGCAGTGAAGGGAGCACAGAGCACTGGTTCAACTCTATATGATGAACACTTCACACACACACATATTAAGTTTACACTTCTACCGTAACACCTCCATAAATTACTTATATTGCTACAGATACACAGTGCAGTTGACAGTGTGTGAAGATGCAAGGCTAGATATGGTATCCCTCCATCCATCTTAATATTATAATAAATATATATTACGGTCATACTTTTTATTATGAAGTTTATATTTATATATTGAAGTTATTAATGTTAGATTTTTTTTTACTTTTAAAGAACTATACTAAAAAAAGTTAATCTTTATTTATATTTGAACTTTGACAGCTATAAGAAAAAAATACATTTTGTAAAAAAATGAATAATAATATAGGCAATAGTACTAATTAGAATCTCAAAGGTTCATGTTCTGTGAGGTATATACATGCGTTAATATTATATACAAATTTTGGGTAGGTGTAGTGTGTGTGGATATACAGTATATATTATAATACCTAAAATGATGACAAGATATATATATATATATATACAGTGGGGGAAAAAAAAGTATTTAGTCAGCCACCAATTGAGCAAGTTCTCCCACTTAAAAAGATGAGAGGGGCCTGTAATTTTCATCATTGGTATACCTCAACTATGAGAGACAAATGAGAAAAAAAAATCCAGAAAATCACATTGTAGGATTTTTAAAGAATTAATTGGTAAATTCCTCGGTAAAATAAGTATTTGGTCACCTACAAACAAGCAAGATTTCTGGCTCTCACAGACCTGTAACTTCTTCTTTAAGAGGCTCCTCTGTCCTCCACTGGTTACCTGTATTAATGGCATCTGTTTGAACTTGTTATCAGTATAAAAGACACCTGTCCACAACCTCAAACAGTCACACTCCAAACTCCACCATGGCCAAGACCAAAGAGCTGTCAAAGGACACCAGAAACAAAATTGTAGACCTGCACCAGGCTGGGAAAACTGAATCTGCAATAGGTAAGCAGCTTGGTGTGAAAAATCAACTGTGGGAGCAATTATTAGAAAATGGAAGACATACAAGACCACTGATAATCTCCCTCGATCTGGGGCTCCACGCAAGATCTCACCCCGTGGGGTCAAAATGATCCCAGAACCACACGGGGGGACCTAGTGAATGACCTGCAGAGAGCTGGGACCAAAGTAACAAAGGCTACCATCAGTAACACACTGCGCCGCCAGGGACTCAAATCCTGCAGTGCCAGTACTCCCCCTGCTTAAGCCAGTACATGTCAAGGCCCGTCTGAAGTTTGCTAGAGAGCATTTGGATGATCCAGAAGAGGATTGGGAGAATGTAATATGGTCAGATGAAACCAAAATAGAACTTTTTGGTAAAAACTCAACTTGTCGTGTTTGGAGGAGAAAGAATGCTGAGTTGCATCCAAAGAACACCATACCTACTGTGAAGCATGGGGGTGGAAACATCATGCTTTGGGGCTGTTTTTCTGCAAAGGGACCAGGACGACTGATCCGTGTAAACGAAAGAATGAATGGGGCCATGTATCGTGAGATTTTGAGTGAAAACCTCCTTCCATCAGCAAGGGCATTGAAGATGAAACGTGGCTGGGTCTTTCCGCATGACAATGATCCCAAACACACCGCCCGGCAACGAAGGAGTGGCTTCGTAAGAAACATTTCAAGGTCCTGGAGTGGCCTAGCCAGTCTCCAGATCTCAACCCCATAGAAAATCTTTGGAGGGAGTTGAAAATCCGTGTTGCCCAGCGACAGCCCCAAAACATTACTGCTCTAGAGGAGATCTGCATGGAGGAATGGGCCAAAATACCAGCAACAGTGTGTGAAAACCTTGTGAAGACTTACAGAAAACGTTTGACCTCTGTCATTGCCAACAAAGGGTATATAACAAAGTATTGAGATGAAATTTTGTTATTGACCAAATACTTATTTTCCACCATAATTTGCAAATAAATTCTTTAAAAATCCTACAATGTGATTTTCTGGATTTTTTTTCTCATTTTGTCTCTCATAGTTGAGGTATACCTATGATGGAAAATTACAGGCCTCTCTCATCTTTTTAAGTGGGAGAACTTGCACATTGGTGGCTGACTAAATACTTTTTTCCCCCACTGTATATATATATATATATATATGTCAAGGGAATATTAACGTATTATTTCCCATTATAGGCACATCTAGTTCCACACAGGCTTTGTGTGTGTCTGGGGCTATGATTAGCAAGCTCGGTGATTCAGGCAGGCTGGTATGTAAGATGTTGCCCCAGGGTATGCGGGGAGGCTGAGGGCTGGTGGGTGGCTGGCTGGATGTCTTGGTGTTACCTGGGTGGCGCAGCGTGTGGGCCGGGCTAAGCCCCAGCTCTCCTTGCCTGAGTGGACTGTGCTACAGCTGTGCCAACCTTACTACCCTGTTCGATGCCAGCCTGCCCGCTGTACCATCTGACACACATTCACACCTTTCCCTACTGGGCACCGTCGGCCTCTGCCACCATGCCTCAGCGCTCAAGGCTGCTAGCGCACACGCCGCTGTGTGAGCACGAACACCGCGTCGCTGTCTGTCTGTGCATCTCTCTGTCTTCTTGAGGCAAGTGTGCTTGTCAAAAGGCAAAGTTATTCAGAATATTACACTGTGCGTCGCGTGTAGTTGTTTGTCATGTGCCCAACACTTTAGACACTGAAGGAGAAAGGAATGGAGAGTGTTGCTGATGCCAGTGTGTGCCCAGACACCTGCCAGGCACCTGTTTTCATGTGTTTGTGTCAATGTCAGCTCAGGACTCCAGGTCTCTGACACAGGTTACCGGCCCAGCAGGACAAGCGCCTCTTCTCGCTCGATCTCTTGCCCGACGGGGAATCACCTGCCCTTGCCAGCCAAATCATTGACGTATTAAAACCCTCCAACAGTCTGCCTGTCCATATGTCCATATTAACTCAAACGTTCAGTATAAAGCACCAGAATAAGCTACTTCAGGCATCGTTTAGATATTTGAACTGAACTGACTCAACACTTAACTGACTTGAGCTGAATAGTGACCGGATTGTCTTTTTTAGACCTACTTTACAGCAGAATTTGAATTAGTCTCATATTTGAGGTTGTTTCTGTTACTTACCTGTTTATAACTTTGAAGCTGCTCTATAACAATATGTATGTCACAAGTATTTTGTTTTCTGTGTTCCGTTGAATTTAGGTATTATTTTGAAGATTTTCATGACTTTAGCTGCTTTTCTCTCTTCCTGGGTATTCTTCCTGTTAATCTGTTCCCTTGGTTATTCGTGATGTTCACCTGTTCCTTGTTTAGTTCATAATTTAGTCTATGTATTTATAGCCCTCTGTTTTAGTGTTGTTTGTCCATTCCGTTTGTTATTTGTAAAGCTGTTCTCCTTTTCTTCTTTCAATTTAGGGATAGTTCACCCAAAAGGAAATTCGGTAATATAATTTATCACTCAACTTTTTCCAACCAGAGATTTCTTATGTTGAACACAAAAGAAGATATTTTGAAGAATTTTGTTAACTAAACAGTTGACGGTAGCCATTCACTTCCATAGTATTTTTTTCCATACTATAGAAGTCAATGGCTACCAACATTCTTCAAAATATCTACTTTTGTGTTCAACAGCTGAAGGAAACTCATACAGGTTTGGTACAACTTGAGGGTGAGTAAATGATGACATCATTTTTTTTTTTACTCTCCCCCCTCCTTTTTTTTTTTTGTTTTTATTTTATTTGTTTTTTTTTTTTTTTTTTTTTTTTTTTTTTTTTTTTTTTTTTTTTTTTTTTTTTTTTTTTTTATTGTTTCTTTTTTTTTTTTTTTTTTTTTTTTATTAGAATTGAGTGAACTATCCATTTAATAAATATACCACTTACGAATAGATCCTGGCCTCATCCCTCCTTGGCCACACCAAGCTGTGACACTGTAGTGTATAAAGCACTATATAAATAAAGGTGACTGGATTTGACTATTTTCAGGGTTGCAAATGTCTGATACTTGCATCAGTATTGAAGCACATTGCTCTCTCGTAGCTCAGTCTTTGTACTAAGCTTTCCAAAAAAATACTTTCTTCTATTTTAACATCCTATATGCAGTCCAACTCCATACTTACAGTGGCTCACAGCTCCATCTCTCTCTCTCTCTCTCTTTCAGTCTCCATCCCCTCCCTATCTGCCGAACTCAGCAGCAGCTCCTCTAATCTCTTGCGCTCCGGCGGTGCAGCACACGCTGGCCCCTCATGGGCCTACAGATGCCCTCTGTCCATGGGAGCACTTCCTGCGCAGGTGTGCCACAGGGCAGGGGCGGCACTAGACAACACACATCCGTGCCAGTCTGAGCGTCCCCATTCGTCACCCAAAGCCACCCAAACAGCACTGGTCCAGATGCCGTTTTGTCCGCATGGCATCTTGTCCTGAAGCACGTATCTGACTCAATCAAATTTTGATAGTTGTACTTTTTCTCATGGCTGGCATCTCTTAATCATTGTTAATTGGCTCCAATTAACATATGTTAATTAATGATATTTACCTCAAATTAAAGGTATGAATGGTCCCAGAGGGTTTCCTGTTCATCCAATTAGAACCAATTAGCTGCAATTAACACGTGTAAATGAGATGCTATTGAGTCCAAAACAAACAGTGTGTAGCCTGCGCGATTCCCATGCAGTTTAACCTGAGCTCTGTGTGTGTGAGTGTGTGTGAGTATCTCATCACAGACACACACACAAACTCTGCTGAACACACACATATATATACAAGCTCTGTTGGGCAATTTGGCAGGTTTATGGCCAGGATTTCAAGCTTAGCCATCTGACACTTCTAAGCAGACTGCATTTATATGCATGTCATGCGAGGTGGTGTTGTTTTAAATATTGTTATTAAAAGAATGAATTCACCCCCCCAAATTTTTTTTTGAAAATTAACTCACCCTTAGGCCATCCACAATGTAAATGAGTTTGTTTCTTCATTGGAACCAATTTGGAGAAATATAGCATTACATCACTTGCTCACCAATGGATCCTAAGCAGCGAATGGGTGCCGTCAGAATGAGAGTCCAAACAGCTGACGAAACATCACAATAATCCATCAATTAATGTCTAGAGAAATGAAAAGCTATGACTTTGTAAGAAACAAATCCATCATTAAAGCGTTTTTAACTTTAAACCATCACTTCTGGCCAAAATACCAATCCATAATCTAATACTTGTGGATTATTGTGATGTTTTTATCATATGTTTGGACATTCTGACAACACCCATTCACTGCAGAGGATCCATTGGTGTGCAAGTGATGTAATACTATTTTCTCCAAATCTGTTCCAATGAAGAAACTTGTCTACATCTTGGATGGCCTGAGGGTGAGTACATTTTTTAGCATAATTTCATTTTAGGTTGAACTATGTTTGGGTGAATGTTTTTATTAATTCAGTTCTTGACATGTCTATGGTAATTCATAATCTGGAGCTTTTGTATATATACGAAATTATTGTGTAAAAAGGGGTTGGTTTTAGATAGCTATTGATTCAACAAGAGAAAATAGTGTGTGAAATACATTAAGGATTTTAATGCGGTGTAAACAGGCAGCAATAGCTAAATGAACATAATACAGAGCAGCAGTTATGTAGCTGTGAATTATGAAAATATCCCACCTCTTCAACATAAAAAACTTATTTTATGGCAAAATAAATGTGAGTGGGTATTCTAGACTGGGTTCTTTCAGCCAGCTATACCATTTACCTAAGAAAATTACATATTTTCAAAAACCAAACACTGAATTCTTAACCTGGGTATTAAGACTCAAGGGAAGCCATTTTCATGCCTCTTTTCAGTTCAATTATACCAGCAGCAGAACCAAGGTAGCAATAAGCATGCAAAGTTGACATCAATAACTTCCATACACCCTCTCTATATCTGAATAGATGCAGATTATTTCACGTTGGGCTTGAATAAGTGTGCAAGCCTTTTGAAATCGACGTTGAGAGCAGACTCTAATCTGAGTTTGCAGTTTTTGGAGAGTGTTGACAGCAATCTCCCTCAGCGCGGTGTGGTTGTGTTGCATTAGTCTCCAGGTTTTACAGTGGAAATGGAGAATGCCTCCGATACTTACCATTGTAACAATCGGGGGTTTCTGAGCTTTGCAATGGGGGGAAGAAGCCGCTTTGTTCAGTGATAAGAGCGGAGGGGAAATATGAGCAGAAAAGGCAATCCAAAGGGCTGAACAAATCTGGGAGCAGTATTATGGGATGGTAAACACGTCTGCAGCTAAGAGGGAGCGGATTTGCTGTTTCTAATTTTGGGGATGTGCTGTATTTGGAGAGGAGCACAAAGGGTGGAAGGGTATCAAGGGTGGTGGGATCAGGGGGTGTGTCTTGTTGGAAAATGTGCAAAAAAAACCAAAGGGGTAAAGCAAGAATCAAAGGACAAGAGAGGAAAATGTCCCACTGTAATACTTAACTTATGCACATGCAAATAAAACAGCTCACCATGTCTTTACACTGTCCTCATGTCCTTTCCCATTGAATTCTCTGTTCTACTGGCAGGGCTCATTTACAGGACTGGTGTCTAATGTGGCTTGATGTAACTCATTTTGCCTAGGAATTCATAGGAATAATTTTTCATTTTAAAAGTTTTTATTATATAAAGCCTTAAGGCCAGTTCACACCAAGAACAATAACTATAAAGATAACTATAACGATAACTATATATTGACATCCACAACAATGCACAATAATGTTCTGTTCATTATAAGTACATGCTGCAGTTCTGTCATTTGCTGCTTTAAATGTTTGAGCTCTTTAAAGCATGTTGGATTCTGATTGGCTGTCAAATTTTTATTGTCAACTGGAAAAACAACATCGTATTTTAATTTACAAATAGCAACTTATAAGTGAGATTTCAAAACACGCAGTGGAAAAAAACACACTAAAATCAATTATTTGTGACAAATGCTATATTTATTGAAATTTGCATAGTCAAAGAAATTAAAATGGAAACTTAAATGCATGTGGACACACCATTTCATCAGTTTTGCTCTGTAACAGAATCTGTGCACACAGCACCATAATTCCACATATGTATTTCTCTCTTTGCATTGTTCAGTTCTACCGTAATATTTTGCCAGCTCTCTGGTAATCATTAAGACCATGCAAGTCAATCCACTCACACTGTTTATTTACAGTCAAATCCATTTCTGTCGCTGATCCATGGAAGATCCAAGGAGAAGTATATAAGCCGTTTAAATGGGGAATCTTGGAAAAAACTGTGCAATATCAGATTGGTGCTCACATGTTTTTTTGTGCTACGGTAATTCTACTCTCTGTCTCTTACTCAGAGCAGTGAAGGTCTATGGGGGCTTTTCTGTGTGTGCAAAGCTGTCCCGGCGTTAATATTTTCAGTGTCTCAAGCTTACAGAGAGTGAACTCTCACCCCTCCCCACTGCTGCTGTGCAGAGATAAAACTTTCCACTTCCCTTTTTTTCAGCAGAGAATTACAAGAAGAAGTCGATAACACCACCACAATCAGCTTTTACACAGAGGATTGGGCTCAGGTGAATAGCATGGGACTTCTCTCTAGGCTGACAAACAGAAAGGAGCATACAGCACACCTGTGGGACTCGGGAAGACCACTTCATCCCATTGTGAACATGACCAATGAAAATAAATATCCTATCAAGCAGGGTTTTGTCTGTGTGATGCTACAGGAGAGTGGTATTTGTCTGGCTCTCTCATCGCAGTGAAGCTAGCTCAATTACATTATCTTGTGCTAGTTCCAGGGCATTCTGTTGGCAATCAATCAATCAATCTCTCAGTGTGTATCTTGATGTTCTTTCCCGGGTCTGGAATCTCTGACAGTGCAGAATGCCACACCCAATCCTCTATCTGTTCCTGTGCATGAACAAGAGTAGGACATTGAAGTGCTTGCTAACGCAGCTACAAGTTCTTGAAATCAGATTAAACCTTAAAATTAAAAAGTTTATTTATAAATGTAAAATTTTTTTTTTTTTTGTGATTGATAAATAATAATCAAATTAAATAATACAAACAATTAAATTATTTTTTAATTAAATTAATTAAAAAAACATTAAGGTATGTAATAAGCATAATTAATGACAAAACATTCATTATTTAATTGAAAATTGTAATTCATTCTCATCTAGTTTGATTTTTTTCTTTTATTTACTGAAATAGATACATTTATAATAGTAATTTTTTATTTATTTTCTGTTTAAAACTAAACAACAAACCATTTTTAAAAAGTATAAATAATTTTAAAACCGGACATGTTATCAATATAGGAGGAACATAGTTACATACATTCATTACTTAACTGAAGTAATGATTTCCATCCATTTTTTTCTGTTACCTTTTTTTCTGTTTTGTAATTTGTCATTTTATTTATATTTCCCCTAAAAATCTGGCCAACTGCAAACAGAGTTCCAGCTGGTCACTACTATTACTAATACAAAATAATAATAATTAATAATTCATTTGAATAATTAATCATTATTTCATTAATAAATTAATGTAAAAAGTAGTAAAGCATGTAATCAATATAGTAATGAACATACTTCATTACATAACATTATTACTTAACTGAAAATTGTCCGAATTTTGTCAT
This sequence comes from Sinocyclocheilus anophthalmus, assembly GCA_018155175.1. NCBI lineage: Eukaryota > Metazoa > Chordata > Actinopteri > Cypriniformes > Cyprinidae > Sinocyclocheilus > Sinocyclocheilus anophthalmus. Next base: position 181,663 of record JADLZN010007655.1, on the reverse strand, counting down.
TTTTTCCCCTAAAAATCGGCCTGGCTGCAACAGGATTCCTGGTAGTCTAGGAATCACTACTTTTATACTAGTGAACACAATAAAGAGGAAATCCAGTATATTTACAGACAGTTTCTATCATTTAAGTTCAAATGTAATCCTTGCATATTGGATGATATACAAAAGATATTCAAGATTAAAACCGTATTAAATATATTGAGCTGTATTTGATTAAACAAGCACTATTTATTCAATAATTTATAATAATTTTAATTTCATAATTATTTGTGCATTTACCAGACTCTTTTATCCAAATCGAGTGTATTCAGGCTATACATTTTTTTACCAGTATGTGTGTTCCCTGGGAATTGAACCCATAACCTTATGTGTTACTAATGCAATGCTCTACCACTGAGCCACAGGAACACCTATTCAACACAGATGCTTTTTTTAAGCATGTAATGCATATATTGCACTAAAAAGTAACCACAATTGATATGTGCCCCATTGTATTAAATAGAGCTTGATTCATTGAGCCTCTCCCTTTTGTTGCAACACCCTTAAAAAACTCTGCAACCGTCTGTCTATCTATCTTTAACAGATATATAGTTATCTAGAAATGGAGTGTATAGGTGAGATTTATGTTCAGTCTAATGCATAAACTTGCTGGTCGGCCTAATCAGCATTTCGTGAGTTTGGTTGGGAAGCAGGAGAGAAGGTGAACCTGTGATGCTCTGATAGAGGATTCCTGCAGGCCTGATTAGATCTAGGGCATGTTTGTCTTCCAGTAACAGGAATTACATGATTTGTAAGGGGGCCTGGCTTCCAGCAGCATTTGAGTATTAATTCCCACCCACACCCTGAGGAGAAAGCAGGGAATACATAAAGAGCCAGGATCTTTCACACCACAAGAGCAGTCAATAAGACATCATATAATGTGAGGGTCTGATGCATAGATTTCTAAGGCGAATGGGGAAATGCTGACCTAGGCAGATATAATTCTCTCATATTCAAATGTGTAATAAATTAATCTTGATTTTTCCTATCAAACTGAAATTCAGCTTTTTTTGACCTGGTATACACTAGGGCACTGACATGTACACTTGGGCATCATTTAATAATATATATTAGTATTATATATCTATCTATATATATACATTCAGGAAAACCAGAATGTCAAAATCATAATCACAACGGATGGGTACAAATCATGCAAAGGCTGGAAAACCAAATAATTTTAAGTGAGGATTTTCGAAAAAGAAGCAGTTTAGGGTTCAGGGACAAACAAGGACTCATGAACAACCATAAAAAAAAGAAAGGGAAAAAAAAAAATAAAGCATATGGTTATGAAGCATAACTTTTGAACGGATCATTGTATAAATCAGCCATTATTTTGTATTGTGGTTACATGTAAACTCTAGTCAAAATATCTCATTCAGGTCAGTAGTTCTAAATAAAAAATAACATGCATTTTGTATGATCGCTCTTATTTTGGTAAAGTAATTAACATTTTGCAGATTCTGCAAGGGTATGTAAACTATGTATTTTAGATTTGCATATCCTTATATTTTTATTATATATAATACTTCATGTTGCATATATGTATTTTCTTTTATTAATTTTTTTTCCAGAGGACTGTCATTTGTAATTTATGTGTAGCCTTTTTATCATGTTACGTATAGATGAAATTGCAGCTTCATCAATGGGGAGAGTTACATTGCAGTCTGTTCAGTCACAGTGGGATTAGGATGCCTTAAGGGTGTGTGCTCTTTTAGATGGTATTTTCAAACTAAGGTCTGCTCCAGCGGTCCCTGCCATGTGGACCCAGCAGACCCGCAAACAGGTCAAGGTGGGTGCCATTCCCATGGCCCTGACTGCCTGTCACTATGCCAGTGTGCTAATTTACAGCCAGCAACCCCCTTATCCTGTCCTGCCTTGCCAGCCAGCAACTCAAGGGTGTGAAGATGCCAACAGCATGCTCCGCTGAAGACAAATCAGCCTCAGACTCTCATAAAACACCCAGAGGTCATGACCTCTTCACCTTTTCAACCCATCACTCCCCGTTTCTACAGCCCTGCCTCCCGCCATGCCTACCTGATGGCCCACTCAGGCACAAACACACAAGAGGAAAAACAGCTCCAGACAAGGTAACGGTCTCATCTGAGCTCACCGTACAGAGAAAACTATTTGCATACCCACCCTCTGTTTCAGCTCTCCAGACGCAGCAGGAGGAATATGAAAGTCTGTAGTCTGTGAGTAAAGCAGCCGAGATATCTCGCCAAACGTAGAGTGAGGAACTGCTGGAGTACAGTGGAGCAGCACTTCATTCAACTAATGGCCCTGGAACAACAGGAGGGCCAGCAGCAAAAATGGGTTTGTCTGGCAATCGGCATTCTAACCAGTTTCTTGGCTTTTGTTGTCTGCCGAAAATGAGAATATTTTCTTTTTTCAGAGCAGCATGCAGTATTTTTTTTCCTCTGTGTGAGGCGCTTTGTTCGTTCACTTCAACTTTTGTCCCTTTCAAATGGGAATGGTTTTGAAAGTGTTGGTTTTGAGAGCCCAATGTCATCATCTAATGATCATTCTCTTTATCAGTACACAGTAGTTTGCTTTTTGCAGTATCAGAGCCAAGATGAGAAGAACATGACTAGAAATCCAGAAAGCTCCTCCTTTTGAAGGTCGGCATTTGCTAAAAATATGTCTTGAACTCATACCTGATGGACACAGAAATGTTGGCGGATACAATACCAGCTCACTGTCTGTGACTGATATAGCTACAGCCAATCCAGATAATCCACTCCCTGAAATAAACTGTCCCATTAAAATAAAATGTTGCCCATATAACTAATTGAAAAACTGCATAATTTGGAGGGGATCCCAAGTAGGATAAGAGGCTGGTGCAAAATGAGATTATTAGCAGTGTGATGTAATTTATTCACAACCTCATAAGACCAAACATCCTCAACAAAACTCTGAAACATTCTTATTGTTTATATTAAAGTCCTAACCATAAATTACTGCTTTATATGTCTATTTAAAACCAGCATTGCTGTGGTGGTAATGACTAACAGAGAGGAGATTTGGAGTACGGCAAGGAATCCATTTATAAATCTCCTTAACTATTACTTTAACTATCACTGGACGTACATGTTTAAAATGGCACTGTAGGCACATGTATCTGGACTAGTCGAGAACATCACGTCTTTATATGCTCATGCTCAGTCGCGTGCGCTCGGCTCTCAGCGGCCCTAAATCCCGACAGCGCTTGCTGACGTGAGGCATGCTGGGGTGTGTGCGTTTTGCCTATGCATTAGCCATTCATTTCGTCTGTTTGACACCTCTCCAACATAAAACCGTACGGCGGAGGTAAAATATCTCTCTCCTGGCGAAAATAAAGCTTTGTCTCCCTCCTGATCTATAGGATATAAAATAAAGCCATGGCTTTGATGGTGGCTTTACCTTATGCAGGGCTTGCTCTTTGTGCACACAAAGGCAATGTAGATGAATGAGGAGGGATTTCCGGGGCCTTGTCTCCTGTGGTCCTTTAGGATCACCCCCTTTTCTTGTGTTCACTGCAGACTCTGGTGAAGTTAGTCAGGCAGCTTTATTATTGATCCATGACTGTCGATTGCCATGAGAAGGGATGTGTCCAGTCTGTTCATATTTTTTGTTTCTAAACTTGGATTAGCCTACATCGATCAGCACCGTTTACATTTTTGTCAATTTAAACGCTATAGGCATTCTTTGTGTTTTACGTGGTTTGTTATATGTTCTGCTAGTCGCACTAATGTTCTTCATCTCTACTGCACGTTTCCTAAAAACATATTCGTCTGTCACGTGAAAACGTTCGTAGATAAACGAGCGCTTCAGATCACTATTGCTAAATCCAGTGTGTAGTTTAAACGGATCTTTCTTCTTGCTTTCACAGTTTATCAGAGGCAAAGGGGCACTTAATCAATGCTATTAATGCATGTTGATTATTGCAAATTTGGATGTCCGCCATTGTCTTTTATTTGCATCTGTTACGTTTTCTAGTAGGCTAAAGGCGAAGTAGGCTACCCCAGCACATCAAAATGATCCACATCTCAGTGCACACCATATTAAACGTTATTTATTTACGCGTTTATCTTCTTCTTTCACTAATCAAATCTTAACCAAAGGCGTAATCATTTTTATTCAATTGAGAAATATTTAAATATAACTTTAAGCTCCTCGGAGATGTTTTGCATCTCTTCGCGCTATTTTTATATTGAGGAGAGTTGGATCGTAAAAAAAGTAATTCTTGGTTTACAAAAAATACAATAAATGCATAAAATATAATGCTTTAATTCGGCCCCTTGCTGTTGATATCAGCAACAGACAGGACTGTACTCGTGCATGCTCTTGGAGCTTCAGTGCAGAAATCTGCTCCTGTTTAGTAGCTATCTGCTGATTTTCAGCCAGTCCCCTGAGGATTGCCCACTGCGCGATAATATCTCAAAGGGAGTGGTTATCACCACACATTATATTATAATCATTAGTGATCCTGGCCCTTTCACCCGCACTGCTGAATAAGCGCTTGGAACCATTAATCTAAACTAGAGCGACCACTCTCAAAGACTGCTCGTTTCCATTCGTGCCCAGCGGGGAATAATAATAATTTCTGGTCACTGCTCGTTGGTTGGCTGTCGCTAATGAGGTAATGACGTAGATATTCTTATGTTTTTTGTTGATGTTTACCTGCATCAAGAACGGTTATCTTTTTGTATAAGATAATATAAAGTTATTATAAATTTAAATGCTGATTAGGCCTATAATAAGCATATCGCTTTCCATTGGGGGAAAATAAATTGCATCGTGGTGGTGTGTTCTTGCTTTCCTTCCTAACTCAGCTTCCTTCTTTCCTTCTCAAATGTAAACAAAATGTTATTGTGCCAAATATAGGTATCTGATTCATTAATAATCAAATTTGTGGAAGCCATTTTATAAATAAATGCTTGTTCTGATTTAGTTGTCTGGTATAGTTCAATTTGAATATAAAAGACTGTTAATCCTTGGTCTGGGATGCGAGGCCTAAGCGGTCTCCGTGTCTGTGTTTGATTATCGGGTTTAGAAGAGAAATAACAGCTGTTCCAGTGATGGGACTTCGAGATCTATAACCTCAATCGAATATCTCTTGCCAGTCTTCGGCAGAGTTGGAAAGTCATGAAAAATGTTGTTGGTCAGTAGTGAAGCTACTGGATTATGTTCGCTTTGTATGCGCACAGGAGCGTTTCATTTGACGTGGTTACACTAATGGACTGGATTATTCCTGAACTCGTTATTTACCCATAAATCAACCGTTTTAGATTCGTTGAGTTAGTCTGGGATTTAGAGTTCATATTTTTGGTTGGAGACTGCTGTAAGGAATATAATTGCAGAGGTCTTGCTTCAGTCGTCCCTGACCCCTAATCGGTTTGGACATGCTGTGGGTCCGGGTTTGGTCGCTGCACATCACCTCGCTGCACCGCAGAGCCGAAAAGATTGACACAACCCGGTCCTGGAGCGCCACACGCCTATTGTCCACACTGCGAAAATAAAGACATTCTCTTGAAAGCAAAGCAAGACACATGCTTCATTGCAGTTATATTTAAATTCTTACCCCCCCCCCCCCCCATCACATACACGCGCGCACGCCCACACCTCATGGTAGGGGTATGATTCTGACTGCCCAGTAGGATTGGTAGGGTAGTATGCTTGCCATGTCAGGCCTTTTGATGTTTTCACTGTTTGGTCTTTTTCTGAACTGTTTAACATCCTTTAAATAAAGCAATTCTGAGAGTAAAAATAGTAGGGATGACTTTAGAAGATATTAAGAAACGGATATTTTATTTCGTCAACATGTCAACTTTAAAAATAAACATTTTGATTTTGGGGAATAAAAAATTCAATAAATAAATAAATAAAATAACCGATAATATACTATAAATCCAATCATATTTCTATCATTTTAATATGTAATGTAAATATCAGCACATATATGTCTTGCTTTTGTAGCTGCACTACCCTGACAGTTTTTTTTTTTTTTTGTTTTTAATATACGACAGAGCATGTACTAACAGGCATTCCTCATATCATGAATAAAACGCGTAAACAAACAGGCAACGGTGCAGAGCGATATGGAGAGGAGCCCGAGGCACAGAGCCCCCCTTTACTCGGGCTCCTGGCTGTCCCGGTGCACCAGCTGATCAAAGCCCGAGCAAGGGGTAATATTTCTCACTTTATTACCGGAGTCACAGCGTGTCTGTACAGCCGGCGATCACACACTGCTCTGCCCACACTAACTCAGTTCATGTAGCCTATCGTAGCTATATAGGATGACTACATGCGAAAAAAAAATACACTAAAACACTCACTCTCTTAATATTAAAACAAGTCATTTGCTTTAAGATGACATTTTCAAATTGCATTTACGTTTTTTTCTGTCTGCAGTCCAATTTTAAAACGAATTATTGAACGACTTTTAGGAATTAAGCATCTATATCAACACACAAACAAACGAAACGAAAAAAAGTCCTAATGTTTTAAAATATATATATATATATTAGTCAAATTAACATTATGGATAATTTTAGATAATTCTAAAAGATTGGATTCTGAAGGCTAGCGCGTTAAAGATACAATTATTACTCATTTTTTATTTTTTATATATTTATTTACATGTCAGCTGCGTCACATCACAGGCTGTGAACTTATTTTCCCAAATGCATTAATCATTAGACCTTGCGTACATCGACTCTTACGTACGAGCGGGTTGGGTTGCCTTTTTCAAACTTTTCAAATGAACCAGTGTTGCGAGTACAGATTTTATGTGTCATCGCCCTATCTATTTCGGATCAGAATTTTTCCGCGCTCGCTCGCTTTTTATGTTTCTTATTCGAAAACGCGTCTGCGCTAAGAGCATGCGTATTGCAGCGAGTGTAGTTTGACAGGCATTTGGTCTCCCAGCGGTGAGAATTTTTCGATCGATAGCTCCCTCTAGCACTGCCCCATCTCCAGACTCGCCGTTTTTTCCATTCGGTCAGTAGTCCACCTGACGATGCCACTAATTGAAAGCTTATTTATTCCCATCATGGATGAGTCAGCATGTCAAATTATCAATCTGCTAACGAAATGGATACATTTGTAATTATGATCTTTCATCTAAATATTAATGAAACTTCCCTCGTAGAATAAACATGAAATATAGAAGTTTAATTGTTTCAGAAGTTCTACCCAAAGTGGGAAGCAGATTTTGTTCATATAACCTGCATATGAGATTTTTCATACATGATAAACCAACGAAGGTTACTTTTAGGTTATTAAAAAGTTAAGAGTAAAAGTATTTGCAAATGATTTTTAACTGTTAACATATAATGCCATAATGATAATCAGTGTGAGAAATTTATTTTTTATTGTGCAGTAATAAAAATAAGTTTTATCTTCTAATAATGTGATAATATACACTAAATATGGCCGAAATAAACTGAAATGTGGTGGTGTTAAGAAAAATATATCCACGGAATTTTTGTTGCACCGATATTAAAAGATTATTGTATAATGATTTTTTTAACGTTCTATATACTTGAATATACTATATTGAATATACTCTCTCTATATTCAACTCTCACTCTCATTATTGCAGTCGAAATATCCAGTGGATTTGCATGCCCTCCAAACTGGGAGAAAAGACTAGTTCAAAGGAGAGACAGGGGAGGGGTGGTGGCCGCATAGGCGACTGCAAAAGATGGAGTGTGTTCGTCTTTTATCTGTTATTCTTCGTGAAACAACACATGTCATCCAAGGGTCCCACAGTCAAAGATGAGCGCTCCCTAGACGCTCATCGGCAGCTTTTTCTGTGTGTTGCGTAAGATCCTTTGCTTCCATGGCGTGGACCAGCCCCACTATGCCGTTTTACATGAGACGTGGCCCATATGCACAAAGTTGCGTGGTATTGATTCCAGATTCCACACTGGAACGTTTGCACAACATACGCTGACAGAATGTAAATAGCTAAGATTGGGAGGTTGAGGGGCGCGCGCGCGCGTGTGTGTGTAAATTGGAATGACCGAGTCAGTTTATGGTGGTGAATGGTGTCAGTGTCACACATGAAGGCAAAGGTTCAAGAGGTTTGAAATGAGATTAGGATCTTGTACGTGTCCTTTAATGATATTGAATTATTACACTGATACAGATATTCTCTGTGAAAATGTCAGATTAAGTTAATGTGCATACAGCAAAAACTAAACATTTCATATTAGTAAATAATTCTTGTACAGAAAATATTGCAATGATATTACACACTGAACACATTTTTATTATTATAAAACATTAAAAATAAGATAAAGGGTTATAGAAATGGAAAGATTTAACGAAATTATTATCCATCTATATAAGGAAACGAACCCATACAATCTGAAATTGTTCTCAATTTAATAGCCCTACACTATTTTTTTATTTGCAATGAAATGTAGCCTAACTATAAGCCACATATACTTGAAGAACACGATGTATATTGCTTCAAATCAGAAGAACGGACTTAACAGATCTAACAAAACACCATAAGGTGTTTGGGCCATTAGAGGCTGCTGAGGTGATCTAACATCCTGTAAAGTTTAGAGCCCTCTTGTCTTTCACTTTCTCTCGTTTAACAAAGGACCAAAGGAGGATGTAGCCTAGTTCGTAAGTATCTTTTCGTTGATTGAATGACTTAGTTTAAAAGGTTAAACAAACTGTCTAATTGTCAAATTGAATATAAAGAATAGCTTCAAAAGTTAGTTTTTAAAGCTGCGTACAATTGCATTATTGTTTCTTACTGTACTAGGAAATAGAATGGCTATAAATTAGATTCAGTGTCAGCGAGGAAGAAATGAACTCTTCGCATTAAAGTACGTATGATCTTCTACAGCAAAATACGTCATTATTTTATGGCATAGCCTACTTCATGAAGCTTTCAGGAAACATTCCATAAGTTGTCTTGATAGTTACATGTCAGATACAATAAAAAAGGTAAATCATATTATGTGTGCGCTGTTATTCGATATAAAATGAATAAAGAAAAAAGTAGCAATGCATATTCCAGAGTAAGCATCCTTTTCTTTTTAAGAAATAAACGCAACCACACAGTTACACAACAATGTTCACAGCATGACGTGTCCTGAATAGCTTAAAGTAGGTTATTGACACATCTACCTATGCATAAACAATTCGTAAATTATCAGATATGTACCTTATCAAATGTTCCGCGGATCCACCAGAATGGACGAATATTGGAAAATGACGAGATAAATTAAAAATAACATTTAGGAAGACATTCGAATACCAAGTTCTGTTTGCTGACTCTCCGCATTAACTAAGATATGACAGTTTCTGGGATTTTTGACAATTGGTGTCTTCTGTTCCCTATAAATAGCGCGGAGTGTGCCGGTAAAGCGGCGAGGGGATAGCTAATGGTTACTTGAACGGAAAGCCGCTGATTGGCCTCGGCCCGGAGTGACGTCAGGAGACTGTGGATAAGGCTGGCTCGTGTGCTTTCAGGAACATGCAGAACACCGGAGGCTGTTCGGGGATCGTCATCAGTCCTGCAACGAGATGTCACGCGCATTCTGTTCACACTAGCATCTTTCGCCTCTTCTGTCTCTACCGAGGAAACAGCACACGTTACTGAGGGAGACGCACTTTTCAAAGCGTTTGGCCATTGCATCTTTCAGAGGGACGTACACAGTGGATACGTGGACATGGTAAAGTGCACTCTAGTGTCTCTGGGCTCGCGTGTCTCGTGTGCCAGTTCCGTCCGAGACCGGTTGCATTAGATGTTTGTTTATGAAAGACTTTAATGCACATACGACAACGGCGATGTGCTTTTTCCGCAATGATGTCCTTGTCTTTGTAGCCAACGAGCAGTTGGTGTTTTGAAAGATTTCTCTATGCTGGCTTCATTTATGCATCACACAATTTGGCAAGGAAGAGGATGAGAAATAATGACTGACAACTGAAGCTCTACCTCATGAGAAGATCCTCTTTTAGCATCTTGATTTTGGACCGCTACAGGTCCATCCAAATACACAGAAGTGGTGAATATAATTAAAACTTCTTGATCTTTTCCTTTCGAACCTGTTCGCAAAGACTGACTTGGAGCATCCTTCAGCGTTACAACACTTTCCCTTCTCTCTTTTGAAAGAGAGAAAACAGGAGCAGACTCTCAGGTTGTGGACACCACGGCAGTAACTGTGGGAGCACATCCAAAGACAATGGTCCACTGTGCGGGCTGCGAGAGGCCTATATTGGACAGGTTTCTCCTTAATGTTCTGGACAGAGCATGGCACATCAAGTGCGTACAATGCTGCGAGTGCAAATGTAACCTAACAGAGAAATGCTTCTCTCGGGAAGGAAAACTGTATTGCAAAAACGACTTCTTTAGGTAAGCTCCTTGTGTGAATTCGACTAATAAATATGACGTTTTTCTGCTGTGCATCTATTACTGTGATAGATGGAAATATAATAGTTTATAGTACATAGTATATGCTTCAGAGACACAATTGTCTACAAGAACAATAAAATAAGTTGGCAATATTTTTAAACATCGACAACATACAGATATAACCGGTTGTTTTGCGGCTATGCATAGATTAAATATTATTTAATATTTTGTGTAATGACAGCTACTTTTCAAAAGATGTTTCACTTATTTAAGAAGTAGCTTAAAACATCAACATGCCTCAAATCACGCATTTCTCAAACACTCAAAAATATTTACAGTGCTACTTAAATTTAGAGAATTCAGAATGCTGTTAAAGCTTTACAAATCGCATATATGTATGCAATTTTGCATGATTTCATTAGAATTTAGGGCTTAAATTCACACTAACATGAAGTGTGATCCTAAGTACTGTCAACACGACCGACTTGTTTGATTCTTTGATTTCAACGCCCGTTAATTAAATGCTTGTTAATTTGAACTGTTATGCAAAATGACGAGCAGATACACTAATAGTCTGTGTACTCGTCCGCAGCAAGGGTTTTGAAGGAAATCACACTTTGTTTTCAACGAATGGCAGCCAGGGAAGCCGCAGGGATCAATGCTTTGCCAGGGTAGTTGAAAGTGTAACGCGGCCCAGTGGCAGGCTGTCTGCACAGCCCCGCGTGTGTCTGCAGTGGTTCGAGTTAAGATGTGATAAGTGGATTTGAATAATAAACGACTTTGAGATGGAAACCCTCAGACAACGTAATCACAGACTCAGAATCAACAATCTGTACAGAGAATCACAATACACATTATTGGTCACAATTAAGTGGTGAGTATTTACTGCAGTGGTGTATTGGAAGAATGTACATGTTTTTTTGTTACGGGGGGTTATTAATTATGTTTTAATGCACATTAAAATACATGCAAAATAATTCTAAATTATAAGTATTATAAGTATAATTTTATTTAGGCCTACAACAGAAAAAAAATGTGTACTAATACATACCTAAATTGTATTTTAATTTGCGTTAACAGTGCATAATCCATGATAATAGAACAAATAACAATTGTGCTAAATATTATTCAAAAAATTACAGTGATGATAATATTAAACATTTACGAAAACTCTAGGTGGTGTATGTATTACACCAAACAGGATAAACGTGACCCTATTTCATTAATTTTGGTTCTGGTTGGAGTTTGATTTTATCTGATGCGATAGTAACGACGTTATAGTGACTATCTTTTTTTCCTGGTTGTTCACTTTGCAGGCGCTTGGCAATGCGGGAGAGAGATGGCAGGATGGGTGGTGGCTGTCAGGGGTATTTACTCTGCGCAGGATCATGACCAGAGGTCGGACGCGGCACCTTTTGGAGCGAACAGTGATTCATCATGAACTGCATGCACTGCGAGATGTTGTAATCAAGCAGACTATCCATCAGGGGGGGGGGAGGAATTGTACATCATAGACGAAAATAAATTTGTCTGTAAAGACGATTATTTAAGCAGCACGAACGGAAAAGACACCAACCTCCTTTCAGGTGAGTAAAATGAATGGAATGATACGAGAACTGAAAAAGAAAAAAATATTTTGCACACTGCACGCGCCCACTGTTTTGCCCATATTATCTTGCTTTATCAATAATACTTAATATACACTCGATTAATAAGGTATCTTTTGATCTAAAAAAAGCAACATGAAAATATTTGACTAATATAAAGTGTACTGTCTTGAAGTCCTTTATTCAACAGAATGTCTCACAAAAACATAATTTTTTGTTCTTAAAAACTACAAGAAATCTTCAGACGGTGTCATGCATAATATATTTTGAATAGCATTTCATTTTTTATTCCAAATTCCTTGTGAAATGAAATACAGATTTTGCTGCATTCATTTTGTGGCCTATTGCTAGCCAGTTTATTTTCTAATAATCTTTTTCACTGCTGTAGACTAGTGCATTATGACAGTTCCGTCAACTCTAAATACCAGTGTTTCTTTGTTCTTTCTTTGTTTATTCCTTTCTTTTGTTTTATTAAATCTTGCGTTTCTTTCTTTTTACTTTTGTCTTTGTGTTTATTTATTTATTTTACATTCCATTGTTTAGTGTCTAACACTTCTCTGGTCCCCATGTCTAATTATGAGGTTTTTATTTCGACCCCCTGCTTCCGACGGCCCTTATTTACCCCCATTCAGTTACAGCTTGCAGTGATCCTAGTTTATCGCCAGATTCGCAAGACCAGCTACAGGACGATGTTAAGGATGCGGAAAACGCAAACTTATCGGACAAAGAAACGGGTAACAATGAAAACGATGACCAGAACCTCGGAGGCAAACGGAGAGGACCGCGTACCACTATTAAAGCAAAGCAACTGGAGACACTGAAAGCGGCGTTCGCGGCGACCCCCAAACCAACCAGACACATCAGGGAGCAACTGGCGCAGGAAACGGGGCTCAACATGCGAGTTATTCAGGTAAACTTACACATTATTACAAAAAATAAAATAAAAAAATACATATATAAATAATTACACTAATACTAACAAACTTTATTTACTGGTAACCTATAATTGCTACGTTTGCTGCTAGTAATTTTGAGAACAAAAAGAGATAGGCCTATAACGAGAATTTACATAGTGTGTGATTCTTAGACATCTTGTGGTACAGATTTCTCTCCCTGGATGAGACATGAAAAAGCAGACATGCGCCTTCATTGTGCCTCTTCTTTCCAATCCTTGAGGCAAGACTATTTGAATAGAAATGAGGACACTTTTTTGCTGGCACCTGTAAATATTTGGAAGTAACATTTATATGGTTAGCCTTTTTATACTTGACTTGAGAGATGGAGAGGCACGCCAGCTGGCATTAGACTGGTGAGAACGATGGGAGTCTTGGCAATGCAGCGCCATCACGTTTTGCGACCACATTTAGACATGCTGTGACGGTTCTCAGTCAAGTGGAAACGCAGAAATCTGTCCCTGTGTCTGTCAAAGTACCTCATACTAGGTGGTTTTCTACGAGAAATTGAGAATCGATCCTTGCTTTTTTGTCGAGTGAACGGCAGAACAATGAGAGTCCAGCCAAGGCGCGCAGCACACTGGCGAATGTGCGCCCTCATTTACGCACGCTACATGGGATTTGTCAGCATCGTTTTAAAGAGCCTCATCTTGGTCTTTTTTTCGGCGTGAGAGATCCGATAAGAACACAGATAAAGCATCATCAACATTAAAAAGCCTCGTAATAGATTGGTGCTGTGGGGATAAAGTCTTAAAATGAGACTGAACGTAAGATCAAGTGCAGTGAAGGGGTTGAGATTAATACAGTGGCGAGGTTGGATATTTAAAACCGTCAGAATAAACTATAATTAGCTAAAGGAATTCAAGGGTGGATATATAGATTACGAAATAATAACTGCACAGAGCCGGTTAATATATCGGTAACCACCCTCCTATTAAGTATTAATTAGAGATTTGAAGTCCCCGCTGCTGCCCCCTCAGTCGGAGTAAATGGAGGGTTAAAAGATCATTAAAGTGAGGTTAGATCCGACTCTCTAACGGTGACGATAATTGCGAGTAATCTTGTCACTACAATACGAATGTGTTCAGTCACTTCACAGGCCTACCTCACTAGACTGTGAAGACACTGCTCTGAACCAATAAAAATGGTAAACTTGACATGTAAACACTAGGCCATAGTGTCAGACTGTTAGGTTTCCAGGTAGGTTATTTTAATTTAATGCACCACTCTTATCTTATTTTTCATTGTACTCACTGTAAAATAATAATGATATAATAAAATACAAAGTGCAATTACTACCTTAAATGTGCAAGTCAAAATGGTGCCAAATGCCATTTGCATTTCTGACCACTTTGAATTACTAATGACTCTCAAAACTGTAAAATCAAGTAGAAATTGCAGAACTGATTGTGACAAATTAAATGGGTGGAAATAAAATTCTGACACCATTTACACAGTGCAGAAAATGTATCGGTCTCATACATCTCAAATAGGTTAATAAGACTTAATTGTTTTTATTTTGTTAGCTGATAATGCGCTTTTTGTTTTTTTCTTCACAGTTTGTTTGTCCATGGTAATGTGTGTTTATATAACTAAGCACAGAGTCGCACTAATAAACTAATACTTATGTAATTATTTCGTGAAGCTGCATACAAACAATGCACACTGATATTGTTTTTACCATTGTAATTGATTGTTGTGACGTGCTCCACTATCACTCTGTCACTGTTCTGTAAAGTGTTACCGATTTTAGCACACAATTTTGATAAGCTGTTAATAGATTTCCGTTGCTATTTGTCCATGTGCACTAGGTATGGTTTCAGAACCGGCGGTCCAAAGAGCGGCGCATGAAACAGCTGAGCGCGCTCGGCGCGAGGAGACACGCGTTCTTCCGGAGTCCGAGAAGAATGCGAACGCTCGTGGACAGACTCGAGCCTGGAGAATTAATTCCAAACGGCCCGTTTTCATACTATGGAGGTAAGATATAATGTCGTATTGGAGACGTATCTATCTCAAACATTTGTCTGAAATAGGCCTATGTATTTCTTTCTCGCGCTGGTTTCATTCGTTACGCATCAGAAGTGAAAATGGTTGAGTTACGCGACGAATACACGTTCAAGATTTTTTTTATTATTATTATTCGTTTGTGTTTTGTTTTAAAAATGTAAATGGTCTGCAAATATACATTTTGGTTTTGTAATTAGACTGGGCTTCTGAACGTGGAAAATTAAAATTAGTAATCTACTGGCAATTTTTTCATGTTATCCGTGTGTTTGATGCTTTAATGTTTTGATATAGTCAAACAATTGATTGACGTTGTGTTGCTCTTTGAAGAACTTTTGACAGCTGCTTAGCCGTTTCGTCTATTTACTTTATTTTTTTAATCCACAATGGCGTGCATGTTCCGGCATCGTACGTGTGTCGACGTTGTGTGTTTTATTTCTAGTTTAGTTATGTTACATATATATATAAAAATATACAATAATATAAAAAAAATAATATAAACATATAAAGTGAAATATAACTAAACTAGACTGAATAAAAGTCTAGTGTCACACTGGGACTGTATCTTGAATCAAAAGTTCTATTTTTTGATAAAGATCAGTGTATACAAATGTTGATTTCAAAAACTAGTCTAAAACCCTCAAATTAGTATAAAATTAATTTTTTGTGTGAATTTGGTTAATCCAATTAAAATCCCAATATTACATATTCCTGCTGTAGTTGTTGGGTAAACAAGTGTCAATAATAAAAACCACAGTATAAAACTGACTGTCAAAAATAAACTTTCCCTCAAAAAACATTAGCATTATGCCATTTCCCCTATATTTTCATAATCTACTAGGTTCTTCTCCATATGCATAAAACAAGGCAGTTATTGTTATATATACACTATCATATCAATAACAGCTTTGTTTAGGTATTCAGCTGTTCAAAGACTTCCTCGCTGTAATTAGCAAAGCTTTGTTCTCCCCACCCAACTACATTTGTGATTTCAGTGTAGCATGTTCTGTGACTAATGTGGCATATTGAGATTTGTTCCAAAGAACACATTTTTAAACAAGGAGTTGTCTCCTGCTCTTTGTTTCTAAATCGAAACCAAAATTCTTGTATTCTTTGTGTATCTGCAGATTATCAGAGCGAGTACTATGGTCCAGGAGGGAATTACGACTTCTTTCCACAAGGCCCCCCATCGCAGGCCCAGACTCCTGTAGATCTCGCTTTTGTTCCATCGTCAGGACCCACCGGTACCCCACTAGGGGTCATGGACCATCCTATCCCCGGCCACCATCCATCCAGTGAAGTACAACGCTTTTCAGACATCATGTCTCACCACCCAGGGGACTCGCCCAGTCCAGAGCCAGGGATACCTGGACCCCTGCACAGTATGTCCTCAGATGTTTTTGGACCCAGTCCATCCTTTACATCCCTCTCCCTCAACGGCAGCGGATACAGCAACCACCTCTCCCACCCTCCGTCAGAAATGAACGAGGGCACGGTGTGGTAGCTTCTGTGAACGGACATTTCGACAGAGGAGGGAAGGTGGAAACAGGGACACTGGCCGCACATTCTGGTTATCATTTTTGTATTTTCCCCCCCGTTTTTCCATGTCATAAATGTGGTGGGACAGCTCACAGAGACAGCAGCAGAGGACAGCATGGGCATGGACATTTCCCTTCTTCAACTCGTTGTGTTGATGTTCCGTTTCCTTCTATCTTTCTTTATCCCAAGTCCGAACTCAAGTAGAGAAAGAATTGATACTGTTGACCCGGGTGCTGTATGAACTCTATGAGCTACGAGGCCCAGAGTAGCAGCGTCCCTCCAGAAGCTCAATGCGTACCACCAGTTAAACCGCCGCTCTAAAAACAGCGATTGCGACACATTAACAGCGTCAGCTACCGTCAAAGATTTGTCAACTTTACAGAGAAACACCCAAGGCGGCTGATCTAACGCTAACCTGCAATGTTGACTCCAGGAAAGATCTAAGCCGTCAGACTAATTTATTTATTTGAAAACTCCTCAGACCTCCTTGCCTTTCAAGGCTCTGCCATACTGACACTTAAACAACCTTTTCGACACTAAATATGTTTCTGAAGGCCAGGGAGAAAAAGCTTTTTTTCTCGTTCTGGACATATCTTGTTTTTTTCCCCCCAAGAATTCCACCAAATCTGAAGAAGTTAGCCTTCAAAAGGCAAAATGTTAAAATGTGTATGGATGGTGAACCCTTTATTTAATGGAAGAGAACTTGAAATGTTGATAAATGAAGTCTACCTTCTCAAAAGTGTGTCGTTGTTAACGCAGAAGGGTCTGGTGAAGAGACATAGGAGAGAGCAGTCAGAATGGTGGGGGACGCAGAGGGTAAGAATATTTAAGGTTAACAGAGTTAAAAGTAACCCACTCAACACAATGATTCTGTACGAAACAAATGAGTTTGATTTCCATGGAAAAAAGCAAGTGTTGTCACATTTGGACACGCAACCAACCAAACTTTTGTATTGATTTTATTTATATTGTATGATGAAAACAAGTTCGCTGGGGTTGTGGTTCACTGTGCTAGTTTGTACAAAATGTTGTTTACAAAAAAACCTGGAAAAAAGAAAAAAAAATCAAGTAGACAGTTGCCAAATAAAAACATAGCACAAATACTGTAAAAGTGCTTTGCACCATTATCTGCAGAACGTGTTGAAACAGTGTGTGTTTAAAAAACAATGAGAAGTATTGACTTCTTAATTTTTTTAGTCTGCTGGAAAAAAAAATTCATAAATTGTTAATATAACATACTTAGACCTACAAGTTTTATTTTTGTGTCTTTAAAGGAAAATCCAAATCTATTGAAATTGATGGTCAAATGTGCAGCAAGCAGCTGCTACTTTCTTTAAATATCAAATTCTCATGGTATGTCTTTTATTGTTCTAATAAACCTAAGCTTACGTGACCTCCAGTGCATATTAGACCATTCACTGTATAAATACAACATGTTGAACAAATTTGTGAGTTTTTAATAAAATTAGAAAATATGAAATTCAGATGATAGGTGATTTTCCTTGGACTAGCTGAGCATCTAAATACAAGCACAAGGGGATTGTCCATGTCTTGAGATGCTCACTTTAGTATTTGGAGGCTGGTTTCTGAGAAATATGGCTTCTGAGGAATATTTCCGAGTGTGGCAGTCTAGCTGAGAATAGCACTGTGAAACATTAGCATCTCTCAGGATGAACTTGACATGGTAGAGGATACCACATAACCCTCACAAGGTTGCCTTGCCTGCTATAGGAAACACTCTTGTGACGTCCTTTCATGATACGGCATTTGATAATATTCACATAGCATAATTTACTCAGCGAACTAATGATCGGCTAAATGATTTTTTTTTAATGTGATTATGTTGTACCTTTTCCACTTTGAGATACAGTATACTGTGAATGGAAATGCCATGTTCTTGCTGATGAGTGTGAGGTTTGCTTTCAGTGCTAAACCTTTCAGGGTTAAAGGGTTATTCCACGCCAAAATGAAAGTTTTGTCATTAACCACTTACCCCCATGTCGTTCCAAACCCGTAAAAGCTTCGTTCGTCTTCGGAACACAATTTAAGATATTTTGGATGAAAACCGGGAGGCTTGTGACTGTCCCATTGACTGCCAAGTAAATTATACTGTCAAGGCCCAGAAAAGTATGAAAGACATCGTCAGACTAGTCCGTCTGCCATCAGTGTTTCAACCGTAACGCTATGAAGCGACGAGAATACTTTTTGTACGCGAAGAAAACAAAAATAACGACTTTATTCAACAATTCGTCTCCTCTGTGTCTCTCCGCATCACTGTAGGGCGCCGGGAGTTTGGAGAAATAGACGGACTGAACGCAAAACTGCGGTGACGATCTCTGTGTCAGCACGCGAACACACAAGGATCATTTGCTACAATGTATGTACGCTTGATTTTTGGAGCACGAAAACAAGCGGCATTGTGTAGCGCGTCTGGACACAGAGATGAGCGTACGGCGGGTACTTGCGTTCAGAGAGGGCATATTGCTGCAAAAATGGTGGCACGGTGAATGCATGTCTTTCGTACTTTTCTGGGCCTTGACAGTGTAATTTACTTGGCAGTCAATTGGGACAGTCAGAAGCCTCCCGGTTTTCATCCAGAATATCTTAAATTGTGTTCCAAAGACTAACGAAGCTTTTACGGGTTTGGAACGTCATGGGGGTAAGTGATTAATGACAAATTTTTTGTTTTGGGGTGGAGTATCCCTTTAAAGGGCATGTAGTCACAAGCTGAGAATATTTAAACTGATGACTTTTCTGATGCTCTTATCTCTTCCTTTTCATACTCCAAAAGAAACAAAAAATATTTGTATTTTTTATTATTAATATTTCATTTAATTTACAATTTAAAATTTATATATATATTTTAAGTCTTAATTGGGCTGCTTCGTCAAAAGTTTTGTTTTGATTGTATTTTAGAACATTAATATAAATTTTTGTAGCACCTATTTGACCTAAGGATCGATTTGACTATATCACAAATTGACAGTATTTTTGTGTCATACAAGTATTCATTGTATGGAATCCAAGAAACGTGAAACATCTTAAAAGATGGCATTAGACATGCAGAGCAACACCTTGGCATCTTCGACAATAGATATATGGAGAAACAAGTTCAACAGAGACTAACTCATCGCTGAACTCGTCTCATTTCATGTCTCAATTCATAGTCTGGGAAAAACAAAAGAGTCAGATGAGATTCAGTGATTTGACTCACAGTGGGGAGCGTATGTGGGGGGAATCCTTCACAGGTATGGAGGCAAGGCATCAAATTGAGCCTGCTATCTGGGGGAAAAGCCTTTATCTCATTGCAGTGTGTGGTTTTAGTGTGAAGGAGCCCAGCGGTGCCCCTGCTGCACCCAGCACATAATCCACTATGAATTAATCATGGTCCTGAGAGTTAAACAGGCCTGCGGGCCCTCCTGAGCCCGGGGCTTAACCACACCGCTGACTCCATGCTCTGTCACCCGGGAGGCCAAAGCTCTTTAAATTCAAATCTCATAATGATTGAACATCGACTATTGGTTTGGCCTGACCTTGTCGACACATAAAATATAAATGTTTGGAGTGTTTTTAAATCTTGAGAGCAGGATTTGAATACAGACATGCATCCCACTAATGTCATAATTTTGATGTGATGGTGGTGGTCAGTTGGAGGTGATGGGTTTATGGCACTTAATACACACAGGATGTGTATTTCATGCATAGTTAATTACCTGAAGGATTTCTCTGTGTGCTGTTGTTATTGATTACAAAGTTTATCAACAAATACACTGCATATTAAATATGGTGTTGTAAAAATGTGGAAAAAAACAAACAAATCTACTTTACTAATTCAGTTCTTACTATCAATCATCATAATGCACATAGCACAAATCCAGTGACATAGAATGAGCATTTTAGCTGAGATGTAGACTTTCATTCTAGCAAAGATGTATGAAGAAACAACAGAATCATGTATAGTGTGACCATCCATCTATAGCCAGGGTTTTTTTCCAAAACAAACAAGGATTTCCCCAACATAAGCTCATTGGAAAGACATACTTTTTTTTTGTATCTTGCAAAACTCCAAAAAATTTACCTATACATGCAATTTACTGCAGTTTCCAGCCGAAATAACACTAATGGCAATAAAGCACGAACATATTTCATAATATTATAATATTTTGCAAATATGTCTTTCGGTGAGTACTTTTTTAGATGTCATATTGATTGATATTGATATTCATATTGACTGTGCTTCGTATCAGAAATAGACAAATTTACTTAGAGGACAGGTGAACATCCGTAAGGAAATATGTAGCACGTCAAGAATTCAAATGTTAGATTTTCAAAAATCTGGTCAGTTTAAGAATTTGTGTTATTAAGTAACTATTTAATATTTAAAACATTAAATGGATTTATAAGTTTGCTAGAGTAAAACAGAAATTATATCCGATGTAGATGTCATTTATTCTAGAATCAGTGACATAATGTGTAAACCTTTTCGTTTTAAGTGTTTATTTTTGCTTATCAGGAAAAAAAATGTGACAATATAAAAGATAATAATCAGAATGCAGAATAAATCAGACATCTTTTTGCCCTTTTGAGATATAATTTTTCCATATCAAATGAGTGAGGAAAGATAAACACTAATGAGATTAAAAAGATTTTATAACTATAGTGTGGCAAATCATATTTGCTATGCTGGGCCTGTTTAGTTATACCGCACAGATAATTAATTCTATTTTCTATTTAACCCTAAATCTATTTTCATGAGGAAAGTTTGTACATTAAAAAATGACATTAAAGCAAACAGTCCGAACAGTTTCACATCATAATTGGTCAGGCCTCACAATCAAGATCTCATTAAATCTAGCTGTAAAACTAGTTTCAAAATAAATCTAATTTTGATTTCAGTGTGACAACCCATTGTGTCTAATATATTACGAACTAAAAATCCTGATGATATGGGGACAGAATCTGCAGACCATACTCAATAATGATGTTGAGTGACTGTTTGATTTTTAGGCATAAAGGATTGTCCTATTTTTCTATTTTAATTTTTTTGTTTTTACATTTTAAACTGTATAATGCAGCACTCTTCAAATGCGATAGTCCTATTTTTAAGAAAATGTTTAGCTAATTGTTGATTATCAAAATAATATTTTGATGAATGTTAAAGATTAATTGTTAGATGGTTGATAACAATAACACACCAAATTTCCATTCAATGCAATTCAAATTTATTTGTATAGCGCTTTTCACAATACACATTGTTTCAAAGCAGCTTTACAGAAAATGCATGTGTCTACATTACAATTTAGAGTAAAATTCCAGGTTTATCCACAAGTGCTACATATCTAAATTTCCTGAAGCAGAATTAGCAGCGGGTCTATAGTCAGATGTATTTCTAGAACTTCTTGGAGGGGACTCTGAAATGGGCAGAAGTCACCCAAAACAAATGTGGCCTTTTCTCTGGAAAACCACCAGCATGAATATTTTTCACATTTTTAAACATTCATTCCAATTAAAGCGGCCTTGTGCGAGTGCAGCCATGCGACACTGTTATTCAATTCCATTAAAATGAATGAAGCAGTGGCATGCAACCATGCAGTTAACAGGAATTAAAACTACAGGCAAGATGACAGATTACAGAGGAAATTGAGTGGTGTACGCTGAATGTGCGCGTCTTTGTTGTTGTATTTTACCTGTGTGTGGTAGGAAAGGTGCATGCAGGCATTTCAACATTCACTCAGATTCATACAGCCCTATTGTACCTCAAGGGCACCTTATATCCATTAATAATGAAGGTTAGAATATATTTATTGAAATAGTTTTTTTCAAGAATGAAAACAATTCTTTATGATATTTTATAATTAAATGCTAATTAATGTATTGTCAAAATATTTAGTTGTAAATCCAAGTGCTTCATTTGTGCTCTGACTGAACTTCCAGTAGATGGAGTAGCCATGCAAATAATTAAAAACTAAAGCTGGAAACAAGCTTGAAATCCCCTCTTCTTTAGAGACCTTATTAGGAGAACGACTGGATAAGAGAGATCTATGAAATGTAATTTCTGAACACTGAGTATGCAGAAGCCAGAAAGATGAATGTTTTAAGTTTTACTCCAACAGTTCCTGGTTTTTGTGGAGCTACTAAGAAGGAAAACTCCCAAAGCAATGGGAGATGTGCCGGAAAATGATTAGGCAGCCATTCATGCCCTAAGCTCTTCTGTCCACATGTGCTACGCGGGACGCCAAGGTCAGGGAGGCACAACACAATCCGGCAACTGTCCACAGGCTCGAGAGTCCTTAAAACAACACTGCTCATAAATATATAGAACCTTTTAACAAATTGCTCACCAGACCGGAACTCGGGATGAGACTTGAAAGTATAAGGAGATGGTATGGGACGTGGTGTGGTCTACTGTCTATGTGATAATCATCGCCCTTCATTTCCAAGTACATATAGTCTTATTTGATAGGGTTATTCAATACAGCACATTAGGCATAGAAGACTGGCCAATTCCAGCATTGATCACCATGGAACTTCTGTGAAAGACATATTTGTGCTCTGATTAGCTCCAAGTGGCTGAAGAGCGAGTCTGTGAGAAAGAAGCACTTAGGATGCTTTCTTAATTGCGTATGTAGGGGAAGCAAAATGTTTCAGTGAATTATGTTGCACTCGAGCAGAAGAAGACCAAAGGGCAATATGTGTTTAAAAGGATAATGTCAGGCAGGATTTCATTTTACTGCCTTTTCACCTCTGTGTCACAAACAAATAAGGGTCCTGTCTGACTTGATGATGTGCCATCACAACACCATTAGTTTTCGCACTGCGAAATAGAAAAGTACTTAACTATTAGATTCAGACCTTGACACGAGAGCAACTTTGCGTACGGGTTTAAATGCTACTCTGTTGCAATATTCAAATCAAATCAGATGTTCTTCATAGGTGTCTTTCCACTTCTGTTCAATGTGCAATAAGGAAAAAATTGAAATGTCAGGACAACGAAAAGGCTAGACCACTAGAGGCCACGGTGAAGATTCTGATATGATACGCCATCTGACTAAACAATCTTGTAACTGTAAAACTAAGGTCAGAGTGAGTGATAACGTAATAAGGCATTCATGGCAATGAATGAAAGGGATCACACTGTATAAGAATTTTATACAAGATGCTTTTGGGCCAGAGAAATAAAGACAGATTATTTTACAATGAGCGCAAAGCGATTAATCAAAGTGACAGCTGAGAAATCAATGGTTGTCACCAGCCTGTTGTAAAAAAGGGTATAGTCATTAATTTGAAAGGCATACTACTTTATTCAACAAGGCGCATTAAATTGAATCAACAAGCGGACCCAGTCAAAGACTGTAACAATAATATTTGGCGATTTTCAAATAAATGCTGTTATTTTGAACTTTATAATCATCAAAGAATCCTGAAAGTACAAATGTAACATGGTTTCCTCAACAAATATTAAGCAGCACAACTGTTTTCAATACTGATAAGAAATGTTCCTTGAACAACAAATGAGCATATTAGAATGATTTGGAAAGAAGGGGGACACTGAAGTTCGTGGGAGCAGTGGACTGCTGAAAAGTTCAAGCTTTGCTAGTCGACTAGGGGAACTAAATCACATTTGGAAACCATATAATAAAACAGAAAACTATTTTAAATTGTAATAATATTTCACAATATTAGTTTTTACTGTCCTTTTAATCAATTGAATGCAGCCATTGTGCATTGAGTGCACCTCGGTACAACAAAATATATACAAACAGAAAAAGCCACATAAGAATAAAAAACTAAAAAATATAATGTAATTTTTGTATTTAATGTACTGTTTGGTATGGAAGTAAATAAAAAAAAACACCTTTACACAATACATGTTTTGTCTATGACAGCACGGACAGCACATTGTCTCTTTCTCCTCTGAGTCTATGAGATATATCATGATGGATAAGCATCTGGATTCTGGCAGATTTTACCTCTCTCCCTCTCTCTCTGCGATATGCCCTCTCTGGTCTCTCTCTCTCTCTCTCTCGCTCTCTCGTTCACATTACTAAAACACTGTTTTAGTATGTTGTGGCAGCAGAGGCTGTGTCCTAAAGCAGCCAGTTCTGGTTGATGATTTACAGCAAAATTGCTTGTAAATTGAAGAAGAAACTGTTTTGCAGACCTGGCAGCTTTCAAGCCCTGCTCCCATTTGTCACCCAGCATTTCCTTGTGTGTATAGCACAGGAATTAATTAGCTGGTGCTGCCGGAAATGTTTACGGCCATTATTTATGGGAGATGAAATGTCTTGGACAGAAGCCTCTCTCTGGCCCTCTATTTTTTTTTTCCTGTGTTGTGGCTGTTTTTAAACTTTTGTCTTGCGACATCAATTTAGATTTTGTCAGCTGTAGGTTTTCTCTGACAGGTTCATGCTGGTGTGTCCATAAAAGTGACTCAGTGATTACTGTTGCACGGTGACGTAAAATACTGATGTACACCGGTATGCAATGCAGTATGCTGTAAACACACAGGCAGCAGCCTGTTCAGCTGAACTCACATTAAATACACTCTTAAAGGGGTCATCAGATGCCCATTTGATATAAGTTGATATGATTCTTTAGGGTCTCAATGAAAAGTCTATAACATACTTTGGTTAAAATTTCTCAATGGTAGTGTAAAAAACACCTTTTTTACCCTGTCAAAATGAGCTCTGTTTTTAGCGAAGAATTCTAGTACATGTTGCTTTAAATGCTAATGAGCTCTGCTCACACCGCCCCTCTCTTCTGTGGGGTGACACAGTACTGTTTACTTTAGCCGCGAAACCGGCTAACTAGCACATATTAGGAAAGGCGATTTGCAACAATTCTTAAAAAACCTTATACTCACTTCTTGTGTAGATGAAGCTTTAGCAAGATCGCGGGTCAGAGACATCCTCCAAACGGACAAGTCACATTATCTCTGCTTCTCAGCCAGGCTTCATAGGTCGGGCAGTACAATGAACGAATGCTATGTTCATTATTACATCAAACAACAAAAAAAACACTCACATCACTTAATCACCGTAGAGGAAATTCTTGTCACTTCCCACTGACACGCGACCCCGTTAGACACAATGGCGAGACTAGAAATGAAAAGCACTCAATTCAGGCAGCGGGTCTGAAGGTAAGACTCGGCACCTTTGTCACAATTACAAACTCTAGCGTACATTCTGACAGGAATCTCAGAACACAGACCATGAATATAGTGGATGCCCGCGAAAGGGGATCTCTTCCAAAAAAATAGGGATGTCGTAACCCAAAAAAATGGATTTTGATTGCAGATGTATGGATGATGGTTTACACGACACTGTTGCTCAACAGCACTATGTTAGTTCAAACAAGACCACACACACAACGTGCCCATCTCGCATCCGATGACCCCCTTTAAAACAGGTTCCCCACCAGAAGTGGGGTTTTGCTGCGCGCTGGTTGCACCAGATAATCGCCAACCGCAGAACACATTTTGGGGTCACACAAGAACCCGTTAATGTATTATTCGACATTGGCTTAAAAAACGACAACCCCTGTGCTTTTCCACAGTGACCCGGCACTGTGGTAACGTGTTTATAATTATAAAGATCCATGCCCAGTACCACTTTTATAACATCTAAAGAACTTTTTTCCACTATGTAGAACATTTTTTTTGCAACAGAAAGGTTAAAGGTTCTTCATGGGATGCCAATAAAGAACCTTTATTTTTAAGATGTGAAAGATTTTCTCTCTACTCTGGACGCAATGTTATTTTCCCTATCAAAATCCATTTGAAGCACATTAGCCTTAGATTGGTCGAAGGATGGGTCAAAAACTTTAAAATTTTAGCAAACTTTAGAAATATGCATAATAGTAGGCATCAATAAGAAATATTTCATTTCCAGATGGCATCATTTTACATTAGTTGAGCCTGTTGTGGATTCATTGAACCCAGCGCTGCTTGAATGACAGTCAGTCAATGGACACAGAGTCAATGGGCACAGCACATGTATACCCACATTTCCACATCTTTATGTCATTTATCACAAGACTAGTTTACAATTAAATCTCTAGCCTAACCGTAATATTCATACGGGCCTTTCGCCTCATGCCGAGGAGCGTAATGTCAGGATGTCTATTGTGGCAGCGGATGTGATAATCTGCTCTTCTTTCTCCAAAGCGCCCCCCTTGTGGTGCACTATGGAGCCCACAGCATTCCCGATAATCACTCATGCCTCTTTGTAATCAATGCCTACAGAAATAGGATTCCTTTGGCCGATGGCAATTAATAAGTTTGTGTCCTTTTTTAACACTAGTGAGCTGAGTTTGAAATTACCAGTGACTGGCTTCTCCTCATTTGCATATTTATTGCAGCGCGGGGAAAAAAAATTCCAGGGAATGATTGATGTGGAGCCTGCCTACTGAATCCCAAACAGCATATTATTATGGGGAGGGGGGGAATGCCAGCGTAGAGTTGATTAAATTTGAAGACGGTGGGATCGCTTGACGCTACTTTTTTCCCCTCCTTTTTGTTTCCTCTACCTTTTTTTCATATCTTCGGAGATGGCAGGCGTTAGAATTAAAAGCATATTTTAATGGATGTTGACAAGAAGTGAACTAACAAAAGCCCAAGCAAAGGATTTGCTTGAAAAGATTCAATCAAACATGTTTGCTGGGATTAATTGTGGGTGGAGGCAGGAGATGGTGGGCTCTGTGTTGGGCTTGAATGAGGTTGATTGTTTCTGGGGTCACATGCGCCGATTTCCTCTGTCATTTTGAGTGATAATTTGGAAATGTCCTATGATTGTAGCTAAAGAGCTAAACCTCTTTGATGCGCCACCCCCTTTATCATCCCCATTCTATTGATAGAGTTCTGTTTGTGTGGAGGTGAATGGCGACTAGATTTAAAAGAGACCCTTACTATTCTAATTGGGTGATACCATCTAAATGAAATCAAACATCCAGGGACGTTGTAAAAGGTTTCTTTGGATATGATCATTTGTGACCTGTTCCATCATTTTGAGTAGATCATTTTGAGTAGTTTTGACAGAAATATGTTCTGAGATTTATACAATGAATGAAAGTCTCGTCTCTGCTTTCTAATGAAATAATTAAAAAATAATTTCAGCTCCAAATTGTTGTTGATATAAATCAAATACATTAAATGGTGGCTGTTGTAAAAACTTAAAATGGCCTCTAAATATCAATATATTTAAGTTTCCACCAATATTATCTTCTCTAAAGTTCTTATGTCTAGCAAACGAACGAATTAAAGTCACTGAATGACTAGACACTGAATGCCGAGGTAAATGTAACGTCGGGTGACAAGCTGTTTTTTCTTTCCCATTTGAAACACTGATAATGCGATTACATGAGAGATTATACATTATACAGTAAGTTGTATTGTATCTTTAACTTACCTTCAGATGTTCATTCAGGTTTTGCTTTAACTATTACAGTGTTGCCAAGTCCGTGGTTTTACCGCAGAATTGGGATACTTTTACACTGTTGACCCCCGTGATTTCAACGGAGGGCACCCAATTTGGAGAGGAAAACCTTGGAAAAAAACACGATTGGGCTAGTTTTGAATAGCATTTGGCCTGGTTTTGTTTCGCAAACCTGGCAACCCTGAACTAGTAGTAAAACAAAACAGACCATTGTTTCATGTGTGCCTTCACTGAGGTAGCACAGTGATCTGTCACACCACATTAAAGAGCGCCAAAACTAACATTGCCGTGATTTCAAATATGCACTTTAAAAATAGCAAACACAAAACAGTCAAAGTTCACCTTTTTCCCTTATAATCGCCCATGTTCCACCTCAAATTGCACATTGCGACTTCCAACTCGCAATGATAGCGTGAGTCACATTTGTGTAGTAACTTGATAAAAGTCTATTGTGTGTGTTCAGAGAATCAGGTCTGCTGGCCACGTGCTGGAGGAGCTCTTTTCACCCATAAAACTTCCTCAGAAGTGCGCAGCAAAGTCGGATTTGTGCCGGTGAGTGCGTGCACAGCAAATTGGCAGCTACATCAAATTATTCTCGCATTAAGACCTGCTCGCCATAATCCACTGCAGGGCCCTGCCGCCCCTCCCCCAACTTGTAACTTTTGTCAACGTAAACTGCAGATTTCATGCTCTGCCATTAATCTGTCGGATTATGGGTGCAGTTCAGGAGGATTTATATTTTAATGAATTCCTTTCCTGGCTTAACTAGAGGGGGGTGGAGTTTGAGAAGGAAGGGGGCCCCGGTTGGACACAGGTTGGTTCCTATCTTTCAACAAACCCCTCAATCGCATGTGTATATGTGTGAGTTTGCTCACACATGTGTCCGCCTGCATCTGTGTGAGTGCCCCCCACTGTCGGCCCCCTCTCAGCATCTGGAGTGCTGTCACGCAGGGAGACGGCGGAGCACTCCATGGTGCTGACACCTCCTCGCACATACAGGACAATCCTCCGCACCACAATAAATTGAATGTCTCGAGGAGCGGCATTTGTAAAACAAGACAAATAATGAATTATTGTTACAGCAGTCTCTTCACCCCCTTCCCTTCAGATGCGCCTGTGCATATATGCACTCCATTCTGTTTGTTGCCTCCTTGCTTTCTCCATCCAAGTATCTCTCTGTCCATACTGTGCCTCTCTATCTGCATGCTGTCACAGTTCGCTGTAGTCTCTGTCGCTGTCTGCTGCTATCTGTACTGCAAGCCTGCCCTGTCCCATCCCTCCCCCTCCCTCCCTAACCGCTGTCCCGGTCTGTCACTGTACGGCCAAAATGAATTAGTTACAAGCCTCAGAGATGTGAATGTGGGAACAGTGGCATATCTTGCTTTCTGCCTTTGAGCCACTCATTAGAATACCCTGTTACAAAATTCTCATATTCTCTAGCCAAACACTGGGCTGTTGTTCACACATTAGTAATAGGAAATGGTTCTACTGAATCCCAAATAGCATATCAAAGTGCAGTCACACTATACTTTGAGACACATGCTGCGTACGACCTACAAATTCCCACAGCAAAAAGAAAAGTGTTGCAAGAAACTGGTGTAAATTGTGTAACATAATATAATAATAAATTCTATCAACTTTTCATATTTGTATTATTAAACTTTTTAAAGAAAAATATATATTAAATATAATATTTAAATATTATTATTGTCATTGTTAAAGTATCATTAAAAAAAGCATAAAAGCACATCATATCCTTTGTGGGCTTATTTCACATGATCAAAGCCCACCTTTATTATCAAGGACTACTGGAATGGGGAGGGTAAAAATGAAGGAATTTGCACAGCTTATTTTTCCTTGGGATAATTTGGAATTATGATGTTTTATGCTGCAGCTCTGGTTCTAACATCAAAAACACCTAGACTCCTCCTGGATTAAAAAAAAAGCTACTACTGTATGTGCTCCAGTGTTAGACAAAATATACCCATTTTTTCTCCCGCCAAGCAGCACTGTGGAACTCCACTGCCCAAGCATTTGACACCCCGCTGCTTGACGCCCAAATCAACACGGCAAGATACACGGCTGGAGGCCAGCGCAAATTTGCATGGAACATCTCTGACTACTTAATTCTGCTTTGATCTCCATTTCCTGAAGAGGGGATTGTCTGCTCTATTGCGTGGAAACACTTTTGTGTGAGTCAGTGTGCTGTACATCATCCACCCTATGAAGAATCCCAGGCTTTGCCTCTTTCTAGTCACTCTCTTTCCTCCCTCTGTTGCTCTCATTTACTTGCTTTTCTTCCTCTCATTTTCTCACTCTTTGACTCCAGCGGGCTTTAATGCCTTTTCTTCAAGGACAAGCATCTACTGCACATCATCTGAATAATACTTTGAGTCAGCATGCCCTCCTGGGGCTTAAGTCCAGCCAAATGCCCCTGAGGCCTGTTTTAACACCAGGCTTCTTTTGTCAATAAATATTAATATTGGAACCAAGTACATCCAGTCCTGCAGCCACATCCATTGAGCTCCTTTCTCGCAGTGACTGTGGGAAAAGGCAGTGGCATGGAAATGTCATTTGGTGGCTGTGATAGCAACTTTCCTGCATGTAGGCACACATGTATATTTAAAGTAGCTGACGACATTAAACTGTCATCATTAGAGACAATAAAATACAAAAATTACATAGCGAATCAGCAGCTAGCCAGTAAGCAAATGCAGCCAGTTAGTGTCCCTCTCAACTGAGGCACACCTGAGACAGAGCAGCCTCACTGTTCAGCAAGCTGTGGCTGCCGTCCCGGGTCCTGTTTCAGTCTGCTTTCTGAGCCAGATTCATTACCACTTGCAGCAGGGGTATTAAGATATGGCTGCATTAACAAAGTTGTCCGGTATCTTAATTAAATCTATCCCTGCTGCACAGCATCTGGATTATGTTTACCTGAAATATAAGCAGCTCGACACTGGAACATGGGCCCGCTGATAAAACACTGGGTTATTCGTTCCAATCCTAATCCCAGCTATAATTTGCTCCCGCTGAATGTATCAGCTCTGTGTAAGATGTCGATTCATTTCAGAATAGAAGTATTTGCAGGTAGGTTAATATAATAGAAGGAAAGGTTTTTTTTTTTTAAAGATAATTTTCTTCACACAGACACAACAGGTGCTAAGAGACTATATCCAATGACTGTCTATGACGTGTAGGAGATCCATTCTGAACATAAATACGCTTAATAGTGTAAGTAATTTACAATTTCTATAATGTCTTTGTGTACAGGGACAGTTTTCAGCAATTCAACTCAATGAACTGAGCTGCTAATGCTGCTTAGATCTGGATATAAGCACCTTGCTCAAGGGCACAGCATCCCAGGATCTGCACCTATCACCCCTCAAACTGGACCTTTGAGCTGAAGCTGGACCGGGGTGAATGTTCAGGTGCTATTCAAGATGGGGAGGGGGTCTGCAAGAAAGATGGCTTTGTGGCTGGGTCTCAGGGCACTGCAATTTTGTCCTTCACGGGGTGACATACCCTCGCTCGAGATATCTTGTGGAGGGAGGTGCTTATTTCCTATCGGTTGAAGGCTGATGGGCTAGTCATGTATTAGGGATTGAACTAAATATGCTATTGTGGGCATGTGTATGTATGTGTGTGTGTGTGTGTGTGTGTTGTGTGTGTGTGTGTGTGCCACCACTCCTGAGAACATTTCAGTCAGCAAGTCCTCATGTGTGTCATAAATCATGCCTTAGCAGCCAAGGCCACACTGTGTGTGTGTGTGTGTGTGTCACAAACACACAAGCACATATGCATCAATGTCTTTAGTTGTTATATTGTGCTAGTGATATTTTGATATGCACTAAAAATGGTGGTGAAACAATTTTCATTCAGAAACTGCAGGTAAATTTACAAATAATTACAAAGAACGTAACACACTGAAATAAACATGAACTTTTGAAGTAGAAGACTGAAATAGTATTTTCTTTCCAACACTGAAAACTATTTTTTTACTCTGTGTATATTTGTGTGTGTGTGTGTGTGTAACATACATTACACACTATAGTTCATTATGAAGTAATAACTTTAATACCACACACATACACACATATCTCAGAAATATAAAGGAATATATGTTTAGCAGTATAATATAGAGTATTATATAATATTAATGAAATAGTATATATTATTAAGTATTTATATTATGTTAAAATATTACATTATAAAATTTAATAAGGAAAGATAGGATGATAGATAGATTGTTTATATTATAACATTTATATGTAATGGTATAATATTAATAGTATCTAACTTAATAAAAAAATATTACAGTTATTGTATATTTAAGCTACTATTTATTGAGATTTATTCATGAAAAAGTCACTCACATTTCTGTAGACCAAACACTGGACAAAAACATTGATGGAATTGTTTTGGTCTTCTGGTCCACTTCCTATCCCTGTGCTCTAAACTGAGTCAGAAGGCACAGGAGGTCTGTGCATGTGGGGTGAGTGTGGTATGTGCATACGGACTGCTCAAAGGACATGTCGACGCAGTGCTCGCGCCACGCACACATCTCTCTACCCTTTTGCACCCGATTACCCAGGAACAGATGCCAGGCGTGTGGCATGCGCGTGTGCTGGGGGAGTGGGTTAATTGGGGTAGTAGTGGGGGTTAATTTCAATTAAAATTTCAACTAATGGAGGTCAGGCAAGTGTCTGCAAACACCTGATTAAAACAAATGGTTCTGCCAGTCAAAACTTTATCTTGGTCACCCCCCGGCGGAGCGTCCCAGCAAGGTGGATGCAGGAGAGGGAGGAAAAGTGACTAATGGTAAAAGAGAAGGGTGGGGGTGGGGTGGGGGGGGGGGGGTTTCGTTAGCGTAGCATCTGATGGTTGCCACTGAAACTTTTTCTCACGAAGAGAGAAAGAAAGCGATAATGTGTGTGTGTGTGTGTGTCTGTGTCTGTGTCTGTGTGAGGAAGAGATGAGTTTGCAGGGGGGACACGCTCTCATCCCTATCTGATCGTAGGCTTGCTGTGCTGACTGCTGCCGCCATGCTTCTCCATGCGTGCCACAGCAGCTCCTAACATCTGGCAGGGCCCTGGAGGTGTGCACCCGGCCCGGCACCCCGCCGATGCTAAATATGGCGCGGGGTTAACGCAGAGCTCCCTAATCACTTAGCCACTGTCTGGCAGCTCTGCCACCACTGCTTCTTACTCAACTACAGACATCTGTGGCGCCGCCAGCCATTCTCTCACTCTTTTTTACTGCGTCTTCGTTCTGTACACTTGCATGTTTGCCTGTGATAGGTTAAGTGTGTGTTCAAAGTTTGGTGCACTTGGTTGTTAATACATAAGTAGAGATAATGAAATGAAATCAATTATGTGTCTTCAAATATTCTTTTATTAAACAGCTATAAGCATGTTTTTAATTTACAGTGGGGCAAAAAAGTATTTAGTCAGCCACCAATTGTGCAAGTTCTCCCACTTAAAAATATGAGAGAGGCCTTTAATTTTCATCATAGTTATACCTCAACTATGATAGACAAAATGAGAAAAGAAAATCCAGAATATCACATTGTAGGATTTTTTTAAGAATTAATTGGTAAATTCCTCGGTGAATTAAGTATTTGGTCACCTACAAACAAGCTAGATTTTTGGCTCTCACAGACCTGTAACTTCTTCTTTAAGAGGCTCCTCTGTCCTCCACTCGTTACCTGTATTAATGGCATCTGTTTGAACTTGTTATCAGTATAAAAGACACCTGTCCACAACCTCAAACAGTCACACTCCAAACTCCACATGGCCAAGACCAAAGAGCTGTCAAAGGACACCAGAAAAAAAAAATTGTAGGCCTGCACCAGGCTGGGAAAACTGAATCTGCAATAGGTAAGCAGCTTGGTGTGAAGAAATCAACTGTGGGAGCAATTATTAGAAAATGGAAGACATACAAGACCACTGATAATCTCCCTCGATCTGGGGCTCCACGCAAGATCTCACCCCGTGGGGTCAAAATGATCACAAGAACTGTGAGCAAAAATCCCAGAACCACACGGGGGGACCTAGTGAATGACCTGCAGAGAGCTGGGACCAAAGTAACAAAGGCTACCATCAGAAACACACTGCGCCGCCAGGGACTCAAATACTGCAGTGCCAGACGTGTCCCACTGCTTAAGCCAGTACATGTCCAGGCCCTTCTGAAGTTTGCTAGAGAGCATTTGGATGATCCAGAGAGGATTGGAGAATGTCATATGGTGAGATGAAACCAAAATATAACTTTTTGGTAAAACTCAACTTGTCGTGTTTGGAGTAGAAAGAATGCTGAGTTGCATCCAAAAAACACCATACCTACTGTAAAGCATGGGGGAAACATCATGCTTTGGGACTGTTTTTCTGCAAAGGGACCAGAACAACTGATCCGTATAAACGAAAGAATGAATGGAGCCATGTACCGTGAGATTTTGAGTGAAAACCTCCTTCCATCAGCAGGGCATTGAAGATGAAACGTGGCTGGGTCTTTCAGCATGACAATGATCCCAAACACACCGCCCGGGCAACGAAGGAGTGGCTTCGTAAGAAGCATTTCAAGGTCCTGGAGTGGCCTAGCCAATCTCCAGATCTCAACCCCATAGAATCTTTGGAGGGAGTTGAAAATCCGTGTTTCCCAGTGACAGCCCCAAAACATTACTGCTATAGAGGAGATCTGCATGGAGGAATGGACCAAAATACCAGCAACAGTGTGTGAAGAATACAGAAAAGTTTGACCTCTGTCATTGCCAACAAAGGGTATATGACAAAGTATTGAGATGAAATTTTGTATTGACCAAATACTTATTTTCCACCATAATTTGCAAATAAATTCTTTAAAAATCCTACAATGTGATTTTCTGGATTTATTTTTCTCATTTTGTCTCTCATAGTTGAGGTATACCTATGATGAAAATTACAGGCCTCTCTCATCTTTTAAGTGGGAGAACTTGCACAATTTGTTTTTTGGGGGCTGATTAAAACTTTGTTTCCCACTGGATCAGTTATAATGTTAGACTGTACAATGAGTCAATTTATCTGTTTTAATTCATGCTTTTATATATTAATTAAAAAGATTTAATCATGTTTTACTTCTGTAAAACAGTAAAAAAAAAATAATAATAATTCAAAAATAATCAGAAATGTCAGGGTGATATAACTGTTCTGATATTATGATGCCTAAATAAAGAATGAAAATCTTGAAAAGAAAACTTGATCGCACTTTACTGTTAATACATAATTAAACATAAAATGAGATCTATCTATATACTCTTAATCAAATATACAAACATTTATTTAAGCATTAAACATTTTTTTTTTAAATATGTCAGGGTAATACAACTGTCCTAATGTCATAATGCCTCATTATGAAAGAATAAAAGTCTTAAAAAAGTTTTTTTTTTTTTGGAGTGGTGTCTGTGTTACACACATGCACTACATACGACATACAGGGGGGTATAGAAAAGAAATCACCCCCCTTAAAATCATACATTTTGTTGTTGCAGGAAAAAAAAAAAAACATATCACTGACTACGTTTACCTGAACATCCGTAATGAATATTTACCTTATTCTTATTAATTTTTCTAAATAAGCCAATATTTATGATGATGGTGTTTACATGAGGTTGCTGTTAGATAGTCCTTTCATGTTCCGTTTACATGTTATATCTGGTGATAGTACATAGTGCGAATAAATAGCCACACGTTCATACGTCCCACGGGACGCCATCCGAGTGTCCCCTCCGGAATTTCACGTATATAAACATATAGTTCGTCTTCGTGATGATGCCATGTACAATTTTGGGTGTTTCAGTTTTAATTTTATGAAAGCTTCAAGGGCAGTTAATTATTTGTACGTGCATACAGACGATGGCGGTGTTGAAGCTCTTTATTTGCGTCAAACGGTTGACCACTGTTGTGTGTATCCTGTCGCAAAATGTGGCAAAAATTCCTACACGACGGTAATAATGTGATTAAAGTGTTTACATGTCTATACTGCACTTCAATAAAGCGACTAATGCTGGGGACACACGAAAAATTTTTTTAAATCTTAAAAGATCTTAAAAGGTGAGAGACCACAACATGAGGACAAACAAGCCTAAATTTAACCATTTTGACTACTATAGTGGGTGGTGTGCATGCGAGTTCCCCCCACCATCAGGATTTTGATCGTACAATATTCAACATGTGGAAATTACGATTCGCGCTCTAGTTCTTCCGAACAGAGCAGTCACTCTTAACAAACCTCACACCACAGGAAAATATGATAAGATAATCTTTAGGAACCTCAAGATAAATTTGGGAATTACATAGGATTGTCAGAAAGGGAGAAAGAAATGGCCCAAAACAGCCGATTATCTTGTGTGTGTACCCAGCAGATAAAATAGGAATATTCCACATGTTTCAATTCGATTTTGTTATTCGAAGAGGACTTAGCTGGATTAGGCCATCAAAAGCTCGGTGTTACATGGTAGATTCAATCGAGTATGTCTTAATCGTTCGTAAAATCGGATGATGTTGTCCATGGTAAACATATCACTGAGTTGGAAACAGGATCACCCCTGAAATCCTAAAAATGAATTGTAACTAATCAGGTGAATAATTAGCCTAACACTTCTCAATGCACACAAAAGCATTGGGATTGCAACTGTTGATTCAGCTGGGCTTTCCTGCGCATTCAGCCTTGGTAGTGCCATGAGCAAACAATCAAAGCACTCAATATGGGTGAAAGGCACTGTCAAAAGATCTCGGGATAAAGTTTTGGACCGGCACAAGTCAAGAGAGGATCAAAAAAAATGAAAAGCTTTATCAATTACTAGAAGCACAGTCTGTATAAGAAGTGAAGGTATTTGGTACAACACAGACCCACCCTGGATCAGGATGTCGCTTCAAACTGGATGAAAGAGCCAGAAGGAAACCGTTCAGAGAGGCGACCAAGAGTCCTACAGCAACTCTGAAACAGCTGCAGGAATTTATGACAAAGAGTGGTCATTGTGTGCATGTGACAACAATATCACAAATTCTCCACAAATGTGGCTTGTATGGGAGGGTTGAAAGAAAAAAGCCACTCCTCAAGAAAGGCCACATGCAGTCACGACGCACCTAGAAGATTCTGAGGCAGATGAGTCTAAAGAATATAGTAAAGCATGGAGGTGGTAATATCCTGTTATGGGGGTGTTTATCTGCAGCAGGGACTGGAGCACTTGTCAGGATAGAAGGGAAAATGGATGGGGCAAAATACCATCAAATTCTTGAGGAAAATCTGCTGCCCTCTGCCAGAAAGTTGTCAATGGGAAGAAGGTTTACCTTCCAACATGACAATGACCCAAAGCACACAGTGGTTGAAGGAGAAAAAGGTCCTTGAATGGCCTAGTCAGAGCCCAGACTTAAACACCATTGAAAATCTGTGGAATGATTTGAAGACTGCAGTCCACAAATGCTTACCATCAAATTTAACTGAACTTGAGCAGTTCTGCAAAGAAGAGTGGGCAAATATTGCAAAGTTAGTAGAGACATATCCCAACAGACTAAAGGCTGTAATTAAAGAAAGTGAAAGTGACGTGACATGTGGCCAAGTATGGTTACCCATACTAGGAATTAGTGCTCTGCATTTAACCCATCCTACGTGCACACACACACCGTGAACACACACCCAGAACAGTGGGCAGCCATTTATAGTGCAGCGCCCGGGGAGCAGTTGGGGGTTCGGTGCCTTGCTCAAGGGTCTCTCACCTCAGTCGTGGTATAAGGTGGAAGAGAGCGCTGTTCATTCACTACCCCCACCTACAATTCCTTCCAGACCTGAGACTCAAACTCACAACCTTTGGGTTACGAGTCCAACTCTCTAACCATTAGGCCATGACTTCCCCTCCAAAAGGTTTTAAAGCAAAAGGTGGTTCAACAATATACTGACAGCTCAGTGATTCTGTTTTAGTTTTTTCTTCCTGTGTGTGTGTGTGTACTGCATAGCGTTGCCAACAGAAAGTTTTTTTAAGCCCCACTTCCAGTACATGTTTCTTTAAATAATTGCAACCTATTAAAATGGTCAAATAATTATTATGGAACAGTCCAATAAGGTGTGTGAGTCACTATCAAGCATCATTTGAAGGTGGGACTTCCTTTTCTGACATGTGGTCACACGAGCCCCCCCCCCCCCAATAATCCTTGAAAGATCACCTTTTTTATGTATGAAACTTCACAAAGCAGTTTTTTCATGTGCAGGAAGAGCAATTTCTGCCCTTTTCTTCTTTACCTTGCCATAGAATATGGCCGTGCTCACTTATGTAATGTTAACTGTATTCATATTTAATCAAAAGTCAAATTGCCATTTCAATTTGATTATATCCATAATACAAATTCCATTAACATATGACTAATCAACATTATTTTACTAGTATTAATGTTGTTATTGTTACAGCTTAACAAATTGCAGCTGACCTTGCTACCTAGCTAAACTATTGTAATAATGTCAGGGCAACGTTGTGTGATAAGGGGTACTTTTCAAGGAGGTCTTCACTGACAATGTGTTTGGATGTCATCACATATCATTACATGTATTTGTGCACAATATAATAAAAATAATAATAATTTTACTTTTACAGACTAGTTTTCAGC
Organism: Sinocyclocheilus anophthalmus; assembly: GCA_018155175.1. NCBI lineage: Eukaryota > Metazoa > Chordata > Actinopteri > Cypriniformes > Cyprinidae > Sinocyclocheilus > Sinocyclocheilus anophthalmus. The sequence goes on along the minus strand of JADLZN010007655.1, from coordinate 143,104 downwards.
GCAATATCATGCTAATGATACCAGTGGGATGCTACAGCCCACTGGATCATCATGAGTGAGAAGAAGGGCAGGTGCAGGGTACCAGGCTGCAAAGGAAACTCCAAAAGCTAAATGCAGGTGTAATGCCCACCTCTACTACACAATCACTACTTCACAATCAACTGCTTGGTATATGGTAAACATGGTCTACAGTGTTTTTAAAAAGAAAACTACCACTGTTTGATGTGTGTGTATATGGACTGACAAAGTTTTATTCAGTTAAAATACTTGTTACTTGTTAAGATGTATTTTAAGTGGCCAAATGCCATAATTAAATATTTTAAACATGTTTTCAATTGAAAAGAGTTCCAGTTCCTTCTTGATTTTCCTAATAAAGGTTATGACAATATTAGATTTTTCTCTGTGATTTACTATCTATACGGCATATCGTTGTTCTGGGGCAACAAAATAAAACAATTTTAAATTAGAATTTTAAGTTTTATTTGTTTTGTTAATCTGTTATCTTAAATCTTCCAGAAAGTAAGATTAAAAATTTTAAGTGCAAAAACATGATTCATGCATACATTTCTATATATATATATTTATATATCTAGTTCGCAGCATGCTTTAATTAGGACTGTATATGAAGATTACCAACTGTTTTAATTAGTTTATTTTAATGTGCGTTTGTGTGTTTTTTGTTTTTTGTAAATTTTTTAAAAAAAATTTTAGTGAAGGAAAGACCTGTTAGTGTTTAATGCTGTTATGTTTGACATTGTGCTGAACAGTAGATCACATGAAGGTAAACAGTACAATTGACTTCATGTGCTATGTGCCATTCAATTGCAACATAATATACCTTAACATACAACTGTCCTATGTTTATACCTTTACCTACCGATTTTCCATTTTGTCAATTTATATTTCCTTATTTACTTGTTCTATTTTTTAATTTTTTATTATCTGTGTTTTTTGTTCTGCCACTGTCATTCTGTTACACTGTGGAAGCTTCTGTCATGAAAACAAATTCCTCTTATGTGTAAACATACCTGGCAATAAAACTCATTCTGTATTCTGATTCTGATGTCAGTGACAAGTAACATCTTTCTTGTTCACTAAATATACATGCTAAATAAGTTACAAATAGCATGTGCTATGAGGATGGATTGTGCTATGATGTGGATTGAATTGAAACATCATATATTGGTTCCCGCCCACACATCTTTTCATTTGGAGCGAACTATTTATTATAGTTTATTTGGGAGTAACAGCTTACAATATGTGACCCCTGTACCACAAAAGCAAGTCTTATTTTGCACAGGTTATTCTAGCAATCGCCAAAATACATTGTATGGGGGTCAAATTTAGATTTTTCTTATTGAGGGGGCCAAAACTCATTAGAATATTAAGTAAAGATCATGTTCCATGTAATGATATTGGGGTGTAAATTTACTACCGTAAATATATCAAAACTTCATTTTTGATTAGTAATATGCATTGCTAAGGACCTCATTTGGACAACTTTAAAGGCAATTTTCTCAATATTTAGATTTTTTTTGCACACCCTACAGATTCGCAGATTTTCAAATAGTTGTATCTCTGATCCGGGCCTATCTCAACCGATATCTAAAGTGGCAGCTTTATTTATCCAGCTTTCAGATTATGTATAAATGTCAATATCGAAAAATTGACACTTAAGACTGGTTTTGTGGTCCAGGATCACATGTGTTTTTTACAAATTAAGTTCTTCTAACTCATTGTTGTTTGTGCTTATTAATATATGCAAAACTGATTTATTACACAAAATCACAGTCATGTAATGTGACCAACAAAATCATGTTATCCAACCAACATGCAGAAACTCGTTGTCACTCTATGTCTGGCCTGGATGCTTTTATCCAAAGCAACCTTCAGAAAAACTAGATATATGCAACTGGTAATGTGAGGTCATGCTAATGTTCTCTGTGTACATGTAGACGTTTCTCGTGCATATGCAAAAGTCTTGGATTTTTTTCTGCAAATGTCACTTCAGAGGCCCCATAGCCTGATATGAGTCAGGTGGCAAATGCAATTAGCAACAACACCACCAAAAGAGATATGCGGTGTGATTTCAAGCTGACACATTAACTGCGAGTAGCTGCCATGTGTGCGAACTTGTGTGCAGGTGTACTTCCAGGTCCCTGTGCTCATGTGTGGTGGCTGAGTTGTGGTCCCTGCAGAGAGCAGCGAGCCAGGCTCTGCGAGAAACCAGAGCTTTATTGTGCTTGGCCCCAGGCAACCCTGTTTACCGAGCCTGCCACACGTCAGCTTTACAATGGCGCAGATGTGTGTAGCAGCGGATTTGGAGCTTGTATTTAGCTGCCAGGAGTGACGGTGATGAAGTAGCAGTGATAAACTGATAGATTGGCTGCCACTGAAATTTTGGGAATGGGTCAGATAAACATAGCAGAGGAAAAGCTCTCTGTGTTCTGGTGATAATAAACTTGTCGTTCTGCAGGTGCATTAGATTCCTGACCTGAAGAAATTACAGGGGAAAGAGAGGTAGAAACTGAGAGACAGGAAGAAAAAACAGCAGCCGTTGAAAAGCGCGAGGGTGATATAGAGAAAGAGAGAGAGAGAATGGAATAGCATCTCTGCTTGGAATTACAGCGGGCTGCCAACACTAGGTTTTAAGGGTAGCCCCGCAGACTGATGGGATTTCAGATTGTTGGCTCACAAATCATTAGCTGTTGTCACTGTATAGTGTAGATATGTTTGAGAAACTCTCTCACCTTCAAAATATATGGCGTGGAAGAGGAAGTCTGCGGTCCACAGCGGGCTATGAAACAGCTTCTTAGTCTAATTTAACATTTCTAAGCAAAAAGAAACGCAAAGATGTATTTCTCTGTTTTTCACATTTTATTTTCTTCATAGCCACATTGTATTCTCATTTCAGCATTATTTTGTCATGATTGGATATTCATCACTGAATGCGTCCTAAATCGCTAATGCTTTAGACGAGAACAAGAATCCGCCCTAATCTCCATACGCTGCATTTCCAATGGCGCACTCGGTAAGAATAAACAGAAGTGTTTGTTCACACCTTCCTCTCCTTGGAGAGCTCCCTAAACAAAAGTGAGAACAGAACCAGAGATATCAGCTTCACTCCCTCCGCCCACTTCCCGCCTCTACCCAGCAGAACCGCAGGCTAAACACCCAACGACAGTAGAAACTAATCCAGGGTGGAACAGGTCGGGGAGCTGGGTATGCATTTGAGGAGAGAGAAAGGAGCTGATGTGTTTGAAATCAGCTCTATATTTGAAAAGAAAACTATGTGTTACATCCTTATCTGCCTATCAGACTGTTAATCTGTGATTTCAGGACTCAGATAGGGAAAGGAAGGGTTTCCCGCATCTTTCCTGTTTTCTACGGGCTGTATGAAAGCAGATTATTCTAATTCAGATCAACTGCAAGCATTCTGTCCTTCTTGGTTCAGATTCATTTTGATATATTTTAGTTATAATGTCCATTTTGGAACATAGCCAAAAAGTTCTTAAAGGATAGTTCACCCTTAAAAAAGAAAATTCAGTCAATATTAACTCACCCTAATGTTGTTCTAATGCATTATGTCTAGCTTCGAGTTTCAAAGAAAAACTTGCAAAAGCATCTCAGAATGATCCCATACGACTTATGCTGTATTTTCCAAGTGTATAGGGTTTGTTGAAATACAAACCAAAATTTAAATGATTATTTAGAGAAAATTTAGCAAATAATAAAATGTGAAACATGATGCCCAAACTATGCAGTTCAGTTGCATAATAAAAACAACCCAAAACTCCAAAAACAACCAAAAAGCTCTGTGAACATCTGCATTTGAGTATCATGAAATACAATAAAAAAAACTGCTTTTATAAACTCTTTTAGAAGCTTCAGTGAGGGTTCCACTGATTCAAATGGTAACAGAATCTGTTTATTTTTGACTGATTGAAGTACTATCACTAATGCCATTAATTTACTTAAAAGAATCAATTTAAAAGAATCATTTGTTCATGTATCGGACTACACAGGTTGCGGTGTAGGTTTTGATTCACTAAAAAGAACCAGCTCATAAGAATCATTTGTTGGTGAATCGGACTACACTAGTCATGTGCAGCTCGTGAGAACAACTCAATGGAAAGACTTGTTTTCTTGCCAATATTTTGTGGTAAACTGCCTTGAAGGAAACACTGGCATAGAGTAAAGAATCGATTTAGGGATTTTAAGAATGTAGATGGTTCAAAAGTAGATTGATTAATCGCAAAGTCTATTTTAACACAAATTGCATCCTTTGCTCGAGGCTGAGTCTGGCCACAAAAGCTTGACATTAATTTGACAATTACAAACAATATACAGTAGTATGCAATACATAAATAAAATGGATTCCATTCGGCTCAAAAGATTATTTTCATCTAGGTAGAGGAATGACAGAATGGAAAAACAGTTTATTAGAACTCACACGGTACAGTCAGTCACACATGTGATGAAGAGAAAATGAAGTTGTTCATTTATTAGGAGCACCAGATAAACACAAGCTGCTAACACTTTATGTACGTATAATTAAAGGGTAAGCATTGCCACTCAAGGTGAGAAAGAACATTTAAATGCTTTTCCCATGAGCAAGAATTGCTCTTTTAATTTCCCCATCTGAAAGGTCACAGGCAGTGTTCTTGTTTTCCTCCTTAATTGATTCTTAGAATGCATCGCAGTGAATGATGGAGTGTTCAGTTTCTCTGAATCAGCCCCCTTGCCGCAAAGGTAAAAGTTGAGCAAATCACTAATTGCTGTTATGCAGTCGTGCTACCTTATAAATAATATAATTTTGTGAAGGTTTTGTAACATTGCGTATGTATGCAAACAGGCTTTTATCTTATCTAAGGCCTGGTCACATAAATGTCTCTTCCCGGACCCTTAGCAAAACTGTTTGTGTACAGATACTTAAAAGGGATGCTGTTTTGTTGTTGCCACAAAGTCTGTAATAGGGGTTATGCGCAACAAACTTCCATATTCTGTAAAACTGGTTGCATCGCTTCCGGTTCGTGTCTTTTGTATGTGCTTTGTTAAATATGGAGCTGTTTTACTCAAGATTCCTTAAAAGGAATTACCAAAGATGATCATAACCGATGCCCATCACATATGCAGATTGATATCTAAAAGTTTTTTTTTCTTCTAACATTCAGAGATTAAAATTCAATAAACCACCAACAACAAAAACAACTAGCTATTTTTGCTCCCCCAATGAAAATACCCAAACAACGCCACAACAGAACTGTTACATGCCTCTGATCCATTCATTTCTCTTGTTAACAAATCAGTTGAACAAGTAATTAGATTACTTACTCATAGTGATAGTCACTTGTTTAGTTCACAACAGAACTGAATCGGGTAAGCAAATGATTCAAGAAATTTACTCATAAAGAGGGTCACTTATTTTATTCCTGAATGAATCAGTGTATTTGAACGTAGCAGAGTGAATGAGTCAATGACTCACTTACAAAGACAATTGCTTATCGCCATCTACTGGTGTAAATTAAATAAAACAGTAAAAAACATTCCAGTGCTATATTCTATATCGGTGCACTTGCCAATCAAATTCAAGGACCAGAATAAAAGTGTGTTGTATAAATGCATTTATATTCTATACTTTCTGCCTCTTTAATGCAGTTAAACAACAGGCTTTACAGTGGAAAGCTCCATTATCTGCTAGTATAAAAATAATATTTCTTCTCTCATGGTGGATAAACAGACTCTATATCCATCTGTTTATTGCACACTGAATGTTTGTGCTTGTTGCTATAACTCTGTTTTTACTGCCACTGAGCTGCATCCATGCAGATAAAACCCGAAGTGTCCTTGAAGTTTCTCAATACATCTGCATTGACCCAGTTAGCAATGCTCCGGCATCCATTTAAGTGTAATATAAAGCACTGAAAGTCAATAGCTTTGTCAAGAACGAATGCTGTCCATTATTCCCTTTTCATCTCAATCAGAAACTTATAGATGGCAGCCACAGTGTGAACTCCCCTTACACCTCAAGACTAAATTCGGCTGCACTTGCTGACCATAGTGGCATGAAGGATAACGGGTGGCGAGAAAGGGATTAATACCGTTCATCAGGCGTTCCACCTGCCCCTCTCTTCCACTGGCCCATTCCTCAGCCTTCCATCTCTTATCAGATCACCATTCCTCAGTGCCGTCAGTGATCTGTCACTGCCTCGGTCCACTGTAATTTTTTATACCCCAAAAGATGTCTCTCTATATATGCTGTATGCTCATTGCTCTGAACCCTCCCTTCCCAGAGTGGATGGCTGTTAAACCTTCCAGATGAATGATACTTATATATAATAAAAACGAATAAGAGTTAATGACCTACATCACAATCAGTGCATGCTTCCTATTTGCTTATTTTGTCTCTTTCTGGGTATGAGAAAGTTACACAAGAGAAGAAATCATCCAAATCTAACATACCAGATGATTGGATTTCACCAAGAGCCACTGCATTTAGATAAGATATGAACCTACAAGAACATTTTAGGTGCAGTGCAGTGTAGGAACAGTCTCTTCATTTCTAACAAAGCGATTTGGTCTGGATGAGTGTCCTCCTGCTTGTGTTTTATCATTGCTTTGGCCTGCCATGCCCTCTCTTGTAAGTACTCCTGTTTTTCTTACTTTGGGCATCTTTTCTACTGAGAGAAAAAAACAACTACAACAACTTACACCAACCTAAGTGGTGTTAATTTTAATACAACTTAAAAAAAATTGTTTTTTGATAATTGAAATAAAGCTGAAATAAAATAAACTATAAATATAAGATATAAGAAACCTAAAAAAATAGAACTGTTCTCTTCCTATTGGAACTAACTGAAATAAAACAATTTGAAAATACTAAAATTAATTAAACTAAACCTGAAATAAAAATAAATTAATACTACAGAAACCAGAAATAGAAAAAACAGAATAAAATGTACTATTGCTCCGCTAACACCCCCATTTGTACACAATGTCCCCAACTAACTGGAATATAAATAGCCCTCCCTTTCTAGGAAAAATCAATAAATATTATAATATAAAGAATAAAATAACACTGCCTAACATGGTTTATTTTATATACCAGCTAAACCAGCTAAACACCAGACCATCTAGACCACCTTATAACAGATGTAAGACCAGCAAACCTGATTTTTTTTTCCATTAGAGATATCAGGGCCATTACATCTACAGATACAGATAAAATATTACCTTTACTCCAGTCTTTTTCACAGGGCTCATAACTGTCTTTCCTTTTGGCATCTGTTTCTTCAATTTTTGATCTTCCCTTCAGGAATTAAAAAAAAACAAAACAATCTAAAGAGGTCTGCTGGTCTTATACTGGTTAGGATGAGCCCTTTTTTGTATTAAGGCATGTTTTGTGTAGTTCTGCTAGTCTTAGTGACTAGCTGAAGACCAACCTGGCCAGGTTTGGAAACCACTTAGACCAGCTCAAACCAGCCACGTACAGAAAACCCCAGCTTACACTGGTTCAAAACATGCTTTTTGTCAGCATGGCTATCACATTTGTAGCCAATATAGACAATGAAAGAAAGATGCTCAGATTAGTGGTCAATAATTAGGCTTTTTTTTCGGTGACCGTTTCTTAAAATTCTCACATTTGGTTCTAGGTACCATGTTTGAAGCATTAGTCCTCCACAGGAATGTTTTATAACAAACATGATCTACAGAATACCAATTAGGCCTATAATATATTCATAAATCATAACTGTTGGCATGGCTTTTAATTCACATTGATTAATAGTGACATGTGGTGGAGATAGGCTGCAGTTTTTTGAGGTCTCCTTTTGTCTTGGGTGGTTCAAATTATTTCCAGGGAAATCATATAAGAGGATATGAGAGTATGACGCTAATGGATATGTTTCTCCAAGCATACTTAAAGACAAACAAATATGTAGATGCACCTGGACACTATGCTGAACACCTGGGCCTCCTCACAAGCCGGTTGCTCGCTCATGTGCACACATTCCTCCCTCAGTTCTGATGCTCCAGAAAAGCTAATAAATGTGAATGTCGTGCCATCCAACCAAACAACAGATACATATTTGCTGCTTTTAATGGAGGCTTTTGAGCAGGCAGCTCCACAAAACAGGAAATTCTCTCAAGTGGACTTTTGTTCAAACAAGCACCTCTCAACAGTCTTTCAGGTCCATTGAAACAGTGTCAAATGTGGTATCATCCCACTTTAACTTCTAAAGCAGGGGTGCCCAACCCTGCTCCTGGCGATCGACTGTCCTGCAAAGTTCAGCTCCAACCCTAATCAAACACACCTGAACCAGCTAATAAATGTCTTGAGGATCACTATAAATTAAAGCAGGTGGTCACTTTGATTTGGGTTGGAGCTAAACTTTGCAGGACAGTCCATCGCCAGGAGCAGGGTTGGGCACCCCTGATCTAAAGGATCCGTCACGAGCAGTGTGCATTTAGAGAGAAATGCACTGCGAGTGTTTTTCACATGTATGAGAGAGCATTGAAACAATATTGCTTTCCTGAATGACGACAAGAGCATAAGGTGCTAGTGTTGACTCGACAAAAAGAAAATAAATGTTTTTCACCTTCAATATAATAATCTATTTCTTGATAATAGTCACAATATTCCGTTTCTTTCATTGATCCTGACGTGTATCCACTCTGTTTGAGGTTTATTGATGGAGCTACAACTACATCCACTCCTTGTCACCTCAAACAATATAGTAAGCTGTGTCATTGATGTTACATTGGAAGGACAATTTGTTTAGGCTGAGGTGAATTAGGATGTGAAAAGACACAAAAACTAAGCTGAAAACTTTCTTCTTTATGTGACTGAGTAGATGGCGCACTTATTCAGACTTGAATAAAAGCTAGGTTAAAATTGTTGTAAATAGAGTCCATACCACATGTTGCACTGATTTAAGGTCATATCAAACTTTCACAAGTTTTTTGTCAACTGAACATTTGAGGAAAGCTGTATTTTCAATGTTTTATCTGCTGAAAGATTCACAGGTACACAACAGTATGACATTTTAAACAGCCTGCATTCACTTCTATCTTGTGTTTTTCAACCTTTTTTGTTGTTCTATCTACATTTCAGAAAGGCTCAGGTACCCTTTCATTGAGACTGAACTGGTTCATTTAAACTTATTATGATACTGGATTTCGAATAGTATTATAATTAATCAAGCAAACCATTGCAAGCAACTTATTTACAGTTTATGTTTTGCTTTAAGTTTATATTATATATTTTAATTTAAAAATGTAAATATCTGGACTGTCAATAAAATGTAAAAATGTATTTATGCTTCCAACAAGTACTTTTAAAATCCATCCCACTGCATAAAAAGTTCTGTGGAGTATATAAGGTCAGTTTTCTCATACAATGTTCTTAATAGTACTTCAGTGCACAGGACGGACATTAGCCGAGCCAAGCGACAGAAAGATAGAGATGGTGGATAAAAAACAAAAGAGGAAAATGTATGCAGAACAAAAGAAGGCTTTAAAGGTGGGGTAAGTGATTTATGGTAGCCAATGTTGACATTTGAAATCACCAATACAAACACGCCCCTACCCCAAAAGGGTCTCGCCCCTATTTTTATAGCTCTGCCCCACACATACGTATGCAACCCAGGCAATGATTAGTTCTGTGAAACAAAGCAAAACCAATGTTACGGTGTACCGTGTCTACAACGGACGCGAGTGGTGCGGTGCGACAAAATACTATAGAACTCATTATAATCAGTGATGCTGTCTACACCATAGATATATATACATATCTATGGTCTACACTGGATGCGGCCCGGCACGACACGACAAATCCCCGACAGAAAACTGCTGCTGTGTTCTATTCATGACGTATTGACACAAATTTCAAATTATTTTCTATGGTCACTTTGTCGCGTCCAGTGTACTAGACAGACTTTAGTTGTTGCGGCGCAGACACGGTGTTACTCACCTATCGAGAAGAAACAAAGCAACCTCGGCGTCCGATCGCAGGCCTTCCGCTCCTTGACTTTTCTCCAGCGCTGGAAACCTGATCCGATATTTACACGGGTCCTACTTCTTGCCTTATTGCCTTAAGCCTTCTTTTATTCCACAGACGTTTTCCTCTTTTGTTTTTTATCAGCCATCTCTATCTTTCTGTCGCTCGGCTCGCTAATGTCTGTCCTGTGCACTGAACGCTTTCTCCTCCACATCATGATTAGACATGCCCCTTACTGCTGATTGGCTACAAGTCTGTTTTGCTAGTCGGCCCGAATCAGTTTTCTAAAGCGTTTTTTAAAAATCGCTTACCCCACCTTTAAGTGAGTCTGTTATATCTCTGCATTGAACAGAGGACAATGAAGCAGAGGTCTAAGACAGAAAATTCTTGACCAATATGGTGGGCCAGACAAAACAAAGGGGAATGATTTGACAAATGGTTGAGTGATTGACTGAAGTGGGCAAGGGGCGCTGGTGGCAGACAGTGCCCAGTGCCGTGGCAGTAGAGATAGAGTGTTGTTCTCACTGCCTGTGCCCTCTCAGCCAGACATCTGTTGAGAACAGCACTGACAGGAAATCAACTTCTCTCACACTGCCAGAGTTACCACTGAGACTTACCACAGAGCCACTTAGAGCCAAAAGGTATTTTATACAAGTGAAGCTCATTTACAAAAAAGGGGGGGGGGTTCACAAAAATGTAATATATTTTATTAAAGATGAAGTATGCAGTCTCTGCACTACTAGTGTCATAATTAGGAGAACTACAAAAATAAAGCATATTGTACACTCATCAAGCCCTTTCGCGCCTCACTGGCTCACTCCCAACAAACATCACAACATCACACAGCATGTCAAACACTTGTACGCATAGGCGGAAATCCCGGGGGGGGTCGGGGGGACAGGACCCCTCCCCCCATCTGAGGGTTGTCCCCCCCTAAATATATGATTAAAAACCACGCTGTGCATTGTAAATAGCACTGTTTTATACTTTAAATAATTGTGTAAGTAGTAAAACAACACAAACGGGGCAAAAATGCGTTTTTAAGTTTAGAAACATTTTGAGTCTCCCCTACCTTGCCTCACAGCGCTTTGGTCCAAATGCCTGCTTTCCTCTTCTACATCACCTACACACACACAAGTCCGGTGAGAGAGAACAAAGCCAATAGTTGTGGAAATCCAGTAAGAAAGGCTGTCAAGGCTATTTTATTCACTTAAACATTGGATGAAGTGATTATTTTCTCTTTAATACAGATGATGAATGTATTTTTCAATGAGTCCGCTATGTTAGAAATAATAACGTTACCTGCTTGAAGGAAAGGATTACCCGCCCAATTGCTACTCAAAACTAGCCCAAACGAACCACGTTTCAAGGGGGTCCCCCGGTAAAAATCGCATTCCGGGGGATACTTTTGAATCGCTTAAAATTCCCTGTTCATTTGAGTCAAAATTAAGCCTTCACGTCACTGATTGCCGGCCCAGACCCAGTGGGGTTCCGACGAGGTGCTACTGTACCTTCAAACGAAAGAAAGAGCACCCTCAGTTGAAGGTATAATAATAGCATGAACAGATTTCTTGTGTGTCTTTGCGATCAGGAGAGCGTCAAAGGCTTCTTTGTTTTGTACCAGTTAAATAATGTACCAATCACAGACATATTTGTTGATTTCTTGATGGCCAATCAGAGGAGTCTTTGGGTGCTTCTCAACCGGAAGGCTGCATCCTACCGAGGCTGCGTCTTTCCTAGTTCAGTGTCAGAGTCTTGTAGGCTAGAGTCCTCCTCGGCATTAAACGCTAGAATGAGACAATACTTTGTATTACAAATCTTTGTATTATTTATCTTTCTATTAATGCAATACAATGAATCACAGTCGTCTAGTCTCCCTGTGGCTTAAATTATTGCCAGTTTAGCATTTAGTAAGTAATTTATACCAAAACAAAAGATAACATCTATCCTTTCATGTCCGAAAACATTATTTTTGTCTTTTTTTTTTATTTCCATGAAATGGAATGGGTATACAAAGGATTGTGGGTGATTGAAGGTCGCGGAGGATACATCCCATGCATCCTTCAAATTCAGCTGAATGAAGGACGTGAAACGTTGGCTGCCTTCCAAGGATCCTTCCGAGATAGCTTTGGCTTCAGCGGACATTTGATGACGTGGCAGCCGAGATATGCAGCCTTCGTAGGATGCAGCCTTCCGTTTGAGAAGCACCCTTTGTTCAGTGCAGTTCTGCACGCTCGCACATCCTCTCATTTTAACAAAGTGTAGACAATATGTAAATGAAAAAAATGACTGTGCAGTGTAGAGTGCTTTTTGATTATAATGGAACTTCGTGAGATCGCGATGAACAGAAGTGACAGTGATGATAATGGGAGTACTCTTTCTAGACTTGGCAACATCCGTATATAATCCATTCATTATTTGAATAAAAGTTGTTTTTCATGGTTTTGTCCTCGTACTGACAGGACAAAAATATTTATCAAAATATATGTGCCTTAAGCAATGTAAGTGCAGACTAAATAGAAAAAAATATAATAATTTTCGTATTGAACGAACCTACTTTACTATTCTTTTAATGGGCATGTTTATATATTGGGCTTTAGAGCATCCTTTAGTGCACTAATTTCAGTGCACAGCATGCCTATATGATTCACTAAAAAACTAAATAAATTGATTAAAAATTTAAAAATTAATAAATTCACTAAAAAGAACCAGCTCATAAGAGTAATTCGCTTAAGAATCAGATACCACTGGTCACGATGTAGGCCTATACTTCATGCTGAATAGTAGGACTATTCGGAATATTTCAGTACAATGTTCTGCCCGCGTTGGCAAAAGCCTACATCCGAGTAGCCTCAGAACCAGTTCTTGTTTCTCCAACCCTAAATGTAATAATTTAGTATGAATATATAGCAGAAAATACCAATTCTAACTGTTACATGTACAAAAATAAATTAATAAATAATAATAAAATAAAATAAAAAACAGAGACAGAAGCTACAAGTGATAAAATAAAATAAATAAATAAACAAGAGCAACAGACTGCTACACTGATACATCTCCCTCTATTCTGATCTAGAGATACTGAGCCATATAACTAGTAAGCAGAAACAAAATGCCCTGGACCTAAAAGACTTTATACTGTTTAGCGAACCAATGTGAGATTTCAGCATCAATGTTTTGCAGAGCTAATTGGGAGGCGCTACCCCACGTTCAGCATGCATGGAGGGTTGTGCGGAGCTCATCTGCTAACCTCCCTCACTGACCATGCCACAAGGTTATAGCCTCATCTCACATATGATCATACCCTACAGTATAATTGTGATCCTATTGCTAAATATTGCCGTTCAAATTGAAACTGTCTAGTAAGAGCCGGAGCGTGTGACCTCGGGTCGCAGTCGGAACCTCTCAGCACATCTCAATGGAGGGGCATGGAGAATGACACGCCACTGACTCTATGAATGCTAATGTCCAGCCAGGGGATGGGGACGAGGACACCCAGAAGAGCTTGTGGGATTGCACGGCGAAGAGGTGATGTTCCACCTGGTTGCCACATGCATACACAAACACACACACACAAACTTAGACACTCATGCTTGAAATGCCTCTATCATAGCTGCTCTTTTTTGAACATGTCAGATATTTGACAGATAGCACTCTCCGTCTTGTGTGCCTCTGGTTGCTTTGGGATCTGAGGACAAGATACAGGAAAAGATTGGGGATGTAAGGATGCCGGTGCTGTGGCCTAAAAGAGCATGTCACTGTGAAAGAACCCCTAAGCATATCTGTTTGTCTCTCTTCTTCCTTCACTCTTTCTCTCTCCTCTTTGATGTGGCCCTCCCCGTCTCCTTCTTCCAGCTCTGTATTCACGGGTGGCAGTATGGGGCACTCTGTTGGAATAAGAATGCATGAATTATTTGATAATCAGAGTTTATTGTAATCCTTGACCCTGGCCCTGCATTTCAAACAGGGATTGAGGATTAGATGCATGCTGTCTGGTCCTGACAGCCTGACTCCTGTCTCCTCAAGGCAGCTCTCCTGTGTGTGTGTGTGTGTGTGTGTGAGTGTGTGTGTGTGTGTGTGTGTGTGTTGTGTGTGTGTGTGTGTGTGTGTGTGTGGTGGTGTGTGTGTGTGTGGTGTGGTGTGTGGTGGCAGCTTCTCTTCTCTTTGAAGTAGCTGACCATAGCAACTCTGTATTAAGAGGAAAAACACTGGATGCCGTGAGCTTTTTCATTGTCACATATCAATATGCTTCCCATTTTAATTACGCCTCTGTTTCCTGCGATTCTACAACCTTCTCAATGTTGTAGGATAATCCAAGTTCAAGGCTTCTTTCATGGATAAGACAGGATTCTGAGGTAAATGTTTTGACACTAGGAACTCACAACATTTAATAATTTCTACAGTGAATGCTGGTCTTTATGCTGGCTTGCAAAAAACAAAAACAACCGGAAATATCCTAACACCAAATTCATATAATAATCTCAGTTTTATTTATTTAATAATTTCTAAAATGATAGATAAGGTGAGAGTATTGACCTCTTTTATTATACAAGTAAGGCAGTGATTTATATACAAACATACATAAAGGACATACATACACACACCCATAAAGATATATATTATATAATTATATATATACTATATATATTATAGAATATATATATTTCTATATATGTGTTGTGTGTGTGTGTGTTGGGTGGTGTCAGACCAAACCAGCTAAGACTAGCAAACAAGCTTATGCTGGTTTAAGTCATTTTCATTTTTTCAGCAGAATAACTCACCAGCAGGTTGGTAAAATGATATTGGTGGTTGCCAGGGTGTTGATGTGCAGTTGCTAAAGTGCTCGATTGTATGCAAGGGCATACAAGGATTTTGGGTGGTTTCTATGTTATTAAACTGAACTGAGCTGGATGATGACATCACTGAATTCAATGGTGAACTGCCTTTAACTGAAAATTGAGTTTTTACTATTGTCATTTTGCATTATTGACACACTATTTTCCTGTTTAACATTGTAAAGCTGCTTTGACACAATCTGTATTGTTTAAAGCACTATATAAATAAAGGTGACTTGACTTGACTTGACTATGTGGTAGCTTACTGTCCAAATTTCAAAATATTTCCATGGAAAAAAACAATGGGATTTTTTACCTAGTTTTATCATCTGCTAGACAAAAAAAGTTAGTCTGATTGTGTAGGAAAAAAATTGCTTGGAAGAAAACACTGTGTCTGTGTGCATGCGAGATTAAATATAAAGAAAGACAAGAACCTAATAGAGATGCGAAAGGAGACAGTGAAAGAGGGCTAGAGAGGTGCGTTTGTACTTATATTACAGGCATATTACAGGTATTTCAGGTTTGTAGTATTACAGGTAGCTGTACTAGCCATTGGCTGCTGAGCCAAAGTCTGTGTAGGGTCACTGGGCTCTGGGTGTTATTTAAACCTCGGGCCTGAGCAAGCTGAATAGGCCTGAACGCCCTTCATCTGACCTACTGTGCACAATGTGAGCCACAGACAACAGAGCAAAAAACAAAGACAGAGGGAAGGAAAGAAAAAGAGAGATCAAGGGATCCATGAGAGGGAGAGTAAAGAAAAGGCATCTGGAAGAATACCAAGGTCTTGGGTGTTAGCACACTATTGTAGTTCAAACATCCAGGTATTTGATTCAAACCTAATAAATTGGACCACAAAACTAGAGTGGTGCAGCTACATCAGTGTAAGAAAAAAAAATGTATTAGTTGAATGTTATTTCAATCAATGAAGTGGTTAATAACAGCATCATCTAATTTGTTTCTCTCCTCCCTCTTTCTCTCTCTGTCCATTTGTCTGACATTAATGACTTAAATTATGAAAATTCCAATGACTGTTTCGTTTCCTATAACAATGTCACAGCAGGAGTTTAGTGAAACTCACTCATAAAAACAAATGATTGTGAAAATAGCCTTTAAGGCACGCTGGTGTTAATGAGAGCGGCTGAAATATACGTAGACTGAATGTTATAGCTATTAACACCAACCATTTACAGGTTCTTTTATTTTGGGGAACCCCATGGCCATGCAGTATAGGATACTCATATGCCATCAACAGATTCAGGTGATGAGAAAAGCTAAATATTTTCAGTTTCTTTCATTGTCAGTGTTTTAATTTATCTGGACGAAATGACTAACTCAAAATTATAAGTAGGTGTTTTATGTGCAGTTTTATAATACAATCATTTCCAAGGAGCCGTTTAAATAAATATGAATGTAAATTAAATGTTTTTAAATGCCTATATATATATATGAAACTGTCAGCTTAATAATTTAAATGTATAGAAACAGTCTTTCTTTCATTGTTTTCGATTGTCCTTTTAAATGTGTCAATATCAATTTAACAAATAATAAATGCAAAATTTTTATAATATAATTTTTTAAAAATGTAATATAAATGTATAAATGTATAAAAACAACCAAATATTATATAATATATATATATATATATATATAATATATATATATATAGATATATATATAGATATATTATATATATATATATATATCTATTATATATATATATATATCTCATAAAAATCCGTACGACTTTGAACTTTTAAATTTGTTGTGCCTGGTATCTGGTATTTATAAACAATTGATTACATGTACAATATGACTGCAATGGTGGAGCTGTGAGAGCACATGTGTGCAACACTGCCATCTAGTGTTCTCATAAGAGAGCATAACAGCATATCAGAATATCAGTGAGCCCAAATTACAACACATACATCCCAAAGAAAGTTTCAGTCAAGAGTTTTCACATACACACTGATTACATGTGTAGATACCATAAGTGCAAACAGACTCATTTGGCTGTGACAGTCATAAGGACTGGGGGTTACCTCTACAACAAATGTACCTCTACAGAACCATTTAAGGTTTAAAGGGTGTCATATGATGCGATTTCAAGTTTTCTTCTCTTTGGAGTGTTACAAGCTCTCAGTTCATAAAGAAGATCTGTAAAGTTGCAAACAGACAAACAAACCAACTAAGTCTCAAACCCAAAGAGATATTCATTATAAAAGTTAAGACTGGTACACGTAAAAAGACAGTATAAGTCATTATAATCCATAATTATGTCCCCACTGGATGCAACAAATGGCTCATTTTAATGTTTTTGTCTCTCTGGGACACAGCATCACAGTATGGTAGGGGCGTAACATTTCCGTCACACGCTTGAGGTATTCAGCCAATCACAAAACGCACTGGATAGCTGGCCAATCACGACACACCTCGCTTTTCAGACCGATGAGCTTTGTAAAAATCGATGTGTTTCAAAAAGGCGGGGCATAGAGGAGAAACAATAATGAACAGTATGTGGAAAATAATGTGTTTTTTTAACCTTAAAGCGCATAAACACATTTAATTACACCAAATACACAAAATAATGTTCTTTTTAGCAACATCATATGACCCCTTTAACCTTTCTACGGGCATACTGCAGGTGAGGGATGTCAAGCCCACTGAGACGAGTGGAGGTCCAGTGGATTAAAGCAGTGTCACAACATAAGCCACTGACCTGAGCTCAGACAGGCAAATGAAGCTGCCTCTGGACTCCATGCAGCTGCGCCATTAGGCAGAATGCTCAGAAAGTTTTAATTAAATGCTCTGTGGACTTTCAGCTGACCCAACATCCCAGCACTCTGCTGCTACCTGCTGTGAGGTGTGTGTATGAGCGAGTGTGTATATGCTGGGTTAATTAGAGAGAATGGCCAGGCTGCTGATCTTTGACTTGTGACTAATACTGAGCAAAGAGAGAGAGAGAGAGTTAATGGGATTTGGTGGAGGGTCCAGAACGAGGAGAACGTGTCAGCGTGAATCCACAGTCTCCAGACATTTCTAACAGCCAAGCTGTGAAGACATGGGTACCAAACAAACATGGACTTTTTACATTAAAAGTGTACATATCCACTACGAATCAATACATAAAACACATAATACTATCCTTATTTTAATCTTCTGAGTGAAGATGACTCCTTTCAATAAATTAATAAGTATTTTGGATGCTTTCGATTCTACTTTCAATTATTTTTTTCACTATAGTTAAACAAACAGCAAAAATACAGCATGCATGTTCTGGCATTAAATTAACCTATTTATATTATGAATAGTCATTTACAGTGAGTAAGTTCTTGTTTCAAAAGCTGAAAGTAGCTGAAATTAAGAATTTTTCTTTGCGAAATTAAGCTATTACATGAAGTTTAAAGCTCATCATATAAATCTTTGATCTTTTGATATTGGATCTCTTCCTGATTATCACAGACAAAAATACAGAACTGAAATATAGAGTTGAAATGTACTGCTACCAAAGTTTATTGCAGTTCTCAGTAGTGCATGTCTCTCTATGTGATTGCTTATGTAGTTGCCCTGCAATCACATTCCATAAACGGTAAACAAATACACAATAAACAGAAAATATACACAAAATGAATACACAATTTAAAAACATTGCTTGCTGCTTTTTGCTCAATTTATTTAATTTAAATGAGCTAATTCGAGGCAGTTCTTGAACATTCTGTAACAATTTGTTTATCCATTTAAATTTGTTTACTTACAGTTTTTCTCGATTGCCTAAACACTATCACCAGGCTTTTGAACTAAAATTTCAAAACCATAACGCCATTTATCAAAAAGCACACCCATTTCCCTAAACTATAAACACTATTCCCCTTTTTGACACATGGATCAGATTTGTTGAACTGTCACTGCAAAACTCTACACACAAATCCCTTCATTTCTTATTGCACAGGCCATGTTGTCATTTAGAAAGCACTAGCATTCAATATTGTTCACTCAAGTCAGCATAGCTTGAGCTCAATTAGCACACAGTTACCCACGTGGAAACACTAAGAGTCAAAATTTATCACACACCAATCAGAACCTTCAATAGATAGATAAAAGAGCCCAAGTAAGTTCATTCAGTTTTGGAACAATGGATTCAGAGAGATGTGACTGAAAAGGTTGAGGACACCAGAGAGGAGGAGGAGGAGGAAGAGGATGAGCAATAGCAGTAAGGAGTGGAGGAAGAGGTGAAGGAAGAGGATGAGGATGAGGGGCAAGGAGACAAGGAGTCTCAGATGAAATTCATGCCACTAGTTGACCATGTCCTTGTCCATGGTATGACTATGAGGGAGGCTGGGCAATGAGTTCAGCCAAACTTAAGTTGCTTCACCGTCGCCTCGATCATAAGAAAACAGGTAGGTGTACCTCAGTGTACTCTACTGTAACTTTTCAGTGCTTTACAGTTACAGTAATCAGTACTTCTATTTTTGTAGGACACAGAGACGATGGCATGGAAGAAGCCTGACTAGACATTTGAGCTGATGCCAGGTGGATCAGGCATGCAAGAGGATTCCACTGTAATATATTTGCATGACATGAATAGTTTACATACAAATAATTTATGTTGGCATGAAGCAAGCATTACTGAAACTGGACAGAGGATTTTGAATTCCCATGCTTTGCAATGGACTAGGTAGCAATAGTAAATGTTTAATAGGTGTTAATTTAATTGTTTTTGAGAAGATGTCTAATGTTTTGTAATGTTGGGATTCAGAAAGTAGTCTCTGGCATTCAGGGGGTTACCATGGTAAAGTGACGCTTATGTTTTGTGTTTAGGGTACATTACTGTGAAAAAGCCAGTGGAGTGTCCACCTTCCACAGTCCTGTACTTCCTGCCAACACCATACATTACAACTGGTTTATAAAAAATTTAAAAAAGCATGCTAATGTAAATTATTTGTTGGAGGAGATTTAGTTGGGTTACTTAAATTATATCACAGTTTGGTTACATGTTACAGGAACAGTTTAACCAGATGAAAATTCTGTCATCACTTGGTAGATTCTTAAAAATAAAGGCATCAAAAGGAGGTTCTGAACAGTTAAATGAAGAGTTCTGAAAAGAACCAGAGATGTGCTCAGTGTTGTTTGAATTACAGATACAGTCAATCTTTTTTGCACATACAGTGTTAGGTAGATACAGTAATATACTCTCTCATCTCACCAGATACACAATCACATGTACTTGTGAAAAGACAGACATTCCTTGCCCGTATCTTAGAGAAAAAACACCCTGCTGATTAAAATAACTTTATGTATGGCAGGAAGAGTAGAAGTATTTAGAAATAAATATTACCCCCAGTGAAATGATGTGCTGCCGGCTGCTGACGATGCCTTATCTGGATCCCTATTTCCCCGCTTTTATCATGGCCTGACACTTGTGCAGCTTGGGTAATCAGAGAGCCCGTCCGCCATAAAGGAAGCCTGCATTCTAATCTCAACTGTTGCATATCTAATACTAATTAGAATCCTGCAACTGGGTCACTGTCATTGTTTTTCAAGTACTGTCAAGTCGAGGGAAACATATGAAACTGAAATGATACCCTGGCGGAGGCGCCTGATTGAATCCTCTCTCTTCCACTGACGTGCTCTCATCCATCCTATTAAAATATTCAATCTGCTGTCCCCCATTTTGAAGGGATGAGCTGGGAAGGGCAGCTGCCAAAAGGCTCCGTCTCTCTCTCTCTCTCTTTCTATAGTTCACAACTGCACCAGTGTTCATGGCAGAACCCCACTCCAAAAATCAGGGTGCTTTTTCCTGTCATCTCTGGGTGTGATTTTAATGTTTGTTTATGCACTTTTGCAGTCTATCTCCTCCAGGACAATCAGATTACAGATTAAGGCAGAATCGGCACACGTGCATGTTAAAGTTCTGATATGGAATGCAGAGTTTGATGTTTAGTACAGGCCAGTAATTTGCTTATAAAACAATAGATTGTATATTAACAAATTCAAGTGGCATTTTTTTAAACATTATGATATTTAACTAAAACTGAAAGTATATAAAAACTGAAATAAAAATGAATTAAAAACTATAAACAAAAAATACAAAACACAATAAAATTTCTAAGACTTAAAAATTAAAAGAAAAAATGAAAATAAAACTAATTAAAAATTTTAATAAAAGCTATAATAGTATCTCAATAATACTAAAATAACACTGTTTTTTCAAGCAAAACAGTAATTGCAAAAATGCCTCTTAGAAGGGCATTTCTTTGCAAATGCCATTTAGTTTGGTATTTTGCATCTAGTGCAATTTCAGAAATCTTCAGAAGTGTCCAAATACTTTTTCTGAGGCCACTCTATGCCTCTGTTGTAATGATATATGAAAGTATATAGGCTTATAAAGCTGCGGATTACGTAGTGACAAGTCAATATGATATTAATGTTCATTCAATCAGAGTGTACTGATCTGATGTTGGTGATTTAAAGCTAGCTGCAAAACTCTTTAATAAGCTCTCTGATGGGCAGGCGTTGTGATGGGACTGCTTGGCCAATTTGCCCACTAATTAGGAGGGACCGCCAGCCAGTGACTGTAATGTCATATAATGCAAAGTCAGATTATAAAAACATATCAAGATCACGCATGGTTTAAGTGAGACATTCTAATATATTTTCTATTTGTTTACTATATTTTAGTTTGGGATTGGTGAGATTTTTTTATGTTTATGTTCATAATAAATGAAATAAATTATATGATCAAAAAGTCACAGTAACATGTTTACTTTAACTCATGAAAATAATTTTAACCAATTTCAACTTAAAAAAGTTATACTAGATACAACCTGATATTTTAAGTCAGTTTAATATAACTTAGGTGGAAATGACAGCCAATTTGATTATACTTAAAATTTAAGATAACAACAGATTGTTTTACAGTGTTCTCACTAAAGCTGTATTTATTTTATAAAAAATACAGTAACAACAGTAATATTGTGAAATATTATTACAATTTAAAATAACCGTTTCCATTTCGGTATATTGCAAAATTTCATTTATTCCTGTGATGGCAAAGCTGAATTTTCTGCAGCCATTACTCCAGTCTTCAAAGTGTCATATGATCCTTCAGAAATCATTCTAATATGCTGTTTTGGTTCTCAAGAAACTTTATTATTATCAAAGTTAAAAGTTAAAGTCAGTCGCGCTACTTAACATTTTTGTGGAAACTGTTATATACCCTTTGATGAATAGAAAGAGAAAAGCATTTATCTGAAATAGATTTTTTTTTATAAATGTCTTAACTGTCACTTTTGACAATTTAATGCATACTTATATATATATATTAAATTTTGCATGATGTTGACTTTTCAAAGTACATTAACTGTTTTCACACGTAATAATTTGCATTATTACTTTTTTATAATTAAAGCACGAACAAAAACATATAGTAAGTATTAATATACTACTAATAATAATGATAATAAAAATACAAATTATAAAACGGTCAGAACTTTGAGCCTAATAGAAAAGAAAGGAAAAAATGGCTCTAAGTGTCTCTTTTCAAAACGTCATTACCATTATCGGATTTCTTTTAAACAACAATAACAAACAAGAAATTGCACAAAAGACACAAACAAACGTGACCACACACACTTTTTTTGTTCTTTTTCTGTTCTTCTCAACACTGAAAATGGTATTTGGAGACAAACAACTTCATTCTGCTGTGCGTCTGTAATTAGCTGTGGAATTAGCGGCACTGACGTGCCTCCGTAGATCAGCAGGGCCCTCCAGGGAGGCTGGCGGGACCGCGCAAGCCGCATTTCCAATTATTGTGTTGAATTGCTAATTTAGTTATTGTGCCTCCCGTAATTGTGATGGGTATTGGGTGTGCGATTCAATTTGTTTTAAATATTTGTGGGCTGGCGGATTGGTAATAGAGCTGACCTATCTAGCGGCCCAGTATAAAAGTAGGAGAGGAAAAACAAAGGAAAGAGACTACAAAGATGTTCTCCCTCTACCCTTCTCTCTCATTCTCTCTTTTTTTTCTCCTCTCTCATCGTCTTAGTTTGATCTGCCTCATCCCTCTTAAGACCATTGAAGTTAAAAAGCTTGAAATTTAGAAAATAGTACTTTGATCAACTGTAGGAGGGAAGCATCAGGCATTAGAGGACAGAACATTGAGGGCTCTGGATTGAAGATAAGCAGGGAATGCCTGGCTCCCTAAATATTGCGGCAGGAGCTTTTTGTGAGCGTGTGGAGGTATAGGCAGTGCCCAGGCAGGATTAGGCAAGAGGTTTATGCAGCTCTCGGGACGCAAGCTCCTGATATACCATGTCACTGCCATGCTCTCATTTCACACCATAGTCTTTGCCACAACCTGTATGGCATATTAAATAACACAAACAACAGCCATAGAACTCCGATAATGATGCTAAAGTGGCAACAAATACAAATTCAGACACATAGTAAACCATAAATATTATTTACACATAAAACAAAACTTAACTAAATTAGTGACACAAATACAGGTCAATGAAAAGGAAAATATAGAAGTGCCCATGCATTAAATATCACAGCAGTCTATTTACTAACAAGATTCTCTCTAATACACTCACAGAACCGAATCAGAGACTTATACTTTAAAAATGGCAAAACAAAACACATACCCACACATGTTTTCAGCTATCGAAAGGGGGTCATTCCATTGATTCCATAGACAGACTGTTTTTTTATTCACAGCTAGCTCAAAAAAACAAACCAAAAAAAGCCGGAAACGACACCCTAACATAAACTTTCTGCATTTCTGGGTACAAATTTATCTCCAAAAATATAGTTAAATAGGTGCCACGATAGTCTCGTCTTTGTTTTCTCTGGACTCAATTTCCCATAACCCCTGCCTAGGAACTCATTATCACACCACACCTGTTTCCCATCAGTGACACTATAAAGGTTGCATTCATCCATACACACATTGCTGATTATTGTTAGCCTGTTATGTTGTCTAGTTTCTGCCTTGTCTTACCCTGCCTTGCCTTCGTGTTTTGTTCTTGGACTTACCTGGTTTGTGATTGTTTACTGCCTGTTCTGTGGATTACTCTTTTGGATTACCTTGGATGTACTCCTTTGCTAATGTTTTGACCCTGCCTGTCCAACTACGCTCTAAATAAAGTTGCAGATGGATCCTCAACTCTGTTGTCACGCCTCCATCGTTATATTTCTGGCATGGAGACTTGTTTTAAAGATAGATTCTCATAATTCATTATAAATCTCAGTAATAACATATTATCCAAATAACTGAAAATGCATATAATCCATATAAAGTAACGTGCGAAATATGTGAAATATATGTGAAAAATATCTTATACAAAAATGCTATTCAAAAAAACTATACAAAAAACATGCCTGGCTGCATTAATACAGTATGCACAGCAGACGCAGACACAAACTAATGCGTGCCAGACATGTAACATCCATCCAGCCCCTTAGTACTTCACACTACCTCATACCAAGGGCATGGAAAAAAGAGTCTCATTGACCTCACACTGAATTAGCATTATCTGATTCAATTATGTTATATTGGCATAGTAGATGTAACCATCTGTGAAATATCTGTGAGCAGATTAGTGAACAAGTGTACAACACCTCAGGTGAGTGCGCTAAGATGCCAGTGACCACAGGGCCGGCTGGTGCATATAGGCGAACTAGGTAGCCGCCTAGGGCTACCCTAGACTCCTGCCGTGCCTCCCGCTCACCACCAGAGGGAGCTCTCTCCCGAGTTTTGAACTTTATTCGGACTACACACACTCACATACCTGGCTCTGATTGCTCCTGCACCTGACTCTCGTTAAGTGGACTATTTAACCAGCTCTCAGACTCTCCCTCATTGCGAAGTCTTGTATTGCCCCGGTGTACATTTCTGAGCGTTTCTTTCCGTGTCTGGCCTCTCTGCATTTGCTTTGCCTGCTGCCTGCCCCCTAACTCTTGCTATTGTTCTTTGACAACAGATTGTTTGCTGCCTGCCCTGACCCTTTTGCACGTTCCTGCTTAACGATTTGGCTTCTCTCCTCTGTTGTGTTTGCTGGTGTTTGACCTTGCCTGTTGATTACGATTTCAATAAAGCTGCAGATGGATCCTCACTCTGTTGACGTCTCGTTACAGAAGACTTCGCCATTACATGATCCAGCAGCTCTGGCTCAACTTACTACGGAAGTATCAGCTCAGGCAAATCAACTCGTTGCTCATCAACACCAGCTGGCTCGACTGACGACACTATCTGAGGAGCTTGTTAACGAGCTGCGGAGTATGCGCCTTTCATCTCCGGAATCAGTGCTTAATCAGCCGAGCATGGACATGTCATTCTCTTCCACTCCCTCGATGAATCCTTGCCTGGCTCTTCCAGACAAATTCGATGGAAACCCCACAAAGTGTAAGGGATTCTGTTGCAATGCTCCTTGTTTGTCAACCAACAGCCTGCGATGTACACTCCAGAAGTTCAGCCCAAAACTCCAATCGGAACTGGCCTGCAGGGACGAGGGGAGAACGCTCAACCAATTCATAGAACTGGCTATTCAAATTGACAATTTGATTCGTTCTCATCGCCCTACCAGAAGATTAATTCGGTCAACACCAGTCATTAGGTTCCAATCACTTCTTCTTCCTCCTCTTCTGTGGAACCCATGCAGCTCAGATACACTCACCTGTCTCCAGAGGAGCGAGAGTGCCGAATCACTCAAAGTCTTTGTCTCTATTACGGCCAAGCTGGCCATCTCCGGGCCTCCTGTCCCACACAACCTCCTCTTCGTAATCCCTCTGCGGTGAGTCCATGCATTCAGGCACATCACTCCAGTACATGCATAAAAGTACCCATAACACTATCCATAGAGGGTAATAACATATCTACCTCAGCGCTACTGGACTCAGGGGCAGCAGGGAATTTTATGTCACACGAATTTGCTCGACAACATAACATTTCTCTAATCCCTTGCAATTCTCTGCTGGCAGTGGAGGCGCTAGATGGACGTCCTCTGGGTGAGGGAAGGGTCATGCACACCACCGTGGACTTATGTTTGGCGACCGGGACCCTTCGCACGGAGAGCATTCGTTTCTACATCATCACTTCACCACATAACCCGGTAATTCTCGGACTTCCCTGGTTAAGACAACA
Source organism: Sinocyclocheilus anophthalmus (assembly GCA_018155175.1). Taxonomy (NCBI): domain Eukaryota; kingdom Metazoa; phylum Chordata; class Actinopteri; order Cypriniformes; family Cyprinidae; genus Sinocyclocheilus; species Sinocyclocheilus anophthalmus. The sequence goes on along the minus strand of JADLZN010007655.1, from coordinate 117,132 downwards.
TGACCCACTCATCTCCTGGAAGGAGGGTCGGATCATTCAGTGGGATCCTTCATGTCAAGTCAAGTGTCTGAGCAACAAACCAGCAATCTCAGTTCAAGCCGTCAAGCTCACGGAGGAATCAGCTCACTCATCCACACTTCCCTCAGAGTACACAGACCTCGTTGAGGCCTTCAGTAAATCCAAGGCGTCAGAACTACCTCCTCACCGCTCTAGTGACTGCGCTATTGACTTACTACCAGGCACAACACCACCCAACGGCCGTGTCTTTCCCCTATCTCAACCAGAGTCGGAGGCTATGAAGAAATATATCAACGAGGAACTTTCTGAGGGATTCATCAGACCATCAATCTCACCTGCACCAGCAGGATTCTTCTTCGTTAAGAAAAAAGATGGAGGTCTACATCCATGTATCGATTATCGGGGTCTCAATGGCATTACTGTTAAATTCCGATACCCATTACCCCTAGTACCATCTGCCTTGGAGCAACTTCGCAAGGCCAACTGCTTCACCAAGTTAGATCTCCGCAATGCTTACAATCTCATCTGCATCAGAGAGGGTGATGAGTGGAAGACAGCCTTCTCCACCTGTACTGGGCACTATGAATATTCCGTTATGCCTTTCAGCCTTGCTACCAGTCCTTCTGCGTTCCAATCCTTCATCAATGACGTCTTCCGGGACATGCTGGATCGTTGGGTAATCGTTTACATCAATGACATCCTTATCTACTCCAACACATATGAGGAACACGTACAACACGTGAGGTCAGTGTTACAAAAACTCATCCACCATCAACTGTATGCCAAAGCTGAGAAATGTGAATTTCACCAGACCGGTATGTCATTCCTGGGTTACATCATCAGTCAGGAGGGAGTGGCGATGGATGAGAAGAAGATCAGAGCAGTTCTCGACTGGCCACAACCGGCGACACAAAAAGATCTACAACGTTTCTTAGGATTTGCACATTTCTACCGCCGCTTCATCAGAAACTTCAGCTCCGTAGCTGCTCCTCTAACCTCCATGACAAAGAGAAGCTCTGCACATCTCATATGGTCTACCTCAGCACTAGAGGCCTTCACGGAACTCAAATCATGCTTCACGTCTGCTCCCATTCTTCATCACCCTGATCCTGAAATCCCGTTCATAGTCGAGGTGGATGCCTCAAATACTGGCATCAGGGCCATTCTCTCACAGCGGCATGGTACTCCACCTAAGCTTCACCCTTGTGCCTACTTTTCTCGCAAGCTCAGTTCTGCCGAACAAAACTATAACAGGGAACTCTTGGCTATGAAAGCAGCCATGGAGGAATGGCGACACTGGCTAGAAGGATCAAAACACCCCTTCATTGTGCTGATGGATCACAAAAATCTGGAATATCTACGATCTACTAAAAGACTAAACCCCAGACAGGCCCGATGGGCGCTGTTCTTTACACGCTTCGATTTCTCTGTCACATATCGACCTGGTTCCAGGAATACCCAGGCTGATGCTTTGTCACGTCAACACGACTGCCTAGATCCCAGTAACTCTGAGGAAAGCCTTCTCCCTGAATCATTGATTGTGGACCCCGTCCAGTGGGACATCATGACAGAGCTTGAACAGGCCAATTCACAAGAACTCTCCCCTCCCGAATGCCCTCCCGATAAGATCTTTGTTCCTCAGGAACTCCATAAAAGGGTCATGCAACACGTTCACTCTGGGCTCAGCTCTGGTCATCCTGGAATTACGGCCACTCTCCATCTCCTCCAGAACAAATTCTGGTGGCCAACCATGAGGACTGACACTATAGACTTTATCCACGGAGACATCACCTGTAATGAATGTAAATCACCCAGACACCTACCATCCGGCTTGTTGCACCCCTTACCAGTTCCCCACCGACCATGGTCCCATCTGGCTATTGACTTCAACACTGACCTCCCCAAGTCCAATAACAACACCACAATACTCACCATCATAGACCATTTTTCTAAGGCCTGTCGTTTAATTTCTCTCCCCAAACTACCCACAGCTTTCGAAACAGCTGAATCCCTATGCAACTTTGTGTTTAGTTTCTATGGTCTCCCTGAGGATATAGTGTCGGATCGAGGTCCCCAATTCACCTCCAGAGTATGGTCAACTTTCTTTCAAAGACTAAATGTCAACATAAGGCTCACCTCAGGATATCATCCACAATCTAATGGCCAGACGGAACGACTCAATCAGGAGATCACACGATTCCTCAGATCATACTGCCAACAGAATCAGACTGACTGGAGCCGTTAACTCATATGGGCAGAGTACGCTCAAAATTCACTACAAAAACCCTCTACTGGACTCACTCTGTTTCGATGTATAATGGGTTTCCAACCACCGTTATTTCCATGGTCAGGAGAACCCGCTGGTAGAGTGGAAGAGGAGGAGCAGACCAGTGACCAGGGTTCTCCACCCATCATGATTGATGGCGAGGAGATTTACCAGGTTTGAGAACTACTCGATTCCAGACATCGGGGTGGCACCCTCCAATATCTGGCGGACTGGGAGGGGTACGACATCCTCGACCCCACACTCACCAACGAGTTTCATAGGACGCACCCGGATATGCCGGCCCCTCGACCATGCGGAAGACCCCGGCGTCGCCTGCCTCCTCGCGTCAGGAGCCGCTCACGGGGGGGGGGGCTCTGGCAACAAACGCACTCCAGCTGTGCCTCACGCTCACCCCGAGGGAGCTCTTTCCTGGGTTTTGAACTTTATTCGGACTACACAAACACACACACACACACACTCACATACCTGGCTCTGATTGCTCCTGCACCTGAATCTCGTTTAGTGGACTATTTAATCAGCTCTTAGACTCACCCTCATTGCGAAGTCTTGTATTGCCCCAGTGCACATTTCTGAGCGTTTCTTTCCGTGTCTGGCCTCTCTGCATTTGCTTTGCCTGCTGCCTGCCCCCTAACTCTTGCTATTGTTCTTTGACAACAGATTGTTTGCTGCCTGCCCCGACCCTTTACACGTCCCTGGATAACGATTTGGCTTCTCTCCTCTGTTGTGTTTGCTGGTGTTTGACCTTGCCTGTTGATTACGATTTCAATAAAGCTGCAGATGGATCCTCACTCTGTTGACGTCTCATTACATATATGTGGGTGGGAGAGAGAAAGCAGGGGCGACACAGGTGGACCAAGGGAAGGCTAGTGTCATCTATGAAATATGTAGCCTACATTCCAAAACCTGTTTGTTTAGCAAGGTTAGGGCCTAGATATTTGGCCTTTTCATATTTCTAATGCTACGATAGGTGCAAACCAGCGAAGGGATTCGGCTGTAGACTAGAGTGCGGCGTGGACAGATTTCTGTCTCTTTTTTGAAAATGAACTATAGAGACTTGTGTTTCTGCGACATGAACAGCGTTTATGTCGAGCTGTCACTGGGAATTACTCCCAAATTTTTCCGATGGCCCTTGCCTGTGCAGCTGGAGGCCTACGCTGGTTGATTTTTATTTTCTTATCAATGAAGTATGAAAATAATAATAATCGAAAAATGCTGTGTTGCTTTTATTTTCCTGGGGTGTATCAAATAAACAATCTCCAGTTTTACATACATCTCAAAGTAGAGGTCGGCATTCCCACGGCTCTCCCGCAGGACCGACCGGATTTTTTACGCCGTGGGATTAAATTACCGAATAAAACGCGGTAGCGGTCGGTAAATTTGGTCTAATTTTAATGGGAGCGGGCGGTCTAACAATATCCCGTTCATGACGTTCATTCAGAACAGCATATCTGCCTTTATTCTTATTGACCACCTGTACAACCTGCACTGGACTGTTATGCACGCGCCCCCCCCCCCCCCCCCCCGCCCTGCATGCATGCTTTATGAGCACGCCTTTTATTTGGGGGGTCTGTGCGCAGCATGTGCATAACGATGCTCAAAGCAGGCTGTACCTGTAGTAAATATACGGCCCTCAGACAGAACAGGCAGGTTGTCGATGAGTGACAGAGCAGAATAAGGATGGAGCAAAGTGTGGATGCGCTGTCCTTGAAGGACGTTCAACTCTGTTTTGTTTATATTTTGCTTAGCCTATAAATTTAAATGACAGATGTCGCATTTATTTATTTTTCTCTGCGACACTTTTCCTACTGTGTGTACAGCAAAATGTCAAACAAATGTATTATTTTGACAAGAAGAATAAAAATAACTAATAGGCTATTTTTGTACAACCTATATTTTTTCTCTCTCTCTCTCTGCAACACTTTTTCCCTATTGTGTTTGTCAATGTTAAACGAATTGTATCCTGACAAGACGAATAAAGATCTAAATTTAGCGGGAATGGTCGGGTCGAGAACAAAATTATTCTAAGCGGACAGTGGGTGAACAAAGAGTGAATATATAGCGGGAGCGGGTTGGTGCGGAATATAACATTGAATATAAACCTATTTGTATAACCTAAAAAAATAGTCCCGCGCAGACCTCTATCTCAAAGATCGTGTTTAATTGTGAGTGTGAAGTGGGGGCTACACGGCAGTGTTTTGCCTAGAGCGGCAGTTGAGCTTGCGTCGGCCCTGAGTGACCAGCATCAGTAGTAATGTTCTCAGCTAATTAATTAAGAGTTTATTTCAGAGAAATAATTTAATCAAAGCACAAAAATATGAAAATACACAAACACACTTATATAACTTTTTGCTATAACTTTTTGAGTTATAGCAAAACTGATAAAGTGATACTAGCTGCTAGTAGAAGTTCTAGGCTGATTCTTTTCCATGGTTAATATATGCAATTTTGTCAAATTATGACTCTGTGTAAACACTGTTTGAATTCTCATTTTCTGACACTATATTTAATGCTAAAACAAACAACTAAACATATTTGGAGGTGAAACTGAATAGTACAAAATAATGTAAAATTGGTACAGCACAGCTAATGCATTTAATTCGACTGCAATTTTCTTCTATTGTGATGTGCACATTTAAACAAACCACAAAATGTGTTTGTGGAAGGGCAATTTGGGCTCATCTGGGTCCACAATTTGGTTTTTGAACATGTGCGAATGTGTTTTGTGTGCATGTTTGTTTAATGAGGGTGAGTTGGGAGGTGAGATGTTTGTGTGTGTGTGTGATTTCAGTCTTTCATGTCTGTTTTGCAGGATTTGTGTACAGTTGTCCAGTTTTGACCCCAGGGTCATTTTGAAAGGCTTTGCCCTGAATGAGGCCTCTCAAGTTCTTCTCTGTGCTTTGATAGCTTTCACCGCTGCTCACACACGCACGTAAACACTCACACTCGCTCTGAAGCACACATGCAACAGCTATTTACACCTGCCTCGTTTGATCATCAATTAAGTACTCCTTCTGAAGATGTTTGAATCCCCCTCCCCCCGCATGCTTCAACCCCCAATCCACAACCCCTGATCAATCCACTGCACTTATTGATGTCTAGATTGCTAACGGCACACTGAAAGCACTTTCTGATAGATGTGAAATGCCCATCTGCACAGTTTGGTCAGAGGAGTGAGTTGGTGATCTAGTCCACGATATTCCTCCAACACCGCAAGCCAAAGCTATTCATGAATGTGAGACTGATAATGATATTGAGGTTCTATGTGAAATGCTTAATATTATTTTTATCAGTTTATATACTGACAGTAATTACAACTGTACTTGTTAAACAATTCACCCAAATTGGGTGAGGGAAAGATAACCTTGTTCAGCTTCTCAAAGAACCCAGCATTAAGGGAATAGTGGATGCAGTTTGTTTCTCCAGGGCAGCAGCTGAGCAATGGAGTTGTGCAAGTGTGTTTGTTTGTTCACTGCATTTTGGTGACAAATATTTTATAGACAAATTAAATGAAATTGAAGTCAATAAAGTTTTTTTCCTGTTTGATTTCACAGCTTGCATGTACGATTGTTATGGTGGGGGTCAAATTGACGCTAATTGGGTTCAGTACAATTCACTATTTATGAAATTTATTTACAATCTATGAAAGACAAAAAAATCAGTAAACCTTTAATATGAATATTTCTCACACATTACAAAAAAAAGAAAAAAATGACATTTCAAAATTGTGTAATAAAAACAATCTACAAAATGCATCAATGTAAATACCATCAGAAGTAGTTGAGAAACTGACATCACAAAACATATAAAAAATATATTATTGTGGGTCTCTGCAGCTGCCCTAACCATAAAAGTATGCAGGTCAAATTGACCCACAAAAATCTTAATAGTAATAGAAATTAACATTTTGCAGGTCTAATCATGACCAGTGGCGGCTTGTCGGGGGAGGCAGGGGAGGAACAGCTTCCCCATAATTTTGAAGTGAAAACGGGAGGAGGACGATTTAATGTTAATAAAATTCACAATTCATTTCAGTTCATGTCTCAGAATGTGTATTTTTTTGTTTGTAATTTCACAGTTGTAATGCCATAATGTGAAAGCGGCGCTTTTCTATCGCGAATGTGCCGAATCTGCTGATGTAATTACAACCGCTAGATGATAGAGAAGGGGAGGGGGAGGCCGGGGGAGAGCTGAGCTCTCGTGCCTCCGTTGGTAAAAAAAAAATTGCCAATCACCATCGAGTGTTCACTTTCAGCGCTGAGGAGTGTTGAGAAAAGAACCCTCGCAAGGGAGGCTAGCCTCCTTCTGATATCAACCAATCATCAGAGAGACGTAAATTACGTGATATTAGTTTGAACGTCTGCCGCTGCGCTGATAATGTACCAAGTACTTATGATGAGTAGCGATATTGAATATTTGATCGCCAACAGATTTACCAAGCTGTCATTCAAACAGTATATACACAAATTTAGGGAAATCAGCCTAAGCTGGATATAGGCTACAGCAGTCAGCTTAATTAAATGGCGCAACAGGCAGCTCTCTTTTAACACAGACTTCTAAGAAGGGATGGATGTTTGCTTCAAGTGATAGGCCAGGTAAGTGAAATTATATTATCTTGCTGTATGTCTGTCATTTTCTTTACGTTTTCTGACTAAAAGCAACCAAAAAGCCATTTGAAGTGCGGAAGCAAGAATAATAATAATTGGCAGGGATCCCAGACCAATACAATTAGTGTGCCTCCTCTATTTTAAAACCCACGAGCTGCCACTGATCATGACTCTAAATGAGAAAAAGTCACGCAATTTCTAGAAGAACATCATAGGATACCCAATATTTCAGACAACTCAAAAACCTGAAATGGTTCAATTGACTGCAACCTAGTGGAGTACGGAGTCTTATTTGTGTGTGTGTGTGTGTGTGTGTGTGTGTGGTCTTTATTTATTATTTATGTATTTTTTAATAAAGGTTAGTACAGAGGACGGCATGGAAGCAGAGAGCTCCAAAAAAAAACTACATATCATCCTGCTGTTTATGTGTTCATTTATCAGATGTTTTGGCCAATATTCTGGCTTTCAGCTACCAATAAGAATGCATTTCTCTCAGCTCAGTTTGATGCATTTTACCATTTTAATTTTAGACAAACATTTTTAATATCACTAAACTAACATACGCTCGGTTACTGTGTAACCCCCCCCCCCCCCATCGTTCCCTGAAGGAGGGAACGGAGACGTTACGTCAGTGACTGACGAATTGGGATCAGTATGGAAAACGCCACTATTGCTGACAACCTCCAGTGCCCTGCGGAAGCCGGCAAATCCCCCCACACCAGCTGGGGCGGAAGAAAGGACAGCGGCTAGGCAGAGGTGTCCACACTGCTGTTCCATACAGTGGTACATTGGATAACACTGGGAAAGCGTACCCAGCTGGGACGCTACGGAAGTCATAGGAGGTATCATGTGGAATTACACATATGGACTGGCCCCAGGGCAGTACTACATATGGAAGTCTCTGCGGTAGACTCAACCAACCTGGGGTGAGATCACTACACAGCAGATGGTAGGCAGTGAACGACTACCAGGGAAAGACACAGGCTTACCGTGAAGGGAGCCGTACCGTGGAAGAATACACAAGTGGGATCACCCGAAGGGGGAATCACAACACACGGGCACCTAGCACAGCACAAGAGCTGACCTTGGGCATGCACACGAGTGATGAGCCTGGCGTCTGGCGCTCCGCCAAGCCTGACCACCGAGGGTGCGGGAGGAACTCCAACAGAGTTCGCCATGTGGAACTGAACTGAGAAGCAAAAAAGCACACGTATCCGGTCCTTAGAGGGGAATGGCGCAGCAAGCGTGATCGACACTGAGCAGGTCCGGTGCTACTGCCTACCTGAGGCGAGTACACGAGAGGACACGGGCTCTACACGGAGATTATAGAATCTCGCAAACGTGTTAGGCGTCGCCCAGCCGGCAGCTCTCCAGATGTCTGCTATCGAGGCGCCCCGAGCCAATGCCCAAGAAGATGCCACTCCTCTGCCTTTCTGTGCCACTGAGCTCTCACTCCGAGGGGGCATGGTAACTGTTGGGCTTGGTAAGCTAAGACTATAGCCTCCACTAACCAGTGGGCAAGTCTTTGTTTAGAGACAGCCTTTCCCTTCTGCTGACCTCCAAAGCAGACAAAGAGCTGGTCTGAGGTCCTGAAGCTCCGCGTACGGTCCACGTAAATGCGCAGAGCGCGAACGGGACAGAGCAGAGCGATGGCTGGGTCTGCCTCCTCCCGGGGCAGCACTTGCAAGTTCACCACCTGATCCCTGAAAGGCGTGGTGGGAACTTTGGGCACATATCCGGGCCGGGGTCTCAGGGCAACGTGAGAGTTACCGTCCCGAATTCTAGGCACGAATCGTCGAACGAGAATGCCTGCAGGTCCCCTACCCACTTGACCGAGGCCAAAGCGGTGAGGAACGCTGTCTTTAATGACAGAAACTTAAACTCTACTGACTGCAGAGGCTCGAAGGGCTCCTCCTTCAGGGCCGTCAGGACCGAGGGGAGATCCCAAGAGGGTAACAGGTGAGGGCGCGGAGGATTTAACCTCCTTGCCCCTCTGAGAAACCTGATGACCAAGTCGTGCTTCCTTAGAGACTTACCGTCTACTGCATCGTGTTGTGCGGCAATGGCGGCAACATACACTGTCAGGGTGGAGGGAGACAGCCTTCGCACCAACCCATCCTGCAGGAAAGAAAGCAAGACTACGATCGGGCATCTACGGGGGTCTTCCCGGCGGGAAGAGCACCAAATCGACGAACAGGTTCCACTTCAGCCTGTAAGCGTGTCTAGTAGACAGGGCCCTGGCTGAAGTGATGGCGTTTACTACCGCTAGAGGTAGCCCACCTAGAACCTCCGCGTCCCGTCCAGGGACCATAAGTGGAGATTCCACAAGTCTGGACGCGGGTGCCAGAGGGTGCCCCTCTCTGAGAAAGGAGATCCCTCCCCAGAGGAATTTGCCAAGGAGGGGCTGTCACGAGGAACATTAGTCCCGGGAACCAGGTCCGAGTGGGCCAATAATGCACCACGAGCAGGACCTGCTCCTCGTCCTCCCTGAACTTGCACAGTGTCTGTGCGAGAAGGCTCACTGGGGGAAACGCATATTTGCGTAGGCCCCGAGGCCAGCTGCACGCCAGTGCGTCCGTGCCGAGGGGTCCCTCGGCCAGGGAGTAAAACAACTGGCAATGGGACGTGTCCGGGGAGGCAAACAGGTCTACCTGAGCGTCCCCAAGGCGTCTCCAAATCAGCTGGACTGTCTCGGGGTGGAGTCGCCATTCTCCCGGAAGGGGCGGGCTGACGTGAGAGCTCGTCGACTGCACGATTGAGCTCGCCTGGGATGTGAACGGCACGAAGCGACCTCAGATACTTATGACTCTAGAGGAGGAGATGGCGGGCGAGTTGCAACATGCGACGGGAGCGTAGACCGCCCTGGTGGTTGATGTACGCAACGGTCGCAGTGTTGTCCGTACGGACCAGTACATGCTTGTCGTGTAGCAGCAATTTGAAGCGGCGCAGAGCAAGCCATACTGCTTGCAACTCGAGGCAGTTGATATGCCACTGCAGCCGGGGCCCCGACCAGAGACCCGCAGCTGCATTCCAATTGCACATGGCACCCCAGCCCCTGGAAGAGGCATCTGTTGACACAACAACATGCCAGGATACTTGCCCAAGGGACACCCTGTCCGAAGAAAGGCAAGATCTGTCCACGGGCTGAGGGTCTGACGGCAGAACGGGGTAACAGAAACCAGGTAAGTGCTGTTTCGCCATGCCCATCTCGGGACCCGGTCGTGAAGCCAACGCTGAAGCGGTCTCATATGAAGCAACCCGAGCGGCGTGACAGCGGCTGCGGATGCCATATGCCCCAGGAGCCTCTGAAACTATTTCAGTGGAACCACCGTTTTGCACTGGAAGGACCCCAGGCAGTTCAGCAGCGACTGTGCACTCTCTACTGAGAGATGTGCTGAGAGGTTGACCGAGTCCAGCTGCATGCCGAGAAAAGAGATCCTCTGCACGGGGGAGATTTTGCTCTTTTCCCAGTTGACCCGAAGCTCCAATCGGCTGAGGTGACTGAGCACCTTATCCCTGTGTTCGCACAACTGCGCTCGGGACTGGGCCAGTATGAGCCAGTCGTCAAGGTAGTTGAGAACGCGAATGCCCGCTTCCCTCAATGGAACGAGGGCTGCCTCCACGACCTTGGTGAAGACATGAGGCGACAGGGATAGCCCGAAGGGGAGAACCTTGTACTGATACGCTCGCCCTTCGAAACGCAAAGCGGAGAAACGGTCTGTGTCGAGGGAGGATCGAGACATGAAAGTACGCGTCCGTGAGGTCGACCGCTGCGAACCAATCGAAAGGCGGACGCATTGCAAGATGCGATTTCTGTGGGGGGGGGGGGGGGGGGGTCCAAATCCGACCTTGAGAGCCAAAGTCAAATAGCAGAGGGCTGGTCCTTGTGTATTTGTTTTGGGAGCTGGAGGCGCAGAGGTCGCTTCGCAGACACGCCGGGGGGCCGCGGATAGGTCGATAAGAGAAGCGGAAGTATGGGAAGGCTGAAGCTGGAGGAACAAGGAGAGGCAGCGGTCAGGGTAGCTCGCGGTGAAGAAGGGGAGGGCTGTGAGCAAGACGGCGAAAGATAAGAAACAACGCAGCGTTCTAGTTGAGGTTTTGTACATGGCGGAGATGTGTAGAACGCAGCGGGGGCACAGGACAGCGAGGAGAAAAAACGCAGGAGACACCGAGGGACGCCCCGCCCTGGAACGATGTGGCGTGACGGCAGTAGCAGGGGGCGGCGACAGGCGAGGGCGCGCGGTGAAGCGGGCTGCGAGCGGGGAAGAGTAGGAGGAACAACGCAGCCGGTGGAGAGCACAGAAAAGCCAGTCCACCGCGATTCGTCGAATAGCCGGCGGGTGCTTCCCTGGCAACAACCAAGATGGGGACAATGGGGTTGAAACCCAGGCCCGGCGACCGATTGAAATGTGACGTGCTCCGTAATGTGAGGGTGACGAACGAAGAGCGTCCGACGTGCGGGCAGATGGTATCAGGTCCGTGCACATCAGGGTCGACAGGCACCAACACCGGCGTGACGATACGGCTTCTACCGGCTTGGCCTGGTGGACTTGCAAGGAGGGCCATGGTAGAGGAAGGCGGAAGCGGGCAATTGTCCAAGCAGGAGCTGTAAGCGCTTGAGCCGGCAGAGAGATGAGAACTTACAAGGCCATGGAGAAGGTGATGGACCTACCCTAAAGGCGGCGGCTGTTTCGCAGCGATGAACGACTATGGCCATGGAGGCATACCTAGTGAGCTACGTGAAGGGGGATATCGTACCAAGCTACTCTGCTTGGGCCACCCCCCCCCCGCGAGGGGGTGGTGAGGCCGGAGGAAGGACACCAAGTCGGTTGGCGCAGAAAAGGTGACTTCCCAAACTTAGTAACCTCCCTCGATGCACTTCATGCGGAAAATTGGAAGTCCGGAGGGGCTGCGATGCCCGGCTGCACGCTTCCCAGGAGACCAATCAGTCCAGAGCCAGTCAGAGCGCTTTCGGGGGAAAGGAGGAGCTCGAGTGCGCCACGAAACGCTGACGACCAGGAAAGAATAGGCGGGGTCAGATTGGATCTGACTTCTGGCAACGCCACTCTACCTGACGGTGGCAGCGCTGCCGAATCCTCATCTCAAGAGCCTAGCTCGCCCTCCGATGCAGAAATCGACATCCTGTCCTCTGCCTGTAAGTGCGACAACGAGATGCATGGACCCCAGCTCATGGTTACGAGATCGACAAGCCCACTGACCGGTAGAATCAACTCACAGGTTGGTTGCAAACGAACAGGCTTCGAGGAATGAAGAGAGGTTCTACAAGTGCAAACTTATAGGACATCACAAAAAACTCAAAGTGGGTACATTTGGTCATATGTGGGAGGTGCAAAGGGTGATAGAAAGGAGATTGAGTCTGAGCACAGCACATCTTGGTCCAAAAGATTATGAGGGTACACATAGGCCGATGTTCCCACAAGGAACGATAAATTAGAAGGATGTAAAGATGAAAGAGGATAGGTTTTGGAAGGGAATAAGGTCTCAGTAAGATAAGAATGAGTGCCGGCCCCCCCGACCTCCCAGAGTCCACACCACAGCTATAACGATAAAGACAAAGAGAAACAATATCGTTGTCAATCCTGCTATGGACGAGCTAGAGAATTAAAGCAGCAGCCGAGAGTGGGCGTATCTTTATAGTTATCTTTCTTGGTGTGAACGGGCCTATAGACAGTAATACGTCCAAAAGTCCAATAATGGACATGAAAATCCTGCTCCAGATCCACACTGGCCAATTGCTGTTAAAATCATCAGCCAGGCCACGCTTGAATGCTTTCATTAAGACCCCCCCCCCCCCCAATCTCCTCACCCCCCCCCCCCAACCCCAAAACGCGGAACAGCTTCCCAGCCACAGCCCCCTGTTCATGTGTGTCCATCATTAATCTGCAGATGATTGATGACTGGCATTGAAGAGAGAACAAGCTGTGAAGGAGTGAACGCATGAACGCCTCCTTCTCTTCCTGCCCCCCTCCTTTATGATTTCAAACTTCCTTATAATTCATTGCCTCCTCTTTTCTCACCTTTACTTTCCTCACAGACTGCATTGTGGCTGATAGGAACATAGCCACTTAGAAATCCTGAGGGAAACCAAGAGGGGAACAGAGGGGAAGAGAGGCTCAAACGGACGGCCGTCGCAGCACATGGGTGCCACAAAATGAAATCAATTTGAAAAGCGCTCGGGTAATTGTTTTCTAAACAGAATTCTGTCATGACCGTCTGCTACCTGTTTCTATTTGGCACAGAGTGAAAATAACTCCCAGTACAGAGATGACAAAATCAGCTTGTTCATAATTCCTCGCTCCTTTCCCCAATCAGCCGCCTCAGACAACCGCACCGGGAGGGGGGGCTGTGATTTGCATGTCTACACACGCACCCACATACAGTACAACCACACAAACAAGCAAACACACACATATATACGGTCTTATAATCAACAGGATCAAAGCACATAAACCCTCATTTTCTGTAGAAATGTACTTTATGTTTGGGGTACAGAAAATAAAAATAATAAGTAATTTAAAAAGTAATTATGTCGCCTATATTTTAACATTGTTCTGACTTAAAAATCAATCAAAATCAAACTGCGAAACCAATAAAATGTTCTAGAACATAGATTTATAGATTTTTTAAAAACTTAGATACATGGTATATATTATAAAACTTTACAACACACCTGCAATTAACATGAAAATGCCACAAGAGTGCAATAAGACTACATTTTAATTACATTAAACTATTTTAAATTATGCTAGTTAGCATATTAACTTTGTCACCCATAAAACACTAAAAGTAAAGCTAAAATGAGAAGTCTGGAAAACTCTTAAAAATTTTACTAAATTAAAACTAACAATGAGTGATTCTTTTTTTTGTAGATTATTAAGTGGCTATTAGTAAAATACATTAATATAATAATGAAAGAAAAAAGTCAACACTCTAATAATCAGTATGACTGTACTTCCACAGTGTGTTCAGAAATCAGAAATTCTCAGAATAGATTTTTTTTAATTACATTTCATAGTTTCTCTGAAACACCAAACATAATAGTGTAACGTTTTCCATGAAGAACATGAATTATAAAGTTGAAATTTGGTTTATAATCAGTTCTCATACAATTAGGAAACATCAATTATCAACCTGATTCTTCAATGTGATAATGTTTTTTTTGAGTTATTAAAAGTGATGTGGTCTCTCAGACCCCAACCTAGCCACGTACAAACTAAAAGGTACATCGGACATTGTTTGGCATGCAGTGAAAAGGTGTGAAATCATTACATTTTCATAATTTTGTGGATTTCCTTTGAGTCATAAGAGTTTATTAATATTCAGTTTGCAGTTATTATATATTTTTTTCAAAGCCCATTTTCAGTGGTCCAATTTCATTAAACACATTTTTGAAAGCCTATCACTGATACACACAGCATATGCTTAATGTCTGTGTCATTTTATTAAACCCAATCTGCAGAACGCCACATCTTTGTGTACGCCAACATCCGCAGACAGACAGGAATATACACGCGAATGCATGACAACACGGACACGCACATATACACACATCCCTCAAGCTCCTCCCACCGGCGCACAGGGCACCTGGTGAGGAGCAGGTTAATAAAGCAGACGGTTTATAAAAGAAATGCAAAAAAAAATGTCTATATCAAAAGTCAACAAGTTCCACAACCACCAAACGCCACACCGATGCCTTTTTGACTCGCTGTGATAAAGAAATGCATATGCATGAGGTAAGCAACTTTTGATCCCAAACAAAGTAAAGCTCTGGCTTATGAAGATTGTGAGAGTGTTAATGACTTCTTCGTTTTAAGCCCGCATAAGAAAGGCAGATTCCCCATGCTTGTAGTCCATGAGAATATTTAATACCGCTATTAATCATTTTTAATCCGTTTGCTTTTAATTAAGAAACAGCATGTTGCTGTCCTATCAGCGTGTGCCAGGGTGCAGATTAATTGTAGCTTAAGATAGCTCGCCATGATTGGTGTAATGTATTAGCTAACAAGACGCCGGCTTCTAAAGATACTTGTACACTACCTTGGGAACTTGGCTCCACTCCAGGGCTTCTCTCTCTCTCCCATCCTTTTTTCCCCTATTCTCCCCTCCTCCCCTCATATCTCCTTTCTAGCGAGGCTTCCATTTGAAGGCAAGTCTGGAGTGCTGGGTACGCTTCTATCATCTCAGCACGCCGCTTTATTTGTGTTTTCATTACCACGCTGCCAGTCACCTCTCCCAAAGCGAAAGCTGGTACAGAGGAACACAAGCTTTTTTGCTGACAGACAAGAGGGGTGGACCTAGTCAGGATGGGTTCTGCCCTACCGAGGCCCCTGAGGTGGGACACCTAGGGGGAGGAGCAGCCGGAGTTCATTTGAGGTGTCAGATTCATCAGTCATTCATCTACACCTTCATAGGGGGTGGGCCTATAGATCTGCAGCCTCAGGGCATGGTGTTAGGGACTGGTGGGCATCAGCATCTGAAGACTGCTGGAGCTGAGATGCTCCGAGACAGACGGGATAGGGTGCCTTGGGCAGAGCAGACTCTCAAGGAGAAGAAGAGAGGTCTTATAGGGGCAACTGCTTACTCTTAGTGTAATTTGAAAGTAATAGTTTAATGCAGACATTAAATAATAAAGCTGTTTTTAGTAAATGTCATTTACACTTAAGAGAATGTTTTACATTTCCGAATTTACAGTATACTGCAGGTACTGTATACTGTAAAGACAGTTATGCATGGTATAGATGTAGTATAACTATATTAGCACTTTACAAGAAGTACATTTTGAGTAACTTTCATCTTACATTCAGTTGATCTGTTTTTGGTATGTCAATGAAAATCTTTCCAAACAAAGCCAAAGCAGGATCAAATGTACATTTCAGAACAATGCATTGTATTGGCACTGGTGTTCTTGAATTAATCAGTATTTTGAACAAATCGCTTGAGTGAACGATTCAATGACTCACTATTAAAGACTTGGGGATTGTCAATTTCGAAGTCTGCGCCAAATGCAGCAAAATTTATTGTTTTTACAGCCATTTGTTGAGTTATGAAAGAAAATATATTTAGCCTGCTCTGACATCAAGGTAAGATTCTAAACTAAAAGAAGCTACTATTAAATCATGGTAGTATTTTACAGTGAATACAGTTTGGATCTATGAGCATATCTGTTTATGTAACACTTGCATTGTCCTCATTCCCACCTTCTTGCAGTTCAGCAATAGAATATTAAAGCCAACCTCTCTGCTCCTCTGGAACATATTCAGGTCAATCTGTGTTGCTCCCACTTCTTACTCCTCCAAAAAAGAAGAGAGCAAAGCAGATTTAACGCTCCTTTAAGATGATTGAGGGAGCAAAGAAAAAAAATCTGAACATGCAGCTTCTCCCTGCATGCAAATACAGAAAACCAAAACCAGATGAACACAGCAGACTTGGCTAACCAGTTTGTACCAGCTTTGCAGATGCCAAAGTTTGAGTCCAGTCAGGTTCAAGTCTCTGTGATGGATGGAGGTACAACATCCTCACTCGCCCAGACATCCATTTCCACTCAAGATACCCATCTATAAGCTGGTCTCTAGTGAGATCTCTATTGCTTTGGGCAGGCGATGTATCCCTATCACTCTGATCAATCAGAGAGTAAAAGGGCTTGATGTGCGCAGATGGGAGGGGGGTCTATAATTTGGTATATGAATGAATAAATAGATGGATATTTCCAGCGCTAATCTCTCAGATGACTAAAATACTTCTCTTGTCTGAAGAAGCCCATTGTGTGTGATGAGAGTTTGATTGGATGTCTCCCCTGGGGTGCGCTCTCCATTACCTAAGGTGATATAACAGGTAATCAGGAGATAATTAAAAGGCTTCACTAGTGTGCAAGCAGTTGGGAGGTTCAGAGTTTGCTGGGGAGCAGGAATTGCATGATGCGCTCTCAGTGACAGGTCCTGAACCACGGTCTACAGGAAAAATGCCCCTTACAAGCTATTTACCAGCTTCTTTAACAGAAGTTTTTAACAAAGTATTTTAAGCTATTCTCCATGCATACAGTCACATAAATACATATTTTGTTGAGTTTAGTGAGCTAAAGTCATGATCACCTTAGAGAAGAAGGATGGAATACTGGAATGTGGGGTTCCTTCGCACAGGAGAGGATAGAGGGTTGGGCAAAATTTAAAAGTGAACTCAGTTCAGAATTTGATTTGAATTGGGCATAACATTTAGAATTACAATTCAAACAGGAATGATAAGTGGAATTTAATGAAAGAAAATAAATTCAACACAGGTAATGTATTCTACGAACAGTCAAACTGCAATTGTGCATCATGTTTGCTACATATTTAAACTGAATTCAAAATCAGAAATTGAATTGGAATTTAAAAGTTATTCTCAATTCAATCCTGATTGGAGAAGACGTCATGAAGGAGGCATGTAGGGTTCACAGTCATACAGCAAACAGGTGTATTATAATAATAATAATAATATACTAATAATTATCACATCTAAGCATTACATTTACATTTAGTCATTTAGCAGACCGTTTTATCCAAAGCGACTTATAAATGAGGACAATGGAAGCAATCAAATCAACAAAAGAGCAATGATATACAAGTGCTATAACAAGTCTCAGTTAGCTTAACGCCGTACACGTAGCAAGGATTTTTTTAAATAATATAATAACTAAAAAGAAAACAGATAGAATAGAAAAAGAATAGAAAGCTAGAGTTCTATATATATAACATATATTAATATATATATATATATATATATCTATATATTACGTAATATATAATATATATAGATATCTATCTACAGGTGCATCTCAATAATTAGAATGTCGTGGAAAAGTTCATTATTTCAGTAATTCAACTCAAATTGTGAACTTGTGTATTATTAAATCAATTCAATGCACACAGCCTGAAGTAGTTTACGTCTTTGGTTCTTTTAATGTGATGATTTTGGCTCACATTTAACAAAAAAACCCACCAATTCACTATCTCAACAAATTAGAATATGGTGACATGCCATCAGCTAATCAACTCAAAACACCTGCAAAGTTTTCCTGAGCCTTCAAATGGTTTCTCAGTTTGGTTCACTAGGCTACACAATATGGGGAAGACTGTTGATCTGACAGTAGTCCAGAAGACAATCATTGACACACTTCACAAGGAAGGTAAGCCACAAACATTCATTGCCAAAGAAGCTGGCTGTCCAAAGAGTGCTGTATCCAAGCATGTTAACAGAAAGTTGAGTGGAAGGAAAAAGTGTGGAAGAAAAAGATGAACAACCAACCGAGAAGCCTTATGAGGACCGTCAAGCAAAATCGATTCAAGAATTTGAGTGAAAAATTCACAAGGAATGGACTGAGGCTCGGGTCAAGCCATCAAGAGCCACCACACACACAGACGTGTCAAGAAATTTGTCTACAGTTGTCGTATTCCTCTTGTTAAGGCACTCCTGAACCACAGACAACATCAGAACCGTCTTACCTGGGCTAAGGAGAAGAAGAACTGGACTGTTGCCCAGTGGTCCAAAGTCCTCTTTTCAGATGAGAGAAAGTTTTGTATTTCATTTGGAAACAAAGGTCCTAGAGTCTGGAGGAAGGGTGGAGAAGATCATAGCACAAGTTGCTTGAAGTCCAGTGTTAAGTTTCCACAGTCTGTGATGATTGGGGTGCAATGTCATCTGCTGGTGTTGGTCCATTGTGTTTTTTGAAAACCAGTCACTGCACCCGTTACCAAGAAATTTTGGAGCACTTCAATGCTTCCTTCTGCTGACCAGCTTTTAAAAGAAGCTGATTTCATTTTCCAGCAGAATTTGGCACCTGCCCACACTGCCCCAAAAGTTGGTTAAATGACCGTGGTGTTGGTTTGCTTGACTGGCCAGCAAACTCACCAGTTCTGAACCCCATAGAGAATCTATGGGTCATTGTCAAGAGGAAAATGAGAAACAAGAGACCACAAAAATGCAGATGAGCTGAAGGCCACCATCAAAGAAACCTGGGCTTCCATACCACCTCAGCAGTGCCACAATCTGATCACCTCCATGCCATGCCGAATTCAGGCAGTAATTAAAGCAAAAGGAGCCCTACCAAGTATTGAGTACAAGTACAGTAAATTAACATACTTTCCAGAAAGCCAACAATTCACTAAAAAAAATTTTTTATTGGTCTTATGAAGTATTTTAATTTGTTGAGATAGTGAATCGGTGGGTTTTTCTTAAATGTGAGCCAAAATCATCACAATTAAAAGAACAAAGACTTAAACTACTTCAGTCTGTGTGCACTGCATTGATGAATACATGATTTTCACAATTTGAGTTGAATTACTGAAATAAATGAACTTTTCCACGACATTTAATTTATTGAGATGCACCCTTGCTTTCCTGTATATACATAAAGAAAACAAGCAGCAAATGAATAGAGTGGAAGTCTAAAAGGGACAAGTGTTTTTTATTTTAAGAATAGAATTAGAATAGAGAATACTAGAGTTAGAGGGTCAAATAAAGATAAAACAGATGTGTTTTTAGTCTTTTCTTGAAAATGGTTAAGGACTCAGCTGCTCAGATAGATTTGGACAGGTCATTCCACCAGGAGGGAACAATTAATTTAAAAGTCCGTAAAAGTGATTATGTGCTTCTTTGGATCGCACAATAATACGCCGTTCACTTGAAGAATGCAAGCTTCTAGAGGCACATAACGATTTATAGTTATGAATTTAGGTAAATGGGTGCAGAGTCAGTGGTGGTTTTGTATGCAAACATTAATGCCTTGAATTTTATTTGAGCAGCTATTGGTAGCCAGTGCAAACTGATAAAAGGTGTGACGTGCATTATTTTCGGCTCATTAAAAATTAATCTTGCTGCCGCGTTCTGGATTAATTGTAAAGGTTTGATAGAACTGGCTGGAAGACCTGCCAAGAGAGCATTGCAATAGTCCAGCCTGGACAGAACAAGAGCTTGAACAAGGAGTTGTGTAGCATGTTCTGAAATAAAGGGCCTGATCTTCCTAATGTTGAATAAAGCATCAGCAGGAACGGAAAGTTTTAGCAATTTGGTCTGAGAAAGTAAGCTGATCATCAATCACAACTCCAAGATTTCTGGCTGTTTTTGAAGGAGCTATGGTTGATGTGCCTAACTGGATGGTGCAATTGTGATGAAACGATGGTTTGACGGAACCACAAGCAGTTCTGTCTTGGCAAGGTTGAGTTAAAGGTGATGGTCCTTCATCCAGCAAGAAATGTCTGTTAGACAAGCTGAGATGTGAGCAGCTATCGTTGGATCATCAGGATGGAATGAGAGGTAGAGCTGAGTGTCATCAGCATAGCAGTGATATGAAAAGTCATGTTTCTGAATGGCAGAGACTAATGATGCCATGTAGACAGAGAAGAGAAGTGGTCCAAGAACTGAGCCCTGAGGCACAACAGTAGTTGGATGTTGCAACTTGGACACCTCACCTCTCCAAGATACTTTGAAGAACCTATCTGAGAGGTATGACTCAAACCACTGGAGTGCGGTTCCCTTTGCCAATAGGGTTGACAGGAGGATATGATGGTTAACCGTGTCAAAAGCAGAGGACAGATCAAGCAAGATAAGTATTGAAGATTTGGAATCCGCTCTTGCCAGTCTTAGGGCTTCAACAACTGAGATCAAGGCAGTCTCGGTTGAATGTCCACTTCCGAAACCAGACTGGTTGCTGTCAAGGAGGTTGTTTGGTGTGAAAAAGGCAGAGACTTGGTTGAACACAGCACGTTCAAGTGTTTTTGCAATGAAAGGAAGAAGGGAAATCAGTCTGTAGTTCTCTAAAAGAGATGGGTTAAGGGTGGGTTTCTTAAATAGTGGGGTTATACGAGCCTGTCTAAATGTTGAGGGAAAAACACCAGTGTGAAGGGATATGTTAATGATGTGAGTGAGTGCAGGTACAACTACAGGAGAAATGGCTTGAAGGAAATGAGATGGAATAGATGGAATAGGATGATAATAATAATGCAGAGGACATAAGCTAAGAGGCTGTTTGATATTGACTATATAGAGACATGGGTATACATACTGTGTGATCATGGCCTGATCACTCCAATAACGGTTCATCAGGCGAGTCTGACCAAACGAGCCCGTCTGCCTGCTCAGTCAGCAATTGAGACGATTTTTACAAATATGTCAATGTCTATTTTCTGCTCAGTTTAGAGCGTCTCAGCTGTAAAGATTGCTTGCACTTCCCGAGAGGTTCAAGAACACACACTTAACAAGAGTGAGGAGGAGCAGAAAAAGCAAGAAAAATTTATGTATTTTTGTGTGTAGGGTCAGGTTTTACATATATTATGGTGACTAAATGTCCCAAAAATGATATCAAAACCTAAAAAAAAGTTCATAGTCAATAAAAATAACTCCCCATGACATAGTCAGAAGACTCAAGATTCATTTGAGACTGGAATCAGATTTAAATAAATATGTTTAAAAAATAATTTAATTAAAATTTAGTGTTTTGTTAAGAACCCTAAAGGTGGTGAGATGCCTCCTCAGCACTGCTATATTGGCTAACCCATGTTCGTCCAACCAAACACTCCCCTTGGGTTTGTGGCATGTTAGATACTTAAATGCCCTTTAAGTATCTAATTGGATAAGTAATTACTTAAATGACCTCAGTCCTGAGGATCATTTGAAATAATTATGAATTAAGAGGCAGGGAGATGCCCCTTCATAGGGGAGATCTTCTAGTTGGAGGCAGTCCTTCACGTGGCCCTGCTGGCGCCCAGAGGAGCCGGAAGCACACAGCCATACTGTCACACAAAACTCTGCTCTCTCTTTCTGTGGGCCAGTTTTGCTGTGTCTAAAAGCTGTGCTTTATGTATGGACACTATACACATGATTTAGACTGTGTGTACTGAAATCAGGCATCGCAAGAGTATGTGTGTGAGGATGAGGAAAAAGAAAGGGAAAGAGAAAAGGTGTAGGCTACTATCATTAACAGCGTGTGTGTATGTTTGCTATCAGCATTGGTGTCGATGAGCCTCTCTCGCTGTAATGCGGAGCAGGCTGTCAGCTCCCAGAATCCCTGGCCCATCAGCTGTGAGATTGATCTCTGTCAAAAGCAATCCGTCAGCCCGCACACAGTCTGCCGTACACACAGACCTGACAGCAGATGCCTATTTTCAGCTGAGAATAAAATCAATTGCTGGAGAATGAAGAGCATAATCAGCCACTGATTGATCTGTGGATGACGAGATTGACACGTTTCCCCGGGGAAGGGCCTCTAAAGGGTTACAGACACCACAGGGAGGAGATGAGCCAGTTCAAGCCATACACACACACACACACATTCTGGCATTTGTGGTTTACGGGGACTCTCCATAGGCGTAATGGTTTTTATACTGTGCAAACTGTATTTTCTATCGCCCTGCACCAAACCTACCCCTTACAGAAAACTACTGGCAATTTTTGAATTTCATAAAACACCATTTTGTATGTTTTTTAAGCATTTTGTTTTACGGGGACACAGAAAGTGTCCTCATAAACCATGTTTACATTGTAGTACCCATATCAAAAAAAAAACTTGCATACCTCATAAACTATATACCAGTACACACACACACACACACACACACACACACACACACACACATACACAAGGATACTGTCTCATACACATTACTGTATATGTAGAATTATCTACATCTCTATATATATTTTTTAATTCTGCAAAGTGCTCATAACTCGGCAGTACTTTAGTAAATCATTAAGAATGTTAGCATTTTAAAAAATGCTGGTTTGTTTCAACCCAATGTTGGGTCAAATTTGGACTAACCCAACTGTTGGGTTAAATTTTTTACATTAAATTTTTAACCCAACAGTTGGGTTAGTCCATATTTGACCCAACATTGGGTTGAAACAACCCAGCATTTTTAAGTGTGTAGAAGATGTTGTGAAATATAAAAATATTCAAATGACTGTTTTGAAGACTACATAAAAATAAAAACAACCCATATTTCCCATCAAATCAAATTCATATTGCTTTGATTTGAAACAATCTCTTTAAAGAATGCCTCTTACAATCCTACTATGTTGTATTTGACCTTCACAAACACCACCAATCGTGTCCCTGATCCAATCAAATCCAGATGTTTCAATTAAAAAATGTCACATTACAGAAGTTAACAGTTAACAGAAGGGTAACAGTTTACAAGAAGGCCTGATTGATTACATTGGTTAATGCATTAGGCAACATGAACTAGCAATGAACCATATATATTTTACAGCAGGGGTCTCCAAACTCTATCCTGGAGGGCTGGTGTCCTGCAGAGTATAGCTCCAACTTGCTTAATCATACCTGCCTGGAAGTTTCTAGTGCCTAGTAAGACCTTAATTAGCTGGTTGAGGTGTGTTTCATTAGAGTTGGAGCTAAACTCTGCAGGACACCGGCCCACCAGGACCGAGTTTGGAGACCCCTGTTTTACAGCATTTATTAATCTTTGTTAATGTTAGTTAATAAAAATACAATTGTTCATTTGTTAGTTCACAGTGCATTTTAATTATGTATTTGTAAATGTTGAAATTACCATAAGACTAATAAATTATGTAGATTTATTGTTCAATGTTAACTAATGTATTAAAATGTTAACAAATTAAACCTCATTGTAAAGTTTTACTGTTAAATGTATTGCAATATCTTTAATATTCAAAACACTCCCTTAAAAAAATGTTTTTTGCAATTTTATAATACAAAAGTAAACAATTGCTATTTACAAAGGACAAACACATACTCAACTTCAGTGAAAAAAATTACCTTCCATTAACACAAAACAACTAGTATCCTCACCAGCGCTTCTCAGTTTGGCTCTCAGTGGTACATGGAGTACCGCTGAACTAATCTAAATAAGTCGTAGCATGTCCATTTAGAAACCTTTGCTTGCCTTTGGGTGTGTGGTTACCGGTGGACTGTTTGTGCGCATGTGTGTGTGTATGTGTCTTCATAATGATAGTGTTTGTTGGGGGAGAGCGGGATGCTGTTGGAGATGGGAGGGTTAACCTGGCGAGGCCCTCTCTAATGAGTAAGCATTCAGCGGCCGGGGCAAGATAAATGGAGCTGACGCTCTTCTGCAGCAGTCAGCAGGAACCAGGGCCTGCGGCTTGTTTGTAGCAAATGGAGTGCGCAAAATATCAAAGGCCAGCGATCCAGAAGACGCCCTGGTTTGACAAATTTTAAATTAGCCAGAAAGAGTTGGGGAGGGTTGTAAGAGAGAGAGAAAACGAGGGAGAAAGGAGAGATGGAGGTAAATGGAGAGAGGAAGAAAAGGGTCCAAATTATGCAATCCTTTGTTTTGCATGACACAAGTGAAATCTATACTCTCTCTGCCTCCCCCCATCTCAACCCCATGTTTTCCCTCTATTTTTTGTAATCGTCTGCCATTATCGCCATTATGAAAACTGTTATTATTCCGACTGCCTGGATACAAGAATTGCTGTGGGTGGCGACGGGACTCTGGGATCAGTGGATGTTTACTCCTTCAACTGCTCTGGAAAACATGAACCCTTTTCAGACGTCCCACAGCACGGCCCTTTAGAAAGAGGAGGAAAATGGCAAAGGGAGGGAGTTTTTGACCATCTTCGCTGCTTGTGCCTGCTTCTTTCACTGCGAGAAGCCTTGGCCTCACATAGTCTGTCATAGCATTCATTACCAGAGTTGCTGCTGGCGTAGTCGCTTTCAAGAGATTAAAGCAAACAGAAATTTTCAGTAACGACGGAGCTCAGTGTGGAAACGGTAATGACTGTAGCAAAGCTTCTGCCCTGGAGCCTCTTTCCTCCTTACATGCATGCAGCTTTAATCTTGAACATTTTACACACAATTTCTCTTGCACAGTCCACCCACTCGAAACTGCACACGTTAACCCTTTTGAAACCTTATTGTTTCTCTACCAGGAACGGTCTGATGGACATCATTATATTCTAGACCAAGGGTTTTTTAAATATTTGATGCCAAGTATTCCCAGATATGATGCTTCCCTTGTGTGGGACCATGTTAAATATTTCCATGTATACAAACCCATTTAATATGTGGAGAAAAAAAAAATGAAGTGTGAAGACAACATGTTGTTTCTAATTTAAAAATAGTTAGATTTTATGTTGTCATTGCACTAAAGCCAAAAGAAGTGATTGAAATAATATCTGAAAAATATTTACTTACAACTAAATATTTATGATTTTTGGCCCGTCTTTAGAAAGTATGATGATCCAATAATAAATGTCAAATTCTGTGAATATTAAATATAAACTTTTTATTTTATTTATTTCTTTATTTCACACTGTTTTTCTTTAAACTTTTCAGTGGACTGACTAGCATCCTGTTACAGTCTTTCCTACCTTCATAGATATGTAATCTCACTCTCTCTCTATATATAACTTTGACTAAACTTTCCTTCAGAAAGGCCACATAAACTGAACACTAAAATTCTGACATCAGCAGAAATGTCAAAATATGAATCTATATCTAGATCTACATCTAAAATATGAATCTATATCTCTAGCTCTGTTCTAGGAATGTTGATTCTGATTGAGAGTGTTCTAAATCAGTCAGTTATGAGGTTACATTTTAATAATGTTGCCTATGCAGGCAGTAGACACCAAGGCAGTTCACTAGGTTTTAAAATACAGCTTACTGTATATCTCTTTATAAATGCTTTTATTCAGACACTGAATATAAAAACAATGGGAGAGGAAGTCAATGCACCATGATGCTGTGAGCAGAGCACCTGTGCAGCGGTGGAGCAGGAACGCTCACTTTAATACACTTGCAGTGGCACCATGCAGGGAACTGGGTGTTCATTTCCACTGCATTTCATGCATGACTTCTCCTCCGTTTGGGTCACAGGCAGAGGCGGCCCTCACAAATAACACCATGCCAAAACAACACAGCAATCAGCTCCTCTCCACATCTAATTCTGCATTATGCCGTATAACTTCGTAATAAGATGGAAGTAAAATCAAAACAAGACAGGACACATTGCACCTAAATTGCACACTCATTTTTTGTGTGTTTGTTTTTCCCCTTATTTTCTTTTTTTTAAGCTTATTTCCTTTTACCCTCTCTTCTTATGGACTAAATTAGCGCTCCGAGCCCGTCTGGTAAAGAGTTTTCTTTTACTAATGTCAATTTACAAGCTAGCAAGAGCTGCGTCTAATCTTTTCCTACTCATTACACACAATTTCCAAGTCGTTTGGTCGACACAGCGATTGGCTCCTCATGGTGTGTGCAGTGATGGGTGCTTTGATTGTTTATTATTTATTTACCCCACACCTCCCCTCCCTACTTTCACAAGTCCCCCAATACAATTTTCTATGAATAATCAAACAGCACCAGAGAAACCAGATCTTGTAGTCTGTTCTGTCTTCATGCAAATACCCACACAGCGCACAAAACACACACAAACAGAATGCAATGTGGCTTGCAAACACACACACACACAAAGCGCACCTGCATTCACTGAGTGCAAACATGCTACAACCACACAGACAAACAATTCAGCGATGGTGCATCATAAGCCAAATGTGATAGGGAGCACAAAACCAGTCTCAAGTCACTGGGGTATATTTGTAGCAATAGCCAAAAATGCATTGTATGGGTCAAAATTATAGAATTTTATCTATAGATTATCTAAATCATTAGGACATTAAGTAAAGATCATGTTCCATGAAGATATTTTGTAAATTTCCAACTTTCAAAATATATCAAAACTTAAATTTGTGAATTAGGAATATGCATGCTAAAGAACTCATTGGACACTTTAAAGGCGATTTTCTCAGTATTTTGATTTTTTTGCACCCTCAGATTCCAGATTCCAGATTTCCAAATAGTTGTATCTCGGCCAAATATTGTCCTATCCTAACAAACCATACATCAATGGAAAGCTTATTTATTCAGCTTTGGTGATGTATAAATCTCAATTTAACAAACAATTTACCCTTATGACTGGTTTTGTGGTCCAGGATCACAAATATGCACTTCAGGATGCACACGGTCATGCGTGTTTGCATTCATAAAATCACATCACAAAATGCGAGCACACACACATATAGTGGCACGAAAAATGGCAAACATCAACATATCAAACCAAATAGCATCTGCAGACAAATTATGCTAAAGCTTTTCATATAATAAAATGTATTATTTGATGTATGAGAGACAGTTTCATGACGTGAACTTTCACTCTGCGGGTTGTTTGCTGCACTATGAGGGCCTTGACCCTGCAGACAGGCCCATTCCGAGTATGCAACAGTTCTACCTTCATTCTGTCTTTTCTACACAACGGGGAGACCCGGCAGCCCGTGACTATCAAAAGCCGCACAGGACAAACAAAATTAATTAAACAGTGGCATGTTTGACACCTAGCTGTCTCCGTTTAAAAAGCCATTAAAGCGTGATCTGACACGCTGTCTCAAAACACACACACTCACACAGTTTCTGTTCTCTTCCTGTGCCACCATCACACCACTTTCCAAAATACATAAGAAACAAAGGAGAGAGAAAAAGAAAACAACAAGAGCAAGAAAACTTTCCATGAATGTGGTACACTGTGGTGTGCCATATTTTATTTTTTCATGTTTTTTATTCTTTTATTTTGATGTTTAATTTGAATTTAATTTTGAATGACAGCTTAATTTAGACTAATATGCAACAAGCTGCTGTACCAGGTCTGGGATCATTCTTTAGCCAAGTATTTATATTTAATTTAAGATGTTTTTTAATTTTTTTAATGTTTATTTTTATGTTTACTGCTAGAAAATTACAAACCAGATTTTTATACTGGCTTTACACATGTAACAATTTTGGTAACAATATTAAGGAGCATTATTAATATTATTGATGACTGGAGTAATTGGCGCTGCGTGGAAAATTCATGTACCACTTATAAAACTTTCATTAAAAATCTTAACAATCATTATATAAGCTTACTGATCATTAAATCTTCAAAGAGGTTAAAAAAACGTGAGATCCTGTGCGTGTTATGTTGCTCATAATCTATTAAAAACATTAGATGAATGTTCCAAAAAACATTGTAAGGTAAAATGCTTAAAAAAGTCAGCTTCCATTCCAATGATCAAGACTTATTGAAAAATCTACAAATGAGTTTTAACAGATATTAAAATTGATAAAAAAGCTGGTGTAATGCACAAACACTTTTGTGATATTGAGGTGTGAGGTGGGGAAAGTTAGGGAAAGGTTGTGTTGGTATGGGTAGGTTTAGTGTTGGTGCTTGGGGTAAGGAAGGTACGTGATCAATTTGCTTGTTTAAGGGAAGGGACGTTTTTTCAATATTTTTATATTATATTGTTTTTATAAATGAACAAGTATTTTCTTTTTAAGAAATGATTTGTTTTCCTGTTTATTTATGATTCAAGGAATGTCCTGTTTAATGATACACTGAAGAGTAGTATACTAATCCGAGCGCTGAGGGAATAAAAACATTTTTGCACCAAAATTACAATCTGTTATGTATTTAGCAAGCATTTAGCTAAACTTAACCAACCACCCTTTACACAAACCTTGTTACAGCTAAAAGTCCAATGCCCATAAAGGTACTGAATGATTAGTAAATGTTTATAAACATTTATAATTGATGAATAGTTTCCACTTTAGATTGGATACTGCAAAAACATGAACAAATAATTAATAAATTATTTGTAAAGATGTTTAAATTGGGTGAATTCAGGTCATTTGGGACACATTTTGCCATTGAGATGACTACTCATAAAGGTATTAATGATTAGCAAACATTTAGAAACATTAAATAGAGTAAATAGAGGTCTACACAACAAACAAAGACCAGCAAATGAAGATCATATGAACTGAAAATTTACAGACATGTGTAAGCATTTCAATTTACACTAAATAATCATATGTTAATCATTAGGCAATGTTTAGTAAGTTCATTAGTAAACATTAACAATAACATGATCTCATATTTCTAGCTATGTGAATATAATAATCTGTTAAGCATTATATAATGTTTGTTAATGATTTATAAATGAAAATTATTATAAAGTGTTACCAAATTCATTATTCAATTTCACTTTAACATACAATAAAATAGAAAATAGTTATTTTAAATATTAATAATATTTTCACAATATTACTGTTTTTACTGTATCTTTTGACCAAATAAATATTGCCTTGGGGAGCATATAGACTCCTTTTTATAACATTAAAAAAATTACTTCAAACAGTGTTATCGGTATTTTATTTTATTCTGGTATTTCATTTTACATTTTATTTTATATTTTACTTTAGGTGGTTTTTAAATTGTATTTCTGATGTTTATTCAATTTAATTTAGACATGTCAAAAATGTTGCCTAAAAGCCTAATATGAAGTAAAAAAAATGGCTCATATAATATTTACTGTGACAGAAAAAGAAAACTTTCAGGCCTTATTTTGCACCATATTCATGGAAAGTATATAATTTATGCTTAACCTCAACCTACTGTACAAAGACTACTGAAGATGGCATAAGACTGCTAAAGTCCTTTGAGTCTGAAAACAAAAACAAGACAAATCTTCAGCAGCTGACCAGGCTGCTTCTATACCTACGAGAGGAAAAGGTCAAACTGAAGTCAGAGGATTCTTGAGTCCATTACAGTGATGCAAAATGCAGTGCATTACAAAGGAGGGTGTTGGGTGAAGGTTAGTGTAGGACCTGCAGCCAGGTTAGCAGGGTCAGCTGAGACTGATGACTGAGGCATCAACAAATCTGGTTTCCATTGCAACCACATCATGGAGTATTTCAGCAAACCTTATGACAAACAAAAGACAGCATGATTAGCTCAATTCCAAAAAAACAATGAACTGACCTATACAGGGAGTACTTTAAGGGGTCAATTAGGTGCAATGGAGTAAAGGCAAAGGCTGTTCATAATTATACCACATTTGAGCCAAATTCAAAAGAAGCACTGTGTGTATATTTTACAGAAATGTTCTCTAGGATTGACGGCAACAAGCCTCGAAAATATATTATATAATAAACTATATAATCTATTACTATATATTAATGGTGGGCAAAGTGACAGAAATGCTGGATTCTAACATACATATACACTAAAGTTCATAATGCGAGGATGTAAAGCTTTTTTAAATATGAATTCAGCAGAAAGCATAAAATGATTCAAAGTGACAGAAAACATATATATTATACTGATATAAAATAATAGTGCAAGATACAATTTCAAATAAAATAATGTTATTGATTTTTGCATTTATCAAAGAATCCTGATAAATTGATCAGCAGCACAACTGTTTTCAGCTTAATAATAAAAAATGTTAGAATGATTTCAGAAGGATCATGTGACACTGAAGACTGGAGTAATGGCTAACTAAAATTCATTAATTTAATGTCATTTAAAAAAAATATTTGTATTTAGTATTTATTTGAATTGTAATAATGTTTCACAATATTATTAATTTTATTGTATATTTGTGATTAAATAAATTCCGCCTTTGGGAGCATAAAAGACTTTTGATATATTACCCACGCAGTAGTAAAATTCCATTCTTAATAGTACCAATAAAACTGATAAATCTAACTAAAAATGAACAGTTTTAGTCAACATTTCGGCAAAATGCTAATGTCAAAATGTTATGTTGTTTTTTTTTCTACTACGTTCGCATTTTTATAAGATATATATAACAGTTGCTGCCTAAGTAGGGCTAAGCTGTTCACTTACAAAGTAGCATCGAGTGAGCAGGGCAGCAAGGCTATGGTTTTAAA
This sequence comes from Sinocyclocheilus anophthalmus, assembly GCA_018155175.1. Lineage (NCBI taxonomy): Eukaryota > Metazoa > Chordata > Actinopteri > Cypriniformes > Cyprinidae > Sinocyclocheilus > Sinocyclocheilus anophthalmus. Next base: position 86,465 of record JADLZN010007655.1, on the reverse strand, counting down.
TGAAGTAACAAATGCTTTTGTTTATGACCTTTAAGATTAAATCCAGTTGTCCTAACCAGGGCCTTACAAAACTAAAGAAAGGAAGAGACAGAGTCCACCTCTGTCTTACCCTTAAAAAAATCAAGCCCTCAACCAATTCTGAGGGCTATTCAGAGCACTGAGGTAATTGTTGTGTTTTTCATTAAAGGGAAATGAGTATCCGGAGATTAAATGAAATTGGCTCATCAAGACCAGTGAAGTGTTTGTGCTGAGCCGGGACAGTGTCTATGTATGTGTACATGACACACACACACAGAAATATCCCATACAGAACTAAATTGTCCCTGTTGCTATAACTGCAGGCTCTCCCTTCTGCTATTACGGCAGAACATTGGAAAAGAAACTGTCCGAGAGAGAAAGAAATAGATTATGGGATAAAGGGAAAAAAATGGAGAGGCAGGAGATGAAGAAAATGAAAGAGAGGAAGACTCTAAAACGAGGGCTATGATGAGTCTGCAATCCATTCAGCTCGATTGAGAGTAGAAAATAGGGGTGAGGGACGAGTAGAAAACACATAGAGAGAAATAACGAGAGAGATGAGGGCAGATGAGGACATTGAGGGCCCTTGTTTGTGGAGTCCAGGCCAGCAGTCTGATGTGGCAGAGGGGCGGAAGGTCACTGGTGTCCAAGTGAGGGGTTCTGGGGCAGAGAAATGGTGTCAGGGATCAGTGCTGTGGCAGTGGAGTGAGAGGCCGAGCTTTACGGGGTAATTTCATCTCTGGCTGTGAGTGTTTAGTGTTTAGGATAAAGAAAGTGAAGAAATAAAGAGGGGAGTAGAGTACATAGTCTGTAAAAATAAATAAGAGAAGAGGAGGAAAGTATTTCCAGTACGTTTATATTATTCATTTTCAGTAACTACAGTATACTCTCATACTGTACCCATATATGTACAGTATATGTGGGTTTTTGGGTAGGTAAGATTTAATTATTTATTTACTTATTTATTTTGTTCTTTTTAGCTCACATAATCTGCCATTATTTGATATTATTACAACAGATATTAACATTTAAAATATTATTACAGAAATCATAAATCAGTCTAATATGCTGATTTGGTGCTCAAGAGACATTTATTATTCATCTGTCGTAAAACAGCGTTTAAAAAAAAAAAAAAAAATAGTATTTTGTGGTGTTCCTTACGTGTACATTGGCCTGTAAAAAATTCAAGTGATTTTAACTAAAATTTTGTAAAAACGCTACGGGAAAAAAACTGTTAATAGGTTAACACTAAGTTCCCGTACTACATACAGGGAAAAGAACAAAACTGTGTACAAATATCTTACCAGACATTTCATGTAATTTTACAGTAAAATGCTGTTCAGACGGAGTGTTTAGAAGTAAAAAAGAACAAATCAATGTATAATTTACAGTCAAAAAATGTAAACTGATATTCCCAGAATTCCCTGCGTGACATTCCACATATGATAGTATTTTGTTTAAATAATCATGTTTTTTTAATAGTTTTTGTTATCAGTTATGTACATTTGGGCATTATGTTTCATCTTCTGTTGTTTAATGAAAGTTTATTGCATTATTTAAGTATCATGTGTGTTACAATGATGGTGCTTAGTGTTTGCATGAATGACTCGTGCACCTTCTATATAATAGTATATACTATATATACTGCTTGTGGCGAAGCTACTTGTGATAAGCTTTGATTCTTCATGTGGCTTTCTCTTTTACCACCTGCATTATTATGGTGGTTGTCAGTATGTTAAAGGTACAAAACAGATTTTAATAGCACTGTGCGTTGTTGAATTTACTGGTTTACATTCAAATTTTCTTGTTTGTAAATTACAGTTCTGTAAATGTTTATACAGTTTCTGTATTTTTTTACAAAATTATTCTGGCAACCAGAGCTGCCAAAATTATTTTGTAAAAACTACAGAATGTTTTTTTACAGTGTTGGGTGTGACAACGAAGTTGAGGATCCAAATGCAGCTTTATTTTAAAAGAGTGGTCAAAACAGGCAGGGTCAAACAACAGCAAGCAGGTATAATCCAGGGCGAGACAAAAGAGTAATCCAATAAACAGGCAATGGTCAGGGCAGGCAGCAAACAATCACAAAAACAAGGTGAACAGTCCAAGGTCAAAACTTTTTTGAGCGAGCGCCCCCTTTACGGCCGTTATGTGCCCTCGATCCGCACTTCTGCCTAGCCCGCACTGGGGTGAGCTCCGCTGCAGACTTCTACCCGACAGCCAAAGCGGCATTACGTCACGAAAGTACGGACTCAGAGGAAGACCGCAAAAAAAAAAAAAAAACAAGGGGTTAGTGTGCAATATTGGGACAGGGCCAATAAAAGTGAGTGTGTATGAGTGCATCCTATATAGTCCTCCTGATTGGAAACAGGTGAAACCGGTAATCAGTTCCAGGTAAGGGGTTTATGGGAGTTGTAGTTCAGACAGGGAACGGATTGTGACACTTATATTTTTCTTTCCCTCAATAAACTCTTAATTATTGCTTAAGATAATAAGTTGTAATTAAAAATAATTGATAATAAGTAAGGTAGTTGTTGTACAAGTTATGTTTTGGTATGGAGTTTGTTTAAGGGATCTAGAATAAGAACATGCAGAATAGGGCATTATTATGTGCTTTATAAGTACTAATAAAACCAGGCGCAACTATATTTAGAAATGTGCGGCTATAAGAACTAGGTTAATAGTGAATAGTGTTCCCTTATCTAAAAGGTTTACAACAAATTTTTCCATGATATCCCTTCAAGGTTAATAAGGGTCTCAGTATAAGTTTCTCTCTTTTGTTGAACACAAAAGAAGATATTTCAAAGAATGTTGGTAACCAGTTGTTGGTAGCCATTGACTTTCCATAGAAAGTCAATGGCTACTAGCAACTGTTTGATTATCGAGATTCTTCAAAATGTCTTCTTTTGTGTTCAACAGAAGAAAGAAATTCATACTGGTTTGGAATGACATGAGGGTGAGCTGAGTAAATGATGACAACATTTTTATTTTTGGGATGAACTATTCCTTTAAAAATGTTGCCTAGGTGGGAACTGGTAACAAAGACAGGCCTAAAGCCCAAGATGTATGATAAAAATCTAAACGAAATATTAAATACATTTTTATATTGATTTAATACATTGTCTGTTTTTATATTTTGATACAAATTACAATATCTCCAAAGACATCAAAAGTTTGTCCAATGAATATGTATGTAATGCATGAACAACCCAGATTCAGCCTTGTGCATGCAGTGCTAATGTGCAGAGCAGGCCAGTGCTTTATCAGACACATGGGCAGCACAAGACAAGCGAACAGACGAGTGAGCACCCTCAAAAGCCACGCTCAGCACTTCCCATCTCTCTCTCCCTCTTTCTCTCACGGCTGCGTTAGCACAACACTTCCAGAGGTTACCATTCAATTAAGCTGCCTGCTTGTCTAAGGCCAGACAAAGACCACTCATTCCCCCCACACCTCTCTCCATATCTCTCCCCTCCACCAAACTTGTAATTACAATGTTCAACACTCTGCTCTGCCATGACCCACTGTAAAATATGACCATCAATTCTGCCATTATCTCTGCATCCGGATTCCAGGCCGATGGCCGTGATTGGGCGGCTCGTGCCGGGCGTCAGAATGAAGAATATCACACCACTATCTGCCGTAATGAATTACTTTAACTTTTAACCTCGCGGATCTGTGCTTGAACTTATCGCCACAAATCATCACCTTTTTACTTTTTTCCCCCTTCTTCTTACACTCTCACTCGCACACACTTTTAACAGCAAACACTAAATTAAAATATGAAGTCACTCCATTTAGGAAGATGCTGCTGCAGCATTTGTCTGATAGGCAATATGGATGATGGGTAAAACTGAGTAGAAATAATAAAAATGATTTTAAAAAAAGAAGGGCTATATCCTTGAAAACACATAAAACTAATTTGAACTGAAGATTTTAGGTGTTAAACACAGCCTGCGAAGAGCACATACATCACGATTGTGAGTGTACGAGGGACATTGTGAAATAATGTGCATGTGAGGTCTGAAATCCTTGACCACAGCTGATTTTTTTTCCCTCATCATAAAACAATATGAAGGCATGCTGAGAGGACTGACCATTACTGAAGGTCATTCAGATGGACATGTTGTATTGTTCGCATTCTCCTGTGCCTGTGTCCTTGGATCTACACTGCATCCCTAAGAGCTTTAGATTCATGCATTTAGCGGCTGGAATGCTCACAGATCCCAGAAGCGAGTCGGTCTGAAGCGGCACTTTTTCTCACTGTGTAAGCCGAATTCTGGATCCTTTTGTTTGCAGCAATTTTCTATCTTTGAATGAGCTGACAAGCATTTTAATGGCATGGTAAAAATGCAAGGGCCAGGAGGGCGCAAGGCTCTGGATGGAGAGTGATGAATGGGCAGTGGGGCCGGTTGAGCTGCGGGACAGCATCATGACCAGGGCGCTTTGCCAGTATCCGACGTAAGATGTAGGTATCTTAGTAGGCACAAATTCCAGCAGACACTTATTAGGGTTTTTGGCACGAGTGATTGGCAAGGGTACACATATTTGCACAATGGCCATTTGGACTTGGGCTTTCTATTGAAAGAAATAATTTAAATGGATAGATCACCCCTTATACTAGTTCCAAAAATTCTGTCATCATTTAATCACCCTCATGTCATTCTAAAACTCTATGACGGTTGATGCCATATCCAATCCAAGCCAATGCATTTATAAAATAAGGAAAACAGCACTGCAAAGACAGCTTTGATGATGTCAGATTAGCGCCACATTAAAATAAATATAAAGAACTAAAAAAAATGAGAATAAAGAATAAAGTAGTAATATTCGCAAAATTATGAGAATAAAGTCACATTACAAGCTTAAAGTGGTATAACATTACGATATTTAGTAATATTTTGAGAATAAAATCTAAATCATGAGAATAAATTTGTAGTATTTTGAAATAAAAGCAGTAATTTTTTTAGAGTAAAAATGATATAAAGTTGCAAGATTATGACTTTAAATTAATCAAAAGTATTAGAATAAAGTAGCATTACCAAATTGAAGTTGTAGTGTTAATATATTAATTGAGTGGTATTCTGAAAATAAAATGAGAATTTGTAGCAATTTGTGATTAAAGTAATATTTCAAAGTCAAAAAAGAAAATCACCTTCATGTCATTTTGAAAAATGTTTTGTCCATACAGTGAAAGTCAATGGGATCCTAAACAGCACTGGACCATACTGACTTTCATGTATGGGCAAAAACAAACCCCAAAAATATTTTCCACAGAAAATCAATTAAAAAAAAAAAGTCAGTAGTACATGTTTGGAACAAAGTGAAGGTAAGAAAATTATGAAAGATATTTCATTTTTGAATGAACTATGCAGTTATTTATTCTTTCTTGGTTGCACTGAGATTATAGATGGAAGTTGTAAGAAGCAAAAATGCCACACAGGCTTTAAAGCGGAAGGGTGACGCTCTTCAATGGGGTCACTGGGGTGATGATGGTGTTAGTGCCCCTCTACCCTCTCAGTGCCACCCTGAGAGCACAGCTGCTCAGACATGCAGCCTCCATATGCCTGCAGCGGTGGGGAGCCACACACATCAGCACAGCCAATCAATCACACCTAGAGTTAAGTCCAAACTTTCCAGCTCAACGCATGCCCTGAAAGCATGAGAGCTGATGCCATGCCAATCCAAGCCAATGCATTTCTAAGATAAGGAAAACAGCTTCAAAACTGTTTCAAAGATAGTGGCTTTAAATGATTTTTCAGATAAGCACCACATTAAAATAAAAATAAATAACTAAAGAAAAAAATGAGAATGAAGTTGCAATATTACAAGAACAAAATACTGTAGTAATATATTTTGAGAATAAAGTAAAAACTGTGAGAATAAAGTAGCTTTATGAGATTAAAGTTGTAGTATTACAATATTCATTTAGTAGTATTTTGATATTAAAATCTAAATTATGAGAATAAATTTGTAGCATTATGGAAATAGTAAAAATTTGATAAAGTAAAAATGATAAAGTTACAGGATTACAGGATTACATAAAATCTAAATTATGATAATAAACTTCTAAAATCTAAAAAAAATGAAAAATGTTGCAGCATTATGAGTTTAAATGAAATGAAACTTTACAAGATTAGTTGTAGTATTACATGATTAATTTTGTCATATTTTTTATATTTGTATAAATAGGCAACATTATGAGAGTAAAGAAATAATATTTTGATAAAGTAAAAATTATGAGAAGAAGTCCTAAGGAAAGTAACAGTAAAGGGGACATTTTGTAAAACATTTAATGTTAAAAACGCTAATGAGGCTTAATATACTAAAACAATGACTAAAGGCCTATGAGATTATTTTCAAAACATTATCACTATGTTCTTGATTTTGTGATGTCTTATTTCAAAGTGGCATGAAAACACTGTCGTAGTTTAGGATCAAAGCTAGTGTCAAGTTTAAAACTATGCCTCCCTCTCGTCAATGTTAACTCAGCAAGCTATTTTGGATCAGCAAACCTAACACAAACCTTAGGGAGCTCACATCAATGTTCTACATACTATAGACCTGCATCAGGTAATTAGAGATCTCACGTCATCAGTTGCTGAGTGCAACCAGGTGTGCTGGTGCTTGAAATTGAACAAATAGTATGTGGTATAGAGGCAGACCCCTGGAGACATCAACCCATGTAGCACCATAAAGACACTCCCTATGTCTGAATATCCTGACTTCTACTACACAGCTTTTCAAAAACTGAGTAGTAGGTCTGAATAGGCAGTATTTAATAAAACAGTAGGTTTAAAGGAATAATTAAAAAAATGATTCACCCTCAGGCCATCCAAGATGTAGATGAGTTTGTTTCTTCATTGGAACAGATGTAGAGAAATTTAGCATTAAATCACTTGCTCACTAATGGATTCTCTGCAGTGAATGGGTGCCGTCAGAATGAGAGTTCAAACAGCTGATAATAACAACACAATAATTCACACGACTCCAGTTCATCAGTTAATGTTTTGTCAAGTAAAAAGCTGCTTGTTTGTAATAAACAAATTCAACAAGTATTTAACTGTAAAATTAACCTCATAAAAATGTAATTTAAAAGTTTGTCTTGTCTGAATCAGGAGAGAAAAATGCACAGATCAAGCACAGTTTACAAACGAAAACTGTCTAAAACAGTTCTAAACAAATATGTTGGTGGATTTAAAGTGAGAAGACAACAGAGACTTTTTCACCAGAGGAAGCATTATTGTTGATTATGGACACAAGACGTTAATTGATGTAACTGTTCAAATCTGTTCTGATGGACAAACAAACTAATTTATATCTTGGATGGCTTGAGAGCTTTCTGCATATTTTCATTTTTGGGTGGACTATTACAATATTCTTTATCTGTTGGTTTGGATAAATAACATGATCTACAAAAAAAGCTCTCTAATTATTAGAGCTATGGCACTTAATGTTGAGCCATAGTGCTCACATGGATGATACAGGTTTGAGTCTGGCTGTCACTTGTTCTCATTATGCCTCATTCTCCCTTGACTGTCTGATCAATAAATCAAAACCCCAAAAATAACATTGAAAAGAAAACTTCAAATCGAACAGGAAGTCATGCTTGCAGGAGGGTCACAATATCACATGTTCATCTGCTCATCAGATGAGGTAGTGTGGTTGCCCTGCTGGGCCGCTATCTGCCCCCTGTGTTGTAATCCCCTTCTTAATCTGTCCATTATGGAGCAGTGAAACTGTGCATGTCAACAGGGCCTGGGTCTCAGGGCTCTGGATCAATAAAATCATACACAGGGGGTGGTTCCACAAGCTCTGTGGGCCTTGTGTCGGGGGAGGACGTCGATACTGTCGATTGGGTATTAAAGAGCACTCTGTCAGCCAGTGGTCACAGAGGGCCCCAGCACACAAGGCCCCGGGGGGGTGCTGGGTAACCTCCAGTGTGTATTAATACTGGGACCTTTCCCAGCTTGACACACCATCCCTCCTGAGTATCGACAGGTGAGGTGACAAAAATCCTGCATGCTGGCTGCCACAGAAACGCAGTGCTAAAAGAAAAGGAGACACATCGTGAAAGAGAGGGAGATTTCCTACACCAAACTTTACTTCTATAGTTATGATATGAATATGAAATTATAATATGTGATATTAGACTGTATTTTGCCTGTCCTTTCTGTCTATAATAGACTGGCCTAATTACAACAGTTCAACTGGGTTGTCAGATTGTCTCTAAACCCTACATCCATAAAATATCATGGCCTTCTTTAACAATGAGTAGAAAATGTGTGCCTAGCAAAGAAAAATAAATCATAATAGCCAACAACTAATGCACTGAGTTGAAAACTTGTGGTCAAAACAGAAACCAATAATAATGATGATGATGATGATGATGTTGATGATGATGATGATGATGATGATAAAATAATTACACTTGGGCTTACAGGCATTATAACAAAAAAAATGTAGACTACACTAAGCTAAAATAAAATAAAATAAAAGCTGTAATAGTTTATGCATGTAAAATTAATGAGTGTATAAATAGTGTTCACATTAAATTACATAGAGGACATTATGATGACATATGGACAGAAAACTGAAGATCAAATTAAAGATCAAAACTGACCCATTTACTTACAGTTTTTCTGAATTGCTAAAACACATTTCTTGAAACCATCACAAATGTTTTCAAAACCTTAAACACAAATCCAAATACTAAAACTAAATTCACGAAACCTCTGACTCTTCCATCAAAATCAAACAATCATTGCAAAACCATTTCACTTGCACTCAAAATCAAACGGTGCTCTCAGATCACACACACGAGTCAATAAAATAAATTCTACAGCGCATTCATTAGACACTACAGTGAAAAATGGAGAACACAGCATCCAGAACATTACAAAAAAAGTATATTGTATTGAGTAAACAATTTTGTAATTCTGTAACAAAGTATAGTAATTGCAACTGAGTAGGTGAATATATTGTATAGGCCTACTGTATGTACTGCAAGATCAGTATTGTGCTGAATATTGAATAGCACTGAATGTTTGTATATATTCAGCACTTGGATTCTGCAAAAATACTGCAGTCCAACTGCAAAGGTCAAAAAGGTCAAATAAAACTCTAAACAAATAGCATGTTACAATATACTCAAATACTGTAAGTTGTGCAATTGTAAAATCAGGGTCAATGAGAGATTCATTCTGTCTCAGCATCATGTCTTTGTGCTTGAGCCCATCACAAGTAATTTTTTTTTTTTTTTTTGCCTACAACCAAGAGAAAAAACTCTGGTCGACAAGATCCAGGCTGTGATAAAATCCTCTAAACCTGACTCTTCTATCATATCTTGCGGTGTTTTTTTTTACTCTTTCCTCATCATGTCACTTTTTACATGTACTTCCTCCTCTCCTTCTCAGATTGTTACCATCTATTGTTCATATCATCATTCAGTCACCTGTGCCACTTGTGCACTCTGAACTGGCTCATATTTTTTACAGTTGTTTTGATCACATCATTAGAAACAAGTGTGAACAATTTTGGATCGTTGTGTGTAAACAATGACAACTGTGCTTTAGTTGTGTTTAACTTTTGCAGCTTGTGTTTAGCATTTTGCAGCACAAAAGCATCACAGTGTGACAAGTGTTTAAATAAATGAGAATGTGTTTAGAGTTTTGCAAAAAAGAGTGCATGAGATTTGCGAATAGAGCCTAACTGCCTGAACGTGTTTAAGGTTTAGCAGAAAGAGTGCTTTATTCGACTAATTGGTTTAAGCTAGTGAGAATTTGGTTTGTTTTAGAATTCAGAAAAACTGTAATAAATAAAATGTCCCTGGTATAGTTATATATTTTTTACGTTAAAACAAAATAAGCTAAAGAATACATAATAAAATAATTTGTCAACCATACTTTGACAAAAATCTTTCAGACATGCTGCGAATCTGTTTCAAATTGAAGTCGGTGTATGTGTGTGTGTGTGTGTGTGTGTGTGTGTGTGGGTGAGTGATGTCAGTAAAGGAGCTGTAAATCCTAGTGTGTGTGTGTGTGTGTGTGTGTGTGTGTGTGTTGTGTGTACAAGAGAGGTGAGAAAGGTCTGTGAATGATAGCTCTGAGCATGGCTAACTCATTTCCACTCCTGCGTTGACCCCATGGCCTCCAGGGCTCATTAACCCTCTCTTCCCATCATGCCATGCAGCAGAGGCCAAAGACAGAGTGGCTGAAGGGGGGTGTGGGATGTTGAATGGGGGGAATTTGTGTGGTAAAAGCAGCAGAGGTGGCCATCTCACCCCTTGTTTTAACCTCTTCAACCATCATTTATTCTTTTATTACCTCCACTGGTTATGTGCATGGCTACAAATCTCCAGCACGCTCCTAAAGCTGTCAGGGCAGCCCCGGGGCTGTGGCAGCCACCACGGTCACCTTGACACTAGAAAGCTAGGGCCAGAAGAGACAACACACACTGTCACACACTAAGATGCAGATGCACAGACAGATACTCACATACACACACAGGAAGCACATTAATATTCTATTGCAGGGAAGAGGGGAAACGAACCCCCTCATTCTCTTTTGCCTTTAGGATGTCTTGTTCTGCTAATCATAAAATGGTTGTATGATTAGCTGCTGTCATTTCAACAAGTGGATGAAGTCTTCCTCCCTGGCAGACTCCCTTATTCCCAAGTGCCACTAGTGTATCTGAGAGATGCTGTGATGCTCGAGGGCACAGCAAAAAGAGGCTTGGTGTGAGGAGGAAAGGAAGGCAGCAGCACCCTGATGGAGGTGTGAGAGAGGAGGACAGCCCTCTGGTCCATTAGCTCAATGAGTCTGACACAAGGAAAAGCACAGATTCCAAATTCAGAGGTGTGTGAACCATTTAATGACGTCTCAGAAAAATTATTATGTTAAACATAACATTTATATATTTATTTGTATTTAACATTAACGTAAAAAAGAAACATTACCAGACTCCTGTAATGCTTAATGTGAATCACAAGTTTACAAACTGTGATTTGAAGCAAAAACCATCGGACAAATCAGAGAAAAGTCATACATACATACATTTATTATTATCTATTTTGTGCAATATTTTGAGAGCGCAGGGAACTGACTTATTTTATTACACATTATTTCGCAGTGCTTCATGGGAGTCGGTGGGCACCTAAGAGTTTTTTTGGCATAATTTACTTGTTTCTACTCTCTGATTGGTGGAGTTTCTGTGCAAAATCATGAATAATGTAGTTTTTCACCAGGATTTCCTCTGTGAAATATGATTATTTAAAAAAAAAAACATTGTTAAAAGTTGAAATAATCTAGGCTGATTGCTTCAACAAATGCATATACCACTGATTTACAACCTCACAGACCACAGTAGGTCAGTCTTTAATGATTGCCCATTCCAGAACCCGAATGTTGCACTCTATGGCATCTACAAAAATGAAGCCTCGACCTTGAGTGAAAGAAAAAACGCGTTTGTTTACTCTAGAACATAATACATACTACATACAGATACTGTATAAATAATATATATATTATCGATAGTATAGATATATATATATATATATATAAATTTATTTATTTTTGCTTGATTTAAGCGTAGATCACAATGAATCAGAAGTAGATATTTTCTTCAGTATTTGAACGTGCATCCGAGTGTAACGGATTAATGAAAAAAGTAGGAAGGTTGCTGATTGGATTTTGACGTGGGCATTGCATTTAAAAAAAGGAGACAGATGAAGGTGAGCCTGCAGGGTGGGATTTAAGTCAGCTCAGACGTCACGCCCATGGACCGTTGGCTGAACGTCTGATGCATACGGCACACAAAAGTGGAAACACTTCAGGAGTTTCGAAATCGTCAATAGATTGGTTGAATTATACAGGATTTCCGGGAGACGTGTGTGTCGCGTTCTTTAACGTTCCGCCTGGAAACAAAGATGCCATGACGCCAAACCCCCTCACGAAAGAAGAAAGCCATCGTGTTTACAACTGTGACGATGAGCATGTGTCAGGATCAACCAAATGCTGGATTCTCAAAAATATGTGAAATTTTTAAAGTTCGCAGCATAGAATCTTTCAAATACGTCTGAGAGTTTTATACACCAGTCTGTTATTGTGGCGACATTTCCACGCCCCGAAACGTGACGCTGAATGAAACGAACTGTGATTGGTTGTTTGACATGTCGGTCAAACGGCCTAATGGGCAGGCCTAGGACAATGAAAGCTGCCATGGATTCCAGACCTTCAGCCGTCAGTCTGAAGGTCTGGCTACACGAGACTAGGATTTAAGTGGACATAATGTTTGTAGAAGTTCTGCATACGTCACCAGAGAGAAGTCTGATGTTTTCACTGGTAGATCCAGTTATGATATTTTGATTAAAAATTAAACATATGCATGTATACATTTTTCACAATAATATCTAGAGAATTTCCAATTAATTTCCTTTTCATGCTGACTATAAGAAACACAGAATATATGTGACTATTTGCAGTTAATTCAGTTAATTAATCTGCAAGTAATGTCTTTAAATTAAAATTTGAATGAAAGTTTGATATGTGCCAAAGGGGAGTTTCTCTTTATTCCTGGTCTGTTTCTCTCTCAGTCTTTCTGTTATTGTCCTCTCTACATACAGTAGTGGAGCAGGACAGGGCTTGCTGTTGGGTCCCGCTGTGTACAGTGGGGTGTAAGCAGGCTGGATGGCACAAGCGTGCCGATCAAGAGCCAGCAGGTCAGAGGTAAATGCTGGCATCGTCTTGGCACGGCGCCCCATGCCCTGTCTAACCATATCAGCCACGCCACCACTCAAATGCCCAGCATCAGCCCTGCTGGCACAGGGAGGGAGAAAGTCACACAATACCAAGGGCACTCTGAGAGAGAGGAGCCACAGCCCAACATGACACATACACAAAAGCAATCACACTGCTAGAGAAAGACACTCTCAGACATACTGTACTCTTAAAACATAGTAATGTTTATCTGTACAGATTCTATACGATGTTTTTCAAAAACTTCCAAAAAGCTCTGAGTAACAAAGGTTACAGACCTCATAGGTTATAGAGTCAAATTACCAGGCATATTTAATTTGATGCTGTACTGGATGGATGTACAGTCAATATGTTATGATAATGCCATTATGGGCCTTATTTATTAAGGAATTAATTTTATAAACCATTCATGAATGTGTTCATACAATATGAATTTTTGTAAATATGTTTTTATGGATGAATGACATGTTCAGCCAATGTTGTGCAGCCACTAAAACACTGAAATCCTTTTATTAATCATTTTTCACTTAAATTTCCAGTAAACTGTTCACTTGAGAACAAGAATTACCAAAGATACCCAAATATTTGTTTTCAGAGAACACATCTTGGATTACATTTATTTTTCTTAAATAATATTTTTTCTTGTTTTAATCACAAGCCTTTAAAAAAAAACTTGTCTATGCTTAAAACATAAACAATTTTTTTATAAATCTATCTATCTAACCTTAAATAATATTTTTTCCTCATTTTAATCCTAAGCCTAAAAAAATTAAAAATTAAATAAAAAAAGTTAATTTTATGCTTAAATCTGAGTTTTATGCTTAAATCTGAGTGAAAGTGACATGACATGTGGCCAAGTACGGTGACCCATACTTGGAATTAGTGCTCTGCATTTAACCCATCCAAAGTGCACACACACAGCAGTGAACACACACACACACCGTGAAACAAACCCCGGAGCAGGTGGGCCGCAGTTTTTTGCCGGCACAACAGGGAGCAGTTGGGGGTTCGGGCCTCGACCTTAGTCGTGGTATTGAAGGTGGAGGAGAGCGCTGTACATTCACTCCCCCCACCTACAATCCCTGCTGGTACGAGACTCAAACCCACAACCTTTGGGTTATGAGTCCAACTCTCTAACCATTAGGCCACGACTTCCCGTTTTGATGATATTTCTATAATTTCTAATTTTCCACTAGAAAACAAGACACAGAAATATTGAGAAAATATTTTTTGCAGTGTACTTCTGTCCCTTAACTGTCTCATTTTCACATTCTCAAAAAAATGCTCTATGGACAAATATTTTTAGCAAATAATAAAAAAATAGAGTAGGTTCGCTCTTTATGCTCTTCTGTGATCCATTGCTCTGTAAAGTAAACTTTGGGGAGAGAAAGTTTCAACAATACGCTCTAAGCCTGTGACCCCAGGGCATCCGCTGGGTTATCTGGGTTTTGTCGTATTTGTGCGTGCGTCTGCATACCGAACCCTGTAGCCCGGTGACAAAGGCTGTGCACAGTCCACACACAGTTTTCCTTTCCACATATTCGTTCTCATTCTGAACCCACACTGAGCTTGTCGAAGAGCCATCCGAATGAAAAAGCTCTGGTGCAAGATGAAGTCTCTGGCCAGCTTGGGCTTTGACACACACACAATGGGGAGAAGATGGCACGTCCCAACCCACCACAGCAGCCTCCCATTCAGCATGGCCACGACACGCACTTCTATTAGAGTCTGCAAATTGAAATTTACATGTTATTGCATCCTGGCATGCAGCGATTTGCGATGTGTCATCTAATTTTAAAATCGAGCCGCGTTAATTCACCATGGGGGAAAGAGAAGATGGGAGGTGGCGGCGGGGTGTAGTGAAGACTGTACAGGGAGGGGGGGTTGAGACTGAAGAGAAAGAAAAAAATCTCTGCCTCAGCAAAAGTTTTCATTAAAATTTTAGACAAATGATCTCTGTGTCCTTCTCCCAAGCTGCCTGGGGCGTCATGCTATTTCTATGCAAATAACAACCTCACGCCTTCCTCCTATCATTTCTAAGGGGAGCGCTGTAACCTGACCTGAGAGAGAGAGGGAGAGAGGGAGAGAGAGAGGAGAGAGAAGAGAGAGAGAGAGAGAGAGAGAGGAGACTAGTGGTGAAAAGGAGAGGAAAGCAAGCAAGACGGAGGGAGAGATATGTTGCAACTTGCAAGCGAGAGAGAGCGAGACGAAGAGAGAGTGAGATGGAACAGGGGAAAAGGAGTGACAGCGAGTAAGCGTAGCTGGGCACATGAGAGAAATGAAGTGGGGGAGAGAGAGAAAGCAAGCATGGGGAGGATTCACTGAGGTGTGAAAATATATAACACTAAGAGTATGAGAGAGAGACAAGAACAACACAAATACACCGGGATAATTTGTTTCTCTCTGCCTCCCCTTTAATATATTACAACCCTCCTCCAGCAGGCTGGTTCAGAGACTACTGCTGTTTAACCACTCACACTTTCAACCCCATCAGCCTCCATCTCCCCCACTGCAGTAATTACACACACACACACGTATATGCACAAATCAAACAAATTTGTTTTCATCTTGTTGTTGTTAAAGGCAACTAAAGACTAAGTATTGAGCATTCTACTCAGCCAGATGAAAACTCTTGATATTTGCAATAAACTAGCAAGCATTTTTACAGAAAACAAGACCTAGATCTTCAATTACACTTTTCAGAGGGAAATTTCAAATTTCACAAATATTTTTGAGATTCAAAACTCAAGATTCTGTATTGTCATGTGTAAACAGAAGGGCAATTGCAAAACGAAATTTCTACAAATCAGAAACAAGTTATCATGACATTTATAACCAGCTATTGCTCTCTGAAGTGCACTGAAAAAAAGCATTGTATCATTTTTAACAATTGTCAGAAAATGTCAACAAAAAACTGGTTTTGAGCGATAAAAGAGTGTGTTCAGTATCTTTCTTCTACTGGATTAACTTTTGATGACTTATTTTATAGCTCTAAGTTGGTTGCAATTGTCATTGGCACTTAGCATACAGATTTTATAATGGCTGTGAGGTCAGAACACTAGATAATGAAATAAAAATGGAAAATATGCAAGGAGCATTATTCATAAAATAAAAGACAAGCTGATTATTGAAAGGATTAAAGTCATGTTAAATAATTATAATGTAATTCCCACTTACACTTTTGCTTTAAACATATATTATTCCCAACAGAAAGAAAGTAATATTCACTATATTTAATATTCACAAGTCACCCTTCCAAACATGTATGACTTTACTCATTTATATTAATGGTGAAATATATATAGAATCTATATCTAGATCTATATATATATCTGAATATATATATATATATATTATATATATATAATATATTTTAATATTTTATTTTATGTGAAGTTGCACCAGAATAATCATACAAAAATAATTTTTGTCCAGACAGTGAAAGTTAATGGGGTCCAAAGCTGTTAAACAGAAGAAAGTCAAACAGAAGTCACACAGTGATGGAGCGACACAAGGGTGAGTAAATAATGACAGAACTTTCATTTTTAGATGAGCTATCCTTTAAACATAAGCTAAATTATAATTACAGTAAAGAAAGGTTTGGACAATAATACAGTAAAAATAAGACATGTTTTAGTTCCTTTATGAAGCTTTTTTCCTTGTAGGGACATTAACACTTTTGTCAGGTTTTTCTGTTCTTCTAGAGCCATTTACAGACATTTTGCCCCCACAAGAATAGCATAACATCCAAAGAAACACATATGTGATTGTTTTTCCTGTCATGGTAAGGTTTTTATACTGAGCTTAGCTATATACATACAACAAAGTCAAGAACATTTCATAATAGATTTCATTCCACATCTTTACATTTTCATTATTTTGTATGTTTATTAAGCCATTTTTCTTGCAATCCCCACAAAGTAGGTGATTTAAGGTTTCAGTATCCTTTAGAGAATATTTGATCCCTCCACACTCCACAAACTGTAAACCAGTTAGTCAAAACAGTGGACTGATTAGTAACTAATTGCAGCTGACTCCATATGGAAGCAAAGGAGCACAGACAGCGTAAACAGGACTTCCGGAGGTAGGGTCAAGTCCAAACACTACAGCATCGAGAACAGCTCATGACACGACTTTAGTTAGTCATCTGTGTGTAAACAGAAGACCTGCAAATACCCCCCCCATAGTCAGTACCCTGTCACCTGTCTCGCACACACAATCACATCCAGCCCCAACTTTAAGATTCATTGGGGCCAAGGCGACGGCACTCAATCCATCTTCTCCACATTGTCATTTGCATTTCATGCCTCCCGGCTTTTTTTGAAGTGGCAATACTTTGATGCAGTCAGAGGGACACATTATCATTATTTCAATTTCCGTGGCGACACAACACAGCATTGTGGAAAGCAGCAGAGGGTCGATGTGGCGTGGTTACTGGTGTCTACAGATGCGTTGAATGGTGATGGAATCTACACACGCGCTACTCGCTCTGTCTACACATCTGTGCACCACAATTCTGTACAAAACTGTGTGCTGTGTGTATATGTCTGCAGGCCAATATGAGCAGATAAGCACAACTTGAAGAACAAAAGAGAAAGCCGACTGGTAAATAATACTGGATATTAATATTTTTTAAATAATACTGGATATTAATATTTGTTTAATGCAGAAATATCATCCACCCAACAAACTTTTATGGTAATTTGAAACTATTTTATGTTTTTCATATGAATTTGTACAATCTTATTTGCATGTTTTCGTACAGTCTTCTAGCGCACTGACAGAGGAGTGGACATTAATGACTAATAAAAAAAATCATAGGTTTCTGTATGAATCACATTGCATTATATTTTCCAACCTTGTGAAATAGTTTTGTCATGAGATTGGGTTAATCCACCACTAATATGTTTGACATCCTCCTTTCTCAGTGCCTGATCAAAAATGTAGCGCATTGTTGTCACAACTGAAAAAATAAATAAATAAAAATAACATGAAACAGCGCAAATGGCGTTTCTGATCTTAGCTGGTCTCCCAGTCTGGTCAGGTCTGTCTGCTGGCTAGTTTTACAGAGGGTTATGAGCACTTTTCAGCTGGCAGCCCAGCTAGACCAGCATGGACTGGGAGACTATTTTAAACCAGATAAGACCAGAAAACCAGCTTACACTCTTAAAAATAAAGGTTCCAAAAGGAGGTTTTCACAGCGATGCCTTAAAAGATAAAACACCCGCCAACCCTCCACATGTGGGGTGAAAATCAACCATGGCAGGTAACACACATTAGCCAGTTTAGCAGGTTATGAATGATAAATAATGTCCTTTAACCAGGGGCCTTCTTCATTAGTAAAACAAAGCGTAAAGAGGTTATTCGAATACATAGCTTTCTATGAATGTACGCAAACTGGTTGCACAACCTGGCATCTGTCGGCACTGTCCAACTACAACTCCGGAGGCTGAAAATACAGAATGACACATTCAGTGTGCAGTACAGTACCTGTGAGATTTCCATGAAACACAAAAAAAGGGTTTTACCACTTAAAAAGTTTTTCCAATGGTGGCAACACATCCCACTCCCTGAAGAATCTCAGCCAGAGCCTTCTAATCAGAGACTCCATCTGTACCATCTTAAACCTGCTCCAGTGCCAGGGACAGAGAAAAGAAAAGAGCTGTCAAAATGATTAAAAGGTTTCTTAGTACTGATCAGCAGGAAAAGATGGCAAGAACATTGGGATCTGCTGATATCTCTCACATGGCCTGCTTCTCAGCATCTATACTGAGTTTGGTGCTGACATTCACTAAAAGGAGACACTGGTACTTGAATTTTGAAGGAGAGACAGCAGGAGGGGGCAAGCATAATAGGACAGACGAGGAGCTTCTTGCCAAAGCAATGCATCAGGAGCACTCAGTGTCTTCCCCTGCATAAATCTTCTGAGATAAGCCTGGGCAACCTGCTGCACTCCGCCCACCCTATGAGAAGGCTTTGCCACCTTGCCAGGGTTCAGAGGGCATCTGGGCAGCTTCCAGGAGCAAAGCAGCTGACTGGCTCCAGGACAGAATCTACCACCCCTGTCCACCTGTTTAATTTAAAAACTGAGCAAAAGCAGCGCTAGGTACTACTGCAGGAGAAGAGGAGGCTGAAATAATTTGTGCTCACCTCAGGAAGGAAAAATCCAGCAGAAGTCCAGAAACACTTCCAGAAGATTCCTTATTGAGTCTCTCTACAGACTCAATCCAAAAATGAAAATCCCGCCATCATTTAGTGACAAAATCTTCTATTTTCCAAATCTTTCTGACTGTTTTTCTTTTGTGGAGCACAAAAGAAGATAGTTTCAAAATTATTTTAATGCAAAAATACAGACAAATACAGCATGTGCATGAATTAATGTTGAAACACAAACAAATAATAAAAAAATAACATTTCATGCCAACAAGTTTCCTATAATCTCTGCCTGGGCATCAATCAACTGAGATACAGAGGTAAGCTGTTATTTATTATAACTGTCTCGATCCATTAAAGTGCACATGATTGACCTTATGCCTCTCCCTGTCGCTTTCTGGTTAATGTTAATGATGGCCATAAAGAGATGTCCCCTGTTCAATTCGACATTACTTTGCTCTGGGTCTGCAGAATGCATTACAGTAAGCTGTGTGTGTCCAGACATAGTGGCAACAGCAATCACCATCAGAGAGAGAAGATGCACTGCTAAACATTAACATACGCTTGTAACATCCTCCAAATTTCAGCTCTCCGCCCAGACGTTGTATTACACCTGTACAGCCTCGCAATTTACCAGAAAATGAGAGGCGCTCGCATCAGTGGACAGACACGCGTGAGAATGTGCAAGATTGCTCTCCTGCACAAGGGACATTATTATGGCCATCTGTATTTTTTTGTGGCTCACGTCGCCAGATCTTGTAGTCCAAAGGGTCTGTGTACTGAATGACTATAGAGATGGGCTCTGTGGTTTGTAAGATACAGGTTTTCTATTTTTTCAGAGGAAGAGTGTGGTCTGGAATGAGAGGACAGATACAGTGCAGCACTAGGAAAGAAAAAGAGAGACACCTGTGGGTCAGTCTGCAGCACTGCATACGGCTTCATCAGTTCTGTTCAACATTCCTTAGGTAAAGGATGGACAATATGTGGATACACAATTAATTCTCAAAAGCATTCACTTTCATATTTAGATAAAGCAACATATCTGTGGGTAAAAGTTTACACTTCATTTAACAGCCAAGGTTTTTTACATAAATGTAATGTTCAGTTTTCATTATTATATATGTTTATTAACACAGTTACATTATTTATTTATTTTTTAGCATGCGAAGCTAAGGATGCAAACCTGGCATGAGTGAAATGAAAAATGAAAAAAAAAAAAAAAAACATTTAAATGTCACCACCAAAACCACCAGACCAGATGAAAGGGCTTGTTATCTAAACTACTTTACTAACCAATAAATAAAATAAAATACTTACATGAAATAAAATAAATTGTATTTAAACAAAACATATATACTAATCTAAAAAATGCATATTTATCTTATTTTTTTATTTTATTTTATGGTTTTGGAACAGCCCTGAGACACGGCACAAGAGATATATTTCTGAGATGCACCCTTGGGTTTTCTCGCCCAAAAGCCAAAAGAGAAGTATTGTAACTTGCGCAAGTTATGTGAAAAGAAAGCATAAAAAAGATACGTTGACCGGGAAAAAGGCATCCTTGTCCAGAAATCCTGCATCCGTAATGGTTCTATTATACAGAGGCAAGAATGAGCTTGCCTTATATCTACCGTTGTAAGTGTTAATTAAGGAGGGTGAATACAGTGCACTGCAACTGCATCCTTATTTAATGCTGTCTGGCATCTCTAAATAGGAAGAAAATGAAATCCTCCCTCTCCTCCCCACTTCCTGCTACAGCCACTTTTCTGTTTATAGAACCAGAATTGCAAAATCACATTACTTTTTCCAAATGCAAATGTGCTATTTTGTAAATGCGATGGCTGTCTGAAAATACATGTGATAACTATATACTGTGAAATACAAAGGCAATATTATTACAAGTGAAAAGCACACAAAAAATGTTTGATATCTATGAGTTTCTTTGTCATAAAACTTGCACGTAGACCATATTGAGAACTACCTTGAGTCACAGAGCGTCATTAGCAACATTTCAAAAGTAAGTTCTGGTGAAGGCTTGACTCACCACAGGATATACTGTACAACAGCACATAAAAAGTGAGACCCTAACTGTCACTTCAGGAGAGTCTCTTCCTTCTGATACAAGAAGGGTATTGAATGTTTGAAGGATAAGGAGTTTATTGAGATGGAAAATGGCCACAAGTGGAGCGCCCAGGCCAAGTAAATGAAATAAAGGCCAATCACATCTTATTAAATGAGACTCATTCCTCTTAGCGAGGCAAAGTAATTATAAAGTTCATTACAGTAATGAGTTAGGCTATTCTGGAGGAGCAAACGAAGGCCAAGAAGGAGAGAAAAGCCGCCATTGATCAAAACATCAGGCCACTCAAACTCACTGAGGCCAAGGAAAGGCCTTGGGCAGGATAGTTGAAAGAATGATATTAGGAAGGGGATTACTTTATTAGCATTTTAACACCAGAATTGTCTATTCATGAGAGCACCTATACAGTATGACCTCAAATTGAACCTTGTTGCATATAAGTTTCAAAGCACTGCTTTCATTTGATTTGATAAAGTAATTTACTTGAATGTATATTGTATTGTTTCCTGGTTACTCTAGTTTATACACATATCTATAAGCATGCATTGGAAAGAACAAATTCAGAAAACTAAGCTGGTGATATTGGAACAAAGAAATGAAAACACATTTTAAAATAACTGACACACTTTCTCTCTTCTATTTATTTATTTAACACTAATTTCATCCTCATTACTAATAGTCACTTTAAAAAAAGAAAGTATAGGGGAGAAAGACAGAGAGAGAGAGAATGAGAGAAGGAATGAGTGTACCAGGGCAAGTGGGCCCCGCTGGGCAATAATCTGATCAGCGTTATGGAAACAATCACAATAATTCCCTTAAATTAGCCCGATGCGGCACCCCGCCAACCAGGAGATTGGAAAGTGATCGCAGAGAGACTCATCCCAATATGAGCGCTAACTACCCAGCTAGGGCAGAAAATTGGGTGTCTAACAGTGGTGAGTTCCTAATTGGCAAACACACGGTGCACAAATAAAGCACTGTAAATACAAGAGGTGATCTAACGGAGAGCCCAGAAAGAGTTTGTGTGATTCATCACATTTTTTTATGTCTTGTTTGGCCTAATATGCATTGCAGTGAAGATAATTTTAAATAATGTGACACTTTTCATTCATTACTCATGTTAATTCATTACCCATGACAAGAAAACAGCAAAACATGCCTATTTCAGAAAATTGCAACAAAGTTTTTCAAGTACTTACATTTAGATAAATAATTTTAGATAATAAATGAACTTAAAAAATAAATAAATAAATATAACACATGTGAAGATAACAATAATAGTCTATTATAAAAAAAACTAA
Source organism: Sinocyclocheilus anophthalmus (assembly GCA_018155175.1). Lineage (NCBI taxonomy): Eukaryota > Metazoa > Chordata > Actinopteri > Cypriniformes > Cyprinidae > Sinocyclocheilus > Sinocyclocheilus anophthalmus. Next base: position 64,158 of record JADLZN010007655.1, on the reverse strand, counting down.
TAATAAAAAATACATCAAGTATTTTACTTTAAATTAGTTTAACAATAAAAGGAATAATAAATAAACATGGCATAAATAATATTAACATTATTATTTAATAATAAACAATTCTAATAAACAAACATTTGAATTAGAATTAAATAGTTAAAACAATTAAAATGAATATAATGACCATAACACATGTAACAAATATAATATAAACTGTATTATATTATTAAACAATAAGTAAGAATGCACTAAGTATTTTGCCTTTAGAAACACTTACATATTAAAATACATAAAGATTTGACTTTGAAAGAAATTAGTTAAAAATACATGAAAAGTTAGTACATAATACATGCTGATCATACATAATATATAAAAAATAGTAGTATTATTATTATTATTATTATTAATAACAATTCAGTAATTAAAAATGCATTACGTAAATCAAATTTTGAAATAAAATAGTTAAAACAAAAAAATATGTTGCAAGTCTTGTAAAATAAAATGTTTTTCTACCCCTTTTTTTGTTTTACCAATTTTAAAATTAATATTATTATTTAAATTATTTTGACAAATGACTACGCTGAAGTTGTAAAGACTAACTAAACATTTAGCTGTAAATTGTTCCATAGTAACCTTTGTGCTTTATTTTTTAAGGCATGTACATTTTCCGTAAAATATGGCAAAAGAAAGCTAACAGAACTGTGATACATGATTATAAATGATGACAAGGAACATTTCTCAGTAACTGGAAGCACAACTTTCTGCATTTTCTGCAGTGATACCAGATTAACTGTGCCCACTAACAGGCAAGCTCCACATTTCTTCTCGGAACAGCTGCAATTGAGCTTAAATACGTGGGGTATCCCTGGCACTTTAGGGTCTGTGGCTCTTAGCAAAAACACACTGCAATTTTCATTAGCATGACAAATTCTCTGTAACAAACTCCGTGTGTGGACGCCAGCCAATCGACGCTTAAAATTAAGCCAAATGTGCGAGGTGTATGAACCCTTTTACTTCTGACTGGCAAAAAAAATGTGGAGGAGGGGAGAAAAACATAATCCACTTTTCACTCATGGAGGAGGCACACACAGCTATAATATTTACACAAGCCAAACAAAAACAACTGCATGGGAGAGTGAAGGCTAATTTAATAGGATTTAATACAGAGAGAGGGGTGGCGAGGGGAAGAAGGCAAGGGGCAATTAAAGACAGCACCTTTCCTGTGTGCAGCAGGAAGACCTTACAATTGCAGAAGGAGGGACACAATGATGCTGGTGATTACCTTTGAGGACCACAAAACAAATCTGCCTTTTTGCAATCAATGCCCTGGGTTGTCTAATCAAATGAAGGAGAAAGGCAGTAATCCTAGCATTAAAGAGGGAAAATGAGCCAGTGTTGACATCCATCCAGATCCAGGAGAGCTTGAGTAGCACATGTAACGCAGAGCAGTGATGCCAGCTGAACTCAATAGCCCTCCAACACACACACACAAGTACCTGCACATGCGCATGCTGGCTGTAGCTTACAATCACCTACTGCAGTTGTCTCATCTAGTGCCATGGAAAAGAACACACTGAAAAAAACGTTCCTATATTAATATTACATTACTTGACCTCAAAAATAAAGAAAAAAATCCTATGCTCATATTGCAAAAAAATAAAAAATAAAAAACATTAAAGACATTTTAATTTTTCAGAGACTATTCCTTTAAACATTTGCTTTTTCGACGTCCAAGTTTTGCACTGTCGCAGGACGGCACCCAGCCTTTAGAAAACATCTCTTACCATGAGAGGTGTCAGCATGAAAAGTGGATGTGTAAGAGAAACATAATAAAGCACAAATGAATTTGCCATAAAGGTGCTTCAATACTGTGTAGAGGAGTGCTGCAAAGTGGACCACATACGAAGACAAATGCACTGTGAGCAATGACACTACCTGCTGTGTTCTTCTAGAGATAATATGGTTCATTTCACTGTGAGTGACTCCTTTAGTGTCGTAGCAGTAGTAGGATGGGATGGCGACACTGCAGGTAGCTGATGACCTAATCTGGCCCTCAGAATCTGGACTCTGCTTTCTGAATCAGACACAGATGATAACAACAGGAGAAGACAACAACACACCCTTTATTATCTGCCACTCATGCCATGATTAGGTCTCGATGAGCTGGTTACAAAGAAGCCTTTTTGAAGCATCTGTATATAGAAGTGTGCATGTGTGTTTCTGATGAATGCATAGAAACAGATAAATGCATTATTATTGCTACTTAATTAGCCTATCATTTTGATTTTTCTATATGATAACTACAGTTGTGTAAACTATTTCAAATGAATCTGTCTTTGCATTTTTAAAAATGCTTTAGAAAGTCTTTAAAGTCAAAATGTAAATCTGATTTGCAAATAATTTTAATTTGGTTGTTTCACACAGTCCACAGAAGAATGCCATACAGGTTTGGAATGACATAATGGTGAGTAAATAATGCCAACCTTTTGGGTGAACTATCCCTTTAAGAGCAAATATGGCTCACATGATCATCATAAATGAATGGTATAAATCATTGATTTGTGTAAAAAAAAAAATGGGGTCACAAGATTTTTTAAAAAGTAAAACGTTTGTAAAAAGTATTTTTTGCTCACCAAGGCTGCATTTATTTGATCAAATACAGGTGCATCTCAATAAATTAGAATGTCGTGGAAAAGTTCATTTATTTCAGTAATTCAACTCAAATTGTGAAACTCGTGTATTAAATAAATTCAATGCACACATACTGAAGTAGTTTAAGTCTTTGGTTCTTTTAATTGTGATGTTTTTGGCTCACATTTCACAAAAACCCCCCAATTCACTATCTCAACATATTAGAATACTTCATAAGACCAATAAAAATTTTTTTTTTTGTGAATTGTTGGCCTTCTGGAATGTATGTTAATTTACTGTACATGTACTCAATACTTGGTAGGGCCTCCTTTTGCGTGAATTACTGCATCAGTGCGGCGTGGCTTGGAGACAATCAGCCTGTGGCACTGCTAGGTGTAATGGAAGCCCAGGTTGCTTTGATAGCGCCTTCAGGTCATCTGCATTGTTGGGACTGGGTGTTTCTCATTTCCTCTTGACAATACCCCATAGATTGTCTATGGGGTTCAGGTCAGGCGAGTTTGCCGGCCAATCAAGCACAGTAACACCATGGTTATTGAACCAGCTTTGGTGCTTTTGGCAGTGTGGGCATTGCCAAAATCTTGGCAAATGCATCACATCTTCAAAAAGCTTTGTCATCACAAGAAGCAGAAGTTGCTCTAAAATGTCCCTGGTAGATGGCTGCGTGACTTTGGACCTTTCAGAAAACACATTGGACCAAATTCCTCTTTTTCAGATGAAAGTACAATTTTGCTTTCATTTGGAAATCACGTCCCAGAGAGTCTGGAAGGAAGCGTGGAGAGGCACCGAAACCAAGTTGCTTGAAGTTTAGTGTTAAGTTTCCACAGTCTGTGATTATTTGGGGTTCAATGTCATCTGCTGGTGTTGGCCCACTGTGTTTTCTGAAGTTCACAGTCAACGCAGCCATTTACCAGGACATTTTAGAGCACTTCATGCTTCATTCTGCTGACAAGCTTTATGGAGATGATGATTTCATTTTCCAGCAGGACTTGGCAACTGCCCACACTGCCAAAAGCACAAAAAGCTGGTTAAATGACCATGGTGTTACTGTACTTGATTTGCCTGCAAACTCGCCTGACCTGAACCCCATATAGAATCTATGGGTTATTGTCAAGAGGAAAATGAGAAAAAAGATACCAAAAAATGCAGATGAGCTGAAGGTCGCTGTCAAAGAAACCTGGGCTTCCACACCACTCAGCAGTGCCACAAACTGATCACGCTAAGGTGGTATGCCACGCCGAATTGAGGCAGTAATAAAAGCAAAAGGAGCCCCTACCAAGTATTGAGTACATGTACATAATGAATATACTTTTCAGAAGGCCAACAATTCACTAAAATTTTTTTTTTTTTTTTGGTCTTATGAAGTATTCTAATTTGTTGAGATAGTGAATTGGTGGGTTTTTGTGAAATGTGAGCCAAAATCATCACAATTTAAAGAGCTATAGACTTAAACTACTTCAGTCTGTGTGTGTTTAATTTATTTAATACACGAGTTTCACAATTTGAGTTGAATTACTGAAATAAATGAACTTTTCCACGACATTCTAATTTATTGAGATGCACCTGTATATAGTAAAAAAACAGCAATATTGTGAAATATTATTACAGTTTAAAATGCAATTTATTTGTATGATAATGAAGTTGAATTTCCAGTCATTACTCCAGTCTTCAGTGTCACATGATTCTACAGAAATCATAGTAATATGCTGATTTAGTGCCTCAGAACAGTTCTTCTCTTTAACATCAATGTTGCAACTGATTTGCTGCTTTAAAGCGATAGTTCACTCAAAAATGAATTTCTGTCATTAATTGCTCTCACATCAACACAACACGCATGTGTCGTGCTCTCATGGACCGAAGAAGAAGAAGCTCTCATGAACGTGAGTTGGAGATTGAAGCAGAAGTGAAGAAAATGTTGAATACAGTTGTTATTTTTGTTTTTTGGCACACAAATAGCTTTCCTGTTGCTTCTGAAAATTACAGTGGAACCAATGGAGTAACATGGACTACTTCCATGATTTTTACTACCTTTCTTGGCCTTCAAAGTAAAAGCTGCTTAGGCTGTCAATGGAGGGGCAGAAACGTCTCGGATTTCATTTAAAATATCTTCAATTGTGTTCAGAGGATGAACGAAAGTCTTAGATAACTGAAACAACATAAGGGTGAGTGAGTAATTAATGAGCGAATTTTCATTTTTGGGTGAACTAACCCTTTTGTGGAAATCCATGATTTTTCAGGATTGTTTGATGAATAGAGAGCTCAAAAGAGCAGCATTTATTTGAAATAGAAATATTTATCAATTTAAATGTCTATTCAAATAAAAATTTCTTTCAAATATTAATTTCTTATTCTTTTTTCTTTTATTTTATTTTTTTACTGTCCCCAAACTTGGGGACTTTAGTGTATAAAAAATTATTTCAATTATTAAAATTATTATATTTAAACTTATGTGCAGCAAACCCTGCCACAGCCTTGCATGCAGAAGATTCGGCCAAGGCAGCCAGATCACAGCGGTTGAAAAATACGAGCTGAAGGCGCGATTAAAATTCCTAAATGTGTAAATGTTTTTAAGATGCTGAGACTCCATGATAAAGCGTGATGTACGTTTCTGGAGGAAACGCGGAAGGGAAGAAACACACATAATTTGTCAAATGTGGTCCCTTCAGGATGTTCCGGGCAGGGTTATACCTTCAGTTTGACTGTTTTCCTTTTTCAGCTGCTGGTAAGCCTTCAATTAAATGACGGCTACCTTTTTCATGTTAGTAATCCTCTTAACATAGAGCCTACCCTTTGCCATGTGCAGTTTCAGCTCCTAGCAGGAAAACGCATAAACTCTGAGAGCCGAATCATCCTTCTCTGCCTCCTACAGGGTCAAAGCAGGGCCACACATCCACGCAACTGCAGACTCAGCACCCAGACAGACAATAATGCTGGACATAATGACTTCAAGAAACATGGAAACCTATCTACTGTAAAAAAAAAAAATTTTTTTAAATGTTGTTGAACTTTATTCTCATACATAAAAGACATGGCAAAACAACATATATACTCTGATGCAAAGCCACAAAGGCATTAAAATGAAAAGATGCAGAGTGTGTGGGCTCTGACTGAAGGGTTTGGTGATTGTAAGACACGTTCACTTGACCATGTTCAGCTTGGGTCATTCTTTTCCTCTCAAAACCATTTCAGTGCCCATCTGCCTCCACTCGAAAACGGAAAAAGGCCAACTTAAGACTAAATCTCAGCATGTCTGATTGGGAGGGCTCCTGTACTCTGCCTCCCCATTAAATTGCTCTTCCAGCTCCAGCTCCTCTACAATTTAGTCAATTTGAGTAAGGAAAATTACCATTGTTAAATATTTCATTTCCTTCAGCGTTAAAGTCCAAAATTTGGTTACATTTCCATCTCAAATTTGTTTCAGAATGGGAAATGGGTGGGCAGCAGAAATTACATCAAAACTATACACATGCATCTTGACGTTCTTGAAAATAATGGGGTTTTATCCATGCTGGTCAGGGGCAATCAAGTGGACTTCGAAAATTAAGGAGATAGAATGAGGTTGGGTGGCAGAAAATGCTTCTTTAACCCCCTGTAGTCCAAGAAAGGTGGTGGTGAATCAGGCAGAACATAGACAAAATCTTATAACTGTCTCCTCTAAAAGTGTTGTTAAGTATTAACTGACTATGAAATCAAAACTGACAATTCTTATTTTGTAATATTATGTAACATTATGTAGCATTGCAGTATTTATTATAAATGATTTATCAGTGGACTTTTTTTTTTTCTGATGATGCATTTTTTGATGCAAAAGCTGGACACCTGTCACTCACATGAGATCACAGCAGTTGCAAATCACAATAATCCAACGATTCAAACAATTCCCAATGAACAAAATCAAGTCCCACACAATTTTCTTTTTGGTTGAGAAGCTATTTCATTTGGATATATATCATTATAGAGATATACAATATCACAACTTCCGTTTCATGACAACTTAAAAATTTCAGTGGTAAATATTTTAGGTCAAAGAGGTTTGACTGGCAACAAAAGAAAAAAAATTATTTTACATATAATAAGAAAAAAATAACAGACATATAACAAACAAATAAATAAATACATTTATAGTTAAACTATAAAGTATTTCATGATCTTGTGGACATTTACATAAACAGACAAAAGCATTTCTGAACATATTTACATAACCACAGAAAGCTCTACTGCCAGTTTACTCTCTAAAGTCTGTGTGTTGATGTCACCTTCTGACCAACAGAAGCACCACGGCATCTGCTGTCTTCTCAAAAATTACTTCTCAAATAAGTTCTGATTGCTACCTTGTCCTGTTATTGTCAGAAAAAATGGACACCACACCACTCTCTTTACCTACAGACATGTCACTATGGTCCTAGCATCCTGCCAAACTGAGAGTGAGGATAGCATCTGGAGAGTAAATCACTGCAATACTGGAATACTTAAATGGGCCACAGAGTCAACTGACATATACTATAATCAAAATCATGTATGCCTTTAGACAGTCACCCCAAACTCTGAGTTTGGACATGGTGATGGGCACGTAGACAAATAAAATCAAATATACTTAAAAGCCTGTGTCCTTTCCATCGCAGTGACAAACAGAGAGTGAAGGGAAGGATGTTGGGAGGTAAAGCAAGTGTGAAAGAGTGTAAATAACAGTAACCAGTGACCTGTGCACATATGGGAGTGGAGGAACTAGAGATGAAGACCTGGTGCAGTGACACCTTCCCAGAACTCCCATTTCTCTCTCAGTGAAGGACATACAGACAGACTAATGCTGGTATGATGTTTCACTGCAAAGAAAGCGTGGGCTGGAAAAATGATTTAGTGATTAAAGGTTTATATAAACATCTTCATGAACAATAAATCAGCAAATCGTGAATAATGGAAAAGCGATTACACAAAATAAAGCAATTATTTCATAAAACAGTGTTTACTGGTTAGATGACAACGGATATTGGAGGGATAATAAAAATAAAGCCTCTGAATGAACAAATCAAGAGAGAAGAAAGCCATTATATGCCAATATCACTCTCCCTCATGTGTCAGAACAAATTTCTCAGACTTCTCTAAATTACTTTCCATTTTCCACATTCCACATACATATCATTTGAACATACTACATGATTAACATACAGTTGCCGTTGATTTTTTGCAGTTCATGTATCAGAATCAGCAAAAGACGTAACCATAGACAGATTATGTATACGACTCATTCCCAGCTGTCCACTTTTATTCAAAACCTTATAATAGGGTTGAGATGAGCGTCTCCTTATTTGTTGTGCTAAATCACCTCTGGCCCATACAAATTTAAGTCATCACTCTGGTTTGACTACACACCTAAAAATTACACACATCCATCAAAGTAATCAAATGGAAATGGGTCAGTATTGATTGAATTTAGGCAAGAAATGTGTTGAAAAAATGTTTACATAAATGCTACATAAAGTAACTGGAAAGGACTCAAAGGCTGCCAACAATAGATTTCTATTTTACAGTTTGACTACTAAGGTCATGGATTATTTTATTTTATTGTATTTATTTATTTATTTATATATTTTTTGAAGATGAGATTGCTCACAGTTTTTTAATTCTCTAAAACACCCAGCCATGGTGGAGGTTGTGTTAGTGTAACCTCCCCGGGTCCTACTTACACCTGTCCAGAGCGGGACTCAAACCCTGGTTGCCGGCATGGGTGGCAGGTGCACTAACAAGAAGGCTAAAGACCACAGCCTTTAACATCAGTCACTAGTGCGCCTCTTGAGATCAGGGGAGTGAGGTTTACCTGCACAGCACCTACCAGCTGGCCTATGTTACACTCACCCCCCTAAGCCTCACTCCCATCCAGGTCACGGCACCAATATAACCAGCAGCATGGGAGTCAGGCACACTAACAAGGAGTCTCCATACATTGGAAATGTAGTCCCAAGTAGCCACTTGTTAGCAAACTCCTTTTTCCAGACACATAAAAACTTAAAAAGAGTGGGGCATTACTGATGTATTTTTTGGCATAGAAAAAAAGGAAAAATATCTTGAGTTTGTGTAAAACACAGATCCATTTCAGGCATTTAACCAAAAATCCAAGTAGCCTGATTAAAGGATCAATAACAAAAATAACCAGGGAAGCACTGAAACTTGGCCACTACGAATTTTTGTGTGAAAAATGAAAATTTTTAAACATAGTGTGAAATTTTGTTATATGCAGCAACTCATTTTCTGGTAATTGTTATTTCTACGTTTTTCCAGTCACAGGGCACTTTATTTTGAGAGTTGTTTAAGTGAGAGAACATCTGTAACTTAGTCCAGATTGGATGTTCAATTATTTATTTTATTTAATTTTTTGCATTACAATTTTTTTTTATTTTTGTGTTGTATATGCTGTTAATTATAGAAAGAAAATCTGAATCTGCAAAAATCGGTATCGGCAGGTCACACTCAGAATCGGAATCGTCCAAGAAAATTTAAATTGGTACATCTCTAAAAAAAAAAGTTTTCACAACAATGGTGACCCCCAAATGTTCAACATAACAAAAACTCTTCTACAATCCAACAGAGAAGACAATTAAACACCAACAAGTCTCCATCTTGTATAATTTTGCTCAAAAATGCATAAAATTAATTTCAACATACAAGTTCCACATAAAATATGCTGGGAAATGGAAAATCCCCTGACGGGTTTTAGAAATGCTATGCTAATGACAATGGAAATTATTAATATGGAAAAATTGGGAAAAAAGCAAACTTGAACTTCACAAATCTAAATGTATTGGATGCAAGGAAACAAAGCTTTGACGAAACGTTTAAAAAAATTTAACATTACCAGTAAAAATAATTCTTTAAGTTTTACCCCATCATCTCTCAAGTATCTGTAATAACTGTTCAAAAATGGCTAAAAGCACCAAGCACTAAGGCAGAAACAGGTATGACTATGAGTCAGTATACAATCAGTACCAAAAATAGCACAAACATTGCATCAACATTAAACAGACACCCTATCTGCAACTTTAACACACTGCTGCACAAAAACACCCAGACACAACATGGTCCTCTTATTTACTATCTGAACTGCTGCACCAATTAGCAGCAATTGACACCAGCTCCAGAGCACCTGCATCCTGTTTCTCACTGAGAGCTGGGCCAGAGCATTTGGGGCTGATGGTGAGAAAGCTCCTCAAACAACCCCCACCTCAAACCCTCGTATCTGCCCATGCATTGCATGCTGGGTACAAGGCAGAGAGGGAGCTGAGGCTAGCCGTGTTTATGTGTTTAGCGTGTTTATCAGTAAGCTGATGATCACTCTGGTCTTTGTCAGTAAATGCCGCTGCAGTTGCGAAAGGGCAGGCGGCTAAGGGGAGGCTGGTGGGAACGGAATGGCCCAGGTTGAGATGGGGGTGGGGGGGAGGGGTGGCTGGGGCTACGAGAGAGAGGGAGGAAGACTAGATGAAAGAAACAGCTGTAAACAAATGACAAGCGTGCATGGCTCACCGCCTCCCACTGAGAGAGGGCCTTGTGCGGTCATTGAGCAGCTTCAAAGCATCAGAGCCAGCAGCAATGCACAAATAAACTCAAACAAGCTCTTTCTCACACACATACATGAATGCCAGTGCCAGTCTGCTGCCTCACGCTGGAGAGGCTGCAATGAGACACTGTATGTTTCTATGCCTGCTTGAGCATGCCAACCTTGTGGGAACAACTTGGTGAGCACCATTCCAATATGGGCAGTCTGTGTCAGTCCAATCAGCTTGCTTTAATATTATAGGCTGTCATTTATATTTCTCCCCCCCCACATAACAAAACACAATATAAGATGCAAAGCTTACACATAAATATGTAAATATATTCTAACATGCTGATTTTGTGCTCAAGAAACATTTCTTATTATTCTTATTCTTATTATTTTGTTGTTGTTGAAACTATGATACATTTCATTTTAGGATTTTTTTTTGATGAGCAGAAAGTGCAAAAAAAAAACAGCATTTGAAATATATTTTTGTAGCAATGCAAAAGTCTTAAATTAATGATACTTTTGATCAATTTAAATGCATTCCTGCTGAATAAAAGTTTTGTTTTTTTACTGACCCTACACTTTTAAACAGTAGTGCACGTAAAACAATATTATGATGACTTTAGTTATAATATCATTAACATACAAAAAATATATAGTTATACTATGTAGATTTTATAATAATTTAGTATATTATGTTTTTTTTTATTATTAGGCCATACATACATATATTTAACAAATCGGTTTTTATTTTAATACATGAATCACAGTTGCTGCCCCCTGCAAAATACATCCACACACTAGGTGTCACCTAGAAGTACCCCATACATGCCAACTCAGGTTTTGCTTGGTAGTTAAGCAAAATTTGTTTTGAAACCAAATCCAATTTTTTAATTTTGTATATAATACACTAATAATAAAATAAATTACTGAATGTGAAAAAAAGAAACTGTATTTGTGTCAACAAGCTCAGATTGGTACAAGCAATAGCCGTTTGGCCTGAAGATGGTAAAGCACTTATTGCTTAATGCAAAGTTTTGACATCTTGTAACCACACACAGAATACTGGCAAATCATGACAAATAAACAAAGTGCAAGTGAAAGAGGACTGCTAACCAGCTGGAGGTGGGCCGCGCTGCCGCAGCATACGGAGAGGGTGTGATTTGGGATGTCTATCTAAGCACCAGACATATTTGGATCTAGTGCCCTCACCTGGGGCAGTAATGAGATGGGGGTGTTTACTGGGGGTGAGTGCAGGGGACGTGAGGAACTGAGAGCCATTGGGGGGTGCAGGCAAGAAGGGGGTGAGTGTTACAAGGAGAAGGAATCGCACCTTCATGACACCCCATAGTAATTACACACTTGAGTGGCTGGACTGTGGAGGAAATTGAAGGCCTGAGCGGGAACCCAGCTGCCTCCTTCTCCCTCCCCATCAGCGTAGTCGTGATTGAGCCTGGCCGTTCGCCCCACTCGCCCCCTCCCTTCCTCCCTCCTTCACTCCCTCACTCAATCCTCAGTGGAAATGCCGCTTTGTGTCCTGGTAATGAGATTCTCACACACCCAACCTTATTTACCATCCCAGACAGAAGGAGAGGAGAGCAGATGAGAGGAGAAGAACCCAAACACAACACAACTTTCTCTCATCTACAGAAGTCCTCATCCAAACCGATTTGAGACTCTGGCTCAGGTGCTCGGGACTGGAAAAAGAACGACAGATATATGATGTTACATATCATGCTGAATCATATTTAATTGGACATATTCCACAAGTAACAGCATGACCCAAGCCATTCCTTTGGTCATTCTAATATGCTGAGCGAGTGATCATGAAGCATTTAGAGTTGTGCTTCTTAATATTTTTGTGGAAACCATGATACATTTGTTTTTTTCAGGACCCTTTGATGAGTAATAATTTAAAAGAACAGCATATATTTAAAAAAAAAACAAATTTGGTATCAATATTAAAGGATTTACTGTCACTTTTGATCAATTTAAATACATGAATAAAAGTATTAAGCTTTTCAAAAATAAAACTGATCACAAAACGTTTATACCTTTAAATATGTATTTTAAATTAATTATGAGATGAAGACTTACAGTAAGTTATATCAGTAGCCTAATAAAAACATATAGGCCTACATTGTTTTATTTACATATTCCACACCACTAGGTGTCATTATAAGTCAAATAGCCAAATCAGGTGTTGCTGGTAGCTGACTAATATATGTTTGAAACTAATCAAATGAATTTAATAAAATAATTTTTAATTATACACTATATGCTAAAACTAAAATAAAAAATATATCTGCAACCAGCAATTGAGTGGCCAGTCTAAACAGAGACAAAATTAGAAGCTTTGGTGAAGATCGGACAAACAGTTTAGGACGAATTCAAAAATTTAGGTTTTTGACCTAAATCTGACTGCTGAAATACATACACCACTGGATTCTGTATGACCCAGCAAATAGGAAGAGGTGAGATTCAAGGCCATCAGACTGACTTTTGTTTCTAGCTCTTATTGTTCAAAAGTTATTAGCATAAACATGAGTGCAACTTTGGGCTGTTGGTGGTGCTAGGGTTTGAGATAGAGACTCCGAAGTCCAAATGCTGTGGTTAGAATTCAGACGTTCTCTATCTGTGAGCCAAATTTCATAACTTTCCTACAGGCTGCCATAGACTCAAGAGCAGAGTAAAAAGAAGAAGAAGTAGAAGTAGTAGAAGAAGAAGAAAACTAACGGATACAATAGGTGCCTTCGCACCTTCAATGCTTGGCCCCTTATAAAAATAATACTATTTTGAATATAGAAAAGAAACTATAACCGTATCGACAACCTTCTCTCATCTACAAAAGTCCTCATCCAAACAGATCCGAGACTCTGGTGCTTGTGACTTGAAAAAGAATGACAGATATATGATGTTACATATCAAACTGAGGACTTTAATTAGACATTTTCCACAAATAACACTATGACTCAAGCCATTCCTTTGGTCTGGACACAATCAGTTGTGGCCAGTTCTTTCTGACCACCTACTCATATGACAGAACATAGTGGCATGCGTTGGCGAGACTGCCCTTGTTCTCTTGGCACAATGCGAACGCGTACTTGTCATAGCGTACTGGGAACGCACACAATTAAACACGTCTGCATGGGGTACCTGCCCTAGGCCGGCAGGGACACAGCACTCACCCTGTCACCAAAAGCAGCGCCTCTGATACACACACTGCCACCAGATGGATGTGAATGTGTGTTGGGGGGGGGGGGCAGATGATTAAGAAGTTAGTCTGAGAAGCATACAAAACAAAGCGTGACTGTGACCTCAATTTACACCATGCCGCTGTAGTGACACTCATTGAGGATATTCAGAGAGAGTAAGCAAGCGAGCAGAGAAAATCTTGCTGTACGGCTCGAATGCGCCATTCTCAACAGCCTGACTGGGTCACAGGAAAATGTGTGTGCATGAGCAGCGGCAACCTATTTCCTATTTCCCTAGGAAATACATTTACGTGCAAAGCAATATCATTGTGATAAAATAAGTGCCACAGTTAGGCCAGAAAACTGTAGTTTGTCTGACAAACTCTAGACGTTTGCTCAGCAACCATTTGCCCAAACACTGTTATTCTTGTTTGTGATGGAGGCAGAGGCAGAATTACCTCGATTATGTGCAAAAAGTCAATTAAATTAACTGTGAAAGGTTATTTATTTTAACCGGAGGATACATTTTTTCTGTTCTTAGTAATTATAGAAAAACAGCACAACATGTGTTGGCAAGAGAACAAAGAAAGAAGCTCTAAGACTAGTCCTGACATCATACTGCCATCCTGTGGTTGAAGACATGCACTGATGTTTTGGTTTAACAAGAAATGGACAAGACAAGCACCTTTGCTGCACCTTGTACCATTATCTGCAGGTATACTGCCTTTAGAAACCATAAACAAGAATCAAAGATTCAATATTTCTATTTCAAATAAATGCTGTTCTATTGAGCTCTATTAATCAAAGAATCCTGAAACAAAATGTATCACAGTTTCTATGAAAACATTCAGCCATGGTCAACTGTGTTTCAAAAACATGATATAACAATAATGTTTCTTGAGCACCAAACCAGCATATTAGAATGATTTCTGAAGCTCGTGTGACTGGAGAAATGGTTGCTGAAAATTCAGCTTTGCCATTGCAGGTTTAAGTTAAAATATATTCAAATAGAAAACAGTTATTTAAAACTGTAATAATAAATAAATTATATTCACAATATTACTGTTTTTACATAATGTGTTTTGATCAAATAAATGCAGCCTCGATGAGCATTAAAGATATTAAAAAGACATTTAAAAATAAGAAGCACCACAGTTAGTTCAGAATGTGTGGGACAGAAAATGTATTTGGGGTAAAACTGTGTACACTCAACCAGAGTACTGGGTGTGCTTTACGACAACAGTGAATTGTAAGGGTTTTCCTAGAAGATAACATATCATCCAGCTCCATATACTACATTTCTTCATCTTTTGAGCATTGCTATACTCTTTAAGCTATTGTGTTGTGAGCTCAACCCAGATGACAAAAAGTATAGCCAAAAACTGAGACAGCAGCCATGCCGAGATAAATTGATCATCTGTTTGACCAATATTTTGCCGATATTCATACTTCTTAATCGAGTCAAACGATACCGTTTGGCTGGGCTCTACAGAATAGCGCTGACCAACATCATTACACCACTGTGTGTTCAACAGGAAACAGCAGTGTGCACAGGAAAATTAATGTAATATTTCATTATGTTGTTTGCATAAATTATTTAACTTAACATCCACTCATGCTTAAATGAGATGTTAGAGAAATGCTTGACATGTAGCATTATAAGCTACATTATTACTACTATTAAAATGTGTATAACGCATGTTTTCATTGTAATGTAGTATTCATTTATTTATCATTGTATGAGAAAAAACAACAATTAAAAATCATTTCTGAATATCAGTTATCGGACACATACAAACAATATGTTTATGCGTTTAGCAGATGCTTTTATCCAAAGTGACTTTTATGAGCTGCTTTATGAACCATCTTGCTGGGAACAATTGTGGTTGCAGCTTAGCAGTAATCAATAAATGGCTTCAGAGACAAATAAATAAAGAAAATAAAGCATTCTCGTTACTCAAACAAAATAGCATGGTGTTAGCAATGTCAAGGTCATGGGTTCATTTCCCAGGGAACACTAGAACCAAGTAAATATGTATATTGTGAAGTCAATGTAAGTCGCTTTCATGTTTTGATTTAGCTTTAACTGACTGAGCTTCTATATCCAAATAAAACTGCAAATCAACTGTGATCATCTACAACTATTCATTCAACCACTTATTCCATAGGACACTAATGCAAAGTTCCAGCATCTGAATATAAATTAAAAAATCACAACATCTGACAAAAATAGAAAAGAAGCAACAAGACAACTGTGCATGAATCTAGTCCTTGGACGTTTGATGAGGACGGTTACTTGCTTGAGAGAATCTGGAGACTGTTAAAAGATTGCAGTGATACATTAAGTCATGTAAAGTCTATTTCTGCTCTACTGGTTTTGTCACTAACTCTGAATAAACTAAGCAATTATTTATGTTTTACTGTTATCTTTTCAAATCACCAGTGGGAAAAAAATGAATATGCCATAGCAAATGCAAGCAGACACTCACACACACTTGCAGATGTAATATAGAGACACAATTGCCTTTGGCATCAGCACTACTGCACTGCTCTGATGAATATTAACAAATGATCTGCAAAGCAAATGATCTGCATAATTAATATGCATCTTAAGTGATACCAAAACATCAACTCTAGTAAAAATAAATAAACACCCAGGCTGGGAGGTGAAGTCTCATGTACCTAATGGCTGGAGAACTGGCAGAGGAGGTGATATTGTTGGGTTGACAGCTGAAAATTAATGTAGGTCATGAGGTCCCACCGGTCCAGCTGGGGTGGAGATAAAATCACTAGATTCTCATTATCCTCTTCTCTCAGTAACACACCTGCATATACAAATGAGTGTCATATTTGTAATATCAACTATAGTGTTATATCTGGAGTAGGAACTTATTATTATACCTCAGTCACGAAGTGAGGGTTCTGGCAGGCCTTTAGGTCTAGGGAATTGGACACAACATGTAAATGTCATTGTTTTAACTGCTGGGATTTGCACAGTGCTGCTTTTCAATGTAATATCACCCCACCGTGCTACTGTTTTGGCTTAATTTGGAGCACTGGAGTCATATGTAGCTACATACTGTCAAACATGCACAAAATTAGTCTTGAGAATTAAACCTCTCACTTCTTTGAACACCAAACCTGCAGAAATATCACATCTGAAATGCTGAGTGATATGGAAATGAGGTTTACGGCACTCTGAGGATGTTAATAATGCCAATCCTGGGATTACAGGCACATTTTCAAGGTGCAATTACATCACCAAGCATCTTGGGATCACCATAATCACAGATTGTGCATAACGCTTCAGCATAATCCTGCCTCATCCTTATTAAAATTTTCTTCCAATATTTCGGGCATTGTGAACAGTGAGCTTGCTCTGTCTGTATAGTTGTTGCCAAGTAAAATTAGATTTAAAAAATCAAAAAAGGTTCACTTTCCATATTTAAACTGCTCTGAGTTCAACAGTGGACCATAAGTGTTAAGTTATTGTTTACTTATATATATATAAAAAAAAGCAATAGTCACCCTGCTGAATAAAACAGCTAAAACCAGCCTAAGCTGGTTGGCTGGTTTTAGCTTTTTTTTTCCAGCAGGGAAGTAATAGTACTTACTTTTTTCTTTGTCACCACCATAATATCTGTTACACTTTTAGGTGATATGCTTTTATTTTTTTATTTTAAGTAATAAATGTTAGTAGCAACACCAGAAAAACTAAAACGGCTGCTGCTTAATTTGGCAACACAGTATCTGGACCAAACATAGTGGTGAAAATCATCATATATATTTTTCCTCCTTCATTGAAATTAAGAATTCTCAATATATACAATAAAGGAAAAGGAAAGACCCAAGGAAAAACACACATATTGTGGAAAAATGGATGGAGGAGAATGCACCCCAATATAGCTGAAAATATCAAAAAGATTAATCTAAAATCATTTATTGATTCGTAAAAATGTCATTTTCAGCCCTAACCCTAACTGCATCGACGTCAAACAGAAACCTTAACTGCAACTTTAACACACTGCTGCACAAAAACACCCAGACACAACACAGTCCTCTCATTTATCTATGCACTGCTGCACCAATTAGCAGTAATTAACACCAGCTCCAGAGCACCTGCATCCTGTTTCTCACTGAGAGCTGGGCCAGAGCATTTGGGGCTGATGGTGAGAAAGCTCCTCAAACAACCCCCACCTCAAACCCTCGTATCTGCCCATGCCATTTCACTTATATAGATCAGTGATTGGACTTCATTCAGAGTTACTTTTATTTTGAAAAATGAAAAAGAACATTATAAAATAAAATAAAAGGTTGCTGGACCATTTCATTGTATTTATATGTGACTTATTTAGTTATATTAATAATTTAATAATAATGTCATCTTATCACTTCCATTTTATGAAAGGTTTTATATAGTCCAAACATCTTTGCATATTTACATTGGAAAAGTTAAAGAAAAGCTTTTCCATACGTTTGTTTCATAAATCACTAATATGTATCCACCTTAAATCCTCACAGTATGTTCACAGGAAAGACACTTTTTGGATTGTTTTGAATGAGTCCTAAAGTTATTATTATAATTTTTTTATTGCTACCAAATGTATATATAATAAATGTTCTCTAAATTTCAGACCAAAAAAAAAAATCACTGGAATATGTGATAATGTTCACATTCCTGATTTTAAAAAATTAAAGTGAAGTAAAGTGTATTTTATCATGGGAGCTGAACACGCAGCAGCCAGAAATACAGCTTGGGTGAACCCGAAATAAAATTAACAATAAAAAATAAAAATTATAGTAAATAAAATATGAATAGAGGCGGGACTATCATCCATGTATGAATAGAAACAGTTGGTGGCGGTATGTGCCTATAGTGCGGAATACGCCGAAAATTCCAAAGAAGAAGAAGAAGAAGAAGAAGTGGCTTGTTTTGTGCTGCTTCCTGCGCGGGAGTTTCATTTTTGTGCCTTATTTTGTTTACACAGCTACTTTTAACCCGTCAAAATGCATCTTTTCTTTGTGAAGTAATCCATCTGATATTCCTCTTAATCACATTACTCCTGAGGTAAATGAAGTAATCTACAGGTGCTGTTTAAATGCAGTGGTAGCAGAAAATATCTTGCCAAGTCACGCAGTTAGTTTTTATGTATGTTTATGATAACCTTAAAGCACTCCTTTATTCACCTGTTGCTAGTTGAATCGTGTTTAGCAGACCTCTTACCGTCATGTTAAGTTTCAGTTGAAATATTTCCCATGCACATAAGATGAATTAAAATAGATCTTTTATTGATTCGTAAAAAAAAAGATTTTTCAGTTCGTGTAACGTTAGTCTGTTTTGCCACAGTCCGAAATAATGGTGTACATTTAGTGTTGTTTACCCACAATTCACTTAGGTGGCTCAGAGCTGTCAAATGAAGCCAGTTTTCCAGTCTTATGCAGCTCTAATGATTGTATCCTCAGACAGTGACATCCTCCATTGGACACAGAAAGACAGAATGGCTGCGGCTCCAGTGGAGTACACCATAGGAGGCGTGAAAATAAACTTCCCTTGCAAGGCTTATCCATCTCAGCTGGCCATGATGAACTCAGTAAGATCTGTTGTTCTTGTGTTTTATAGTCTAAGCATTTGTAATTTTTTTATCATCCTAACATCTTCATACAAAGCTTTTAAATAGCCTCTTTAGTTTTGATTGATATCTGTCATTTATGTTTTTATCTCTCTTAGATCATTCGTGGACTTAACAATGGGCAGCATTGTCTATTGGAGAGCCCTACTGGCAGTGGGAAGAGTCTTGCTTTGCTTTGTTCGGCCCTCGCATGGCAGCAAGCACAGTTTGGTATGTCTAGAAATCTTTCCAAACTCTGGGGTCTGGGGTCAGTAAGATTTTTTTAATAGTTCTGAAATAAATCTCTTATGCTTACCAAGTCTGTGTTTATTTGATTAAAAAATACAGCAAAAACAGTAACATTGTAAAATATTATTGAAATTAAAATGACTGTTTTCTATTTGAATATATTAAAAAATTTAATTTAATTTATTCCAGTGATGGCAAAGTTGAATGAGTCTTCATTCTCACATGATCCTTCAGAAATCAGGAATTTTTCAGGATTCTTTGATGAGAAGAAAGTTCAAAAGAGCATAATTTATTTGTAATTTATTTATAGCTTATTGTTTTCCCGATGTGTATCAATGTTAAAGACTTGTCATTTGTAATAAATTTAATGCATCCTTGCTGAAAAAAGTTTGACCTCAATTTCCATGTCAAATTGACCACAACTTCCGTTTCTTGTCAAATATACAAGACCCCAAATTGACTATTCTGTTATGCTTCACAGAGACAAGCTAATCTGTCTATGACTTCTGTGATAATAAACTCTTGTTAACTCTTCACTCTATAAAACATAGCATTAAAACAATGGCTCCCATTTTGTTCGTTTTGTCATGTATTAAGGTAAGGAACAGCTTGCAGGCACTAGTTCGGCTGACTGCAAGAAACCAGAAGTGGCTACTCCATGTCAGTGTGTGTGCCATAACCGAAATGCACACCCCACTTTCAGCAGCACAGCACCTAAACCACCTCTGGTTGATCTTCCTCATGAAGGTACTTCTGCTCAAGCTACAACCCCTCTCTCAAAAGAAGGTAAGCATTTTCTAAAACCTTCTGACCTAAACAAAAAAAATACAAATGAAACACCGTGATAAATTACTGTTGTCTGTTTTCATTGAGTGTACTTTCCTGTTTCAGCAGTCAAAAGTGACCAGCCTAGGAAGTCAACTTTGTCTTCCCGTCTCTCTGAGAAACTTCAGGCCTCTCTCTCCAATGGAGAACAAGATGATGATTTTAAGATTGACAGGAAGCGCATTCGTACACCAGGCACAGAGCAAAAGGTACTTCTGCAAATAGCTTCTATTCCTGTGACATTATTGATTGGCTTGTTGAGTCTTGTCATCACACTCAGCTTTTTTTCTTTCCACAGAGCAGCAAGCAAAGATGTCTCGAGCGAGGAGTGATTTACATTGATGATGATGATGATGAAGAGGAGGAGCATCTGGAGAGACCAGTGCCTGGGGCTCAGAGTTGGACCATGGAATTGAACAGTGGTGCCAGAGCTGACAGCTGCCAGTCGCAGCCACAGTGTTGTGTGAGTGCACCTCAGACACATCCCTTATTGGGAGACTTTGATGTAATATAGTGTCAAAAATAACCATGGAGAGCACTGTTTGATGTTTCTCCAGATTTCATCATCCAATACCATTAAAGGGATAGTTCGCCCTAAAAATTTAAATTATGTCATGATTTACTCACCCTCATGTCATTCCAAACCTTTATGACTTTATTTTATATGTAACCCACATAAAAAAAGATTTTTGAGAATGTTGATTGTGTATCTACCAGTTTTGGTGACCATTGACTTCCATTGTATGGAAATATTCTAGGACTGTTTTTAAAATAACTTCGTTTTTGTTCCATGGAAGAAAGAAAATCGTACAGGAACAACATGAGGGTGAGTAAATGATGACAGAATCACTTTATCCCTACTTTAGCTGTTTTACCAAGGATGCCACTGGAATAGCATGTGTTATTAAATAAATAAGATTATAATAATAAACATATCTCATTTAAATTAATTTAATTTATTTATAAATGTATTTAATGTATTTCATAATAATTAATTTTAAATGAATTAATCTTATAAATGTAATATTGCATATATGTTGTGTTATTTTATTGTTGACCACTTGGTGGCAGCAGAGGATGGCTCAAAACAGATTTCAAAGGTTCATGGTGATATTATTGGGATTTGTTGGGGGGGTTAACCAGGAATTATCTCTGTTTAATTACTATGATTTGACTAGTTCTGTGCCACAACAAGCTGTATGACTCCAGATTAAATGTATGCGCACATAGTTGCTTTCATCCTAAATAGGACGGCGCCAAAGCAATGTCTGACTGAATGCAAAACAGGGTTTTATAGACTTTTGATGATGCTAGATTTGTTTTAGCTTATAGACTTTATGGGAAGGTTTCCAGCCTTTTGGATTGCACTTTGGAAATCTTCCTGACCTTTTTTCCGTGCTTTGATAACCTTAAAAAACTGGCACTTCATAATTTCCATCAAGCAGAAATCCTCCTAATCTGGGGTTACGAAGTGTTATTATGAAGATGGTTTATTTGTTTTGTTGAGAGAGGCTGATATGTAGGGCAGCTTAGCATCTCCATGTACTGCATAAGGCCTCTTAGAAAATCTGATGCACTGTAATAAACACCACAGGTATTCGCATGGCCAGTTGTGAAAAGAATCTGTGTCAGCGTGATCGTTCTGTCACACCGTAGGACATATTGCTTACAACTGACACAATGGAAAAGGAGTGACTTGTGCTATGCGTTCCTCAAGATTGGTGGACTGTCAAAGAGGAGGACGGCCCTGGCCTGATGGGCGGGCTAATGGCTGTGTTAGGTGGAGAAGAGAAAGCAGGCCTTAGGTTTCACTCTCTCACCTGACACCGTTCTCTGCCCCTGCCAGTGCTGACTGACATCTTCAATGGGCCCTTTGAAGCGAGCTCCAGTTTAATTAAGAGGTTTGCCTTGCTTGGCAGTGATCTGTGAAAGCCTGGGATAAATATTGAATGGGGTTCACCTGCTGGTTATGGCGCTCCGGGGATAAACAGGTGCTTTGTGAGATTGGGGATTTGTGGGGTGGGGGCGCTCCGGGGCAGCTATCAGGAGGGCTATAGGGAGTAAAGACCTCACTGAAATGCTTCACTCGCTGTCTGCGTCTCTCACCCGCTATCTCTTTCTGTCTCTGTCCATCTGTGTGGTGAGGGTGCAGTGGCCCAGGCAGGCGGACAGTGTGAGATTTCAGTCTCTCAGGTGTCAGGCTCTCAGAGCCAGCCTGTTGAAATGCAGTCTCCATTGTTCACGCTCACACTCAGGCCTGCATCTTCCACCACAGGGCCATTGTAGAGCGCAGACAATCTAGCCTCACCATCTCAAACACAGGAGCTGCTCTCTCCACACCTCACCTGGCAAACAGAAATGCCACTGTCTAACAGAACAAACCCAGCTCTTATGATGTTTTTTCACCAGTAACTGATAAGTACTTGGTAGAATCCTCCGTCTCTTCGCACAGGAATTTAACAATTCCGGTTCTGATACTGATTTGTCTTAACTCTGGTTTCTTAATGGTTTCACTAAAGATTTATTTGAATCTAATTCGTATGTGTTTGTGATTAGATAAAACAACTTTAGCATGTGAATTGAACTTTATTAGTTGCTATGAATGTTTTGGAAATCCATTAAAAAGAAACGGTTCATTAATGTTGTTTACTTGGGAATATTTTGACTTCATTGGTCGCATTGTAATACGTGTTTATGAGCCGGTTGTTTTCAGTGAATCAGAATCATCAGCTCAAGAATCATACTTCACTGGTTGTGCTGTATGTTTTTGATTCCTCTAAAAAAAAGGAAACTGTTCATAAAAGTTGCTCATTGGGAAACTTTTGACTTTATTGATCGCAGTCTGTGTTTACATCACTACAAACACCTGGCTCATAAGTTTATTTGCTCGGAAATCTGACTTCACAAGTAGAATTGTATGATTTTGATACATTAAAAACAACCGTTTTATAAAAATCATTCACCTGGGAATTTTTTTTTACTTCATTCTTCTCACTGTATGTTTTTACAAGCTAGTTGTTTTTAGTGAATCACAGTCATTATATCAGGAATTGGACATTACTGTTTGTGCTGTAAGTTTTTAATTAATAAAAAAATAAGCCATTCATTAAAAGGGGTTCACTTGGGAAGGTTTTGAATTCATTAATCACACACTATGTGTTTCATTCATTAAAAGCAACTGGCTCATAAGAGTCATTTGCTTGGGAGTCTGACTTTATTAGTTATGCTGTATGTTTTTAATTCATTTTAAAGGACCGGTTCGTAAAGGTCAATTGGGAATCTGGCTTCATTGGTTGTGCTCAATGTGTTTGATGTACTAAAAACAACTTGCTTATAGTCATTAGCATGGGAATCGGACTACAATAGTAGCGCTGTATGTTTTTGATTCATTAAAGAGAACCAGGACCTAAAAGTCATTCTCTTGGCAGTGTTTTGACTTCCTTGGTTGCACTGTATTTTTTATTTTTTTTCCAAAAAAGAAATTGACATAGGAGTAATTTGCTCGAGAATCAGACTTCAACGGTCATGCTGTATGTTTTATGCTGAAAAGTAATACATGGAATATTTTATTATGAAAATACTTTCCAACTCTTTCATTTTGCACATGCTGGAACTGTTAATGTACTGAATGTCATAATGACGATCATTTAGTTCTGGTTTGAAAAAAACTAAACAAAAGATTATTAGTTCCTTACTCTACTCTTCACATATCCATTGTCCCTAAAATACACCATATAGTGACCAGCAGCTTATTTGATGTATTTGTAGTATGTGTGCTGGCCCTGAACTGTAACTAGCAGTTAGGTTCCACAAGAGCTGTGAAATGCTGTCATTGTACACCAATACTTCTAAAAACCCCTGAAGACACTTTCCCAATATCCTTGCTGATTTTTTAGTGCCAGAACAATGGCCACATTTTCTTAGCAGAGCAATGAGCTGCTAGATGCATCTGCAGGTGTCTGCCCCTGACTGGAACAGCATGCTTGGGTTAACGCTCCCACACAATGCCACACACTGTTTTATTAGGAGCCACTGTTGAGGTCTGGAGTGGCCTGAGGTGTACCTCACTGATATCGGCCTCGCCATGAAAGAATGCGGCACTCTGCCTGAATGTGTCTGTGGCGGCGGGTTCGGCCAATGGAGGCTGTTATCTGCATTCCAGGGGTGTCTTATTTGCTGTGCGGTAGCGAGAGAGGCCGAAACTGTGGCAGGCTTCATGTAACGGATACCCTTGTGTCAGCTGTTTCCTGCACGGCTGCTGACAAGGCCTCCCATTCACAATCAGCCCTTTCTCTCCCCCCTGCGATGAATAAGTAATTATTCGGTATAGGAGGCAGGATACTTGGACTGGCCTATTGAATGTGGCAGCAGCAGGTAAGGTGATCAGTAGAGCCGTAACTCTTGCTGCGAAGCCGTAACCTTAGCTGCTGCCAGCTCTCTGTTTATTTAGCACATCGGCACTGGTCTTTGTCCCATCGGGGGACAGTTTGCAAGACGGGCTCACTTTCGCTTCCATTCTATCACTTACTGTAATATTTAATGACAAACAATGTTTGCGAAGCAGCTCGAGTAACCGGAGCTGGACCCTCTTCAGTGGAGTGCAGGCTAAAGGACAGCTTGATCCTTGATGTGAAGGTGTAACACTCGCCGTGACTTAGCATTTGCTTATGAGGGGTAATCTTACTGTCACTCTAAGGAAAAGAAAAGAAGCTACTGTTATTTTGAAGGACTGAAGACTGATATAGGATATTTTATTTATTGGTATCAATATATTTAATTGTACATGCTCATTTAGATTGCCTTTGCCACCATCTGACGCTCACTGAAAGTTCAAAACTAATTTTAATGTTAATACTAATAATAATGTAATAACTGTTAAATGTAATCTTTAGCAAGTTTAAAAATGATCAATCAATCATTTTTCACATGCATAATATGATGTGATACCTAAAATCATTTTTAATAGTATTGATTGATTGATTTTTGTGTGTCTGCTTTATTTTTAATGTATTAACACACACAAAAAGTTGTCAGTTATGCATGGGCAAAATCATGTTATTGAGAGGGGGTAAAAAAACGTACACATGCTTGTAAAAGCAACATTTTATTTAGAACTGTAAATCGAATTTTAAAGGGGTCCTATTATGCTTTTTTTACAAAGTCTTGATTTTGTTTTGTGGGTGTGCTAGAACAGGCTCTTATACTAGGTTGTTCGAAAAACACATTATTTTTCACATATTTTACATTATTACAACACCTCTCTCCCCAGTCGAGAAGGGTATAACTGCAGCCTGGAGATCTCCAAATGGGGGCGGGAGCTCCAAAATAGGGCGTGGCTTCCTCCCATTGACAGACATGACACGCATGCGCAATTTTTTTCCCCCAATCCACTTCATTGCAAACTCCGCCCCACAGCTGATTCTAAAGATTTTATTGGTTGTCAATTAAAGTGTTGATTTTCCTACACTATGCTACAAAAAATACTAACCCCTAAACCTACCCCACACCTGACCTTAACCAGTGAAATTGACTGCACGGTGGGATTGGCACTGAATAGCGTGGTAAAGAAAGTTGCAGTTCAGGAGATAAGCAGTTAATAAGATTATGCGATATGATATCTACGAGATACGAGTTCCGTAACTCCCCAACCGATCCTCACCGGACTATGGCACCTTTTTAGTTACACCCAGCGTCACTACCCCCTTCTACCCTGTGAATTTCGTGCCCCGGGACGCCCCCGCTGCTTAGAACAAAATGATAGAGTAAAATCTTTCCCCTGCGCTACGCTGGGACGGCTGGCGGGAGAGCTCATGGGTGATTCCCGTTTACATCATGAAGCAGATGTTCAAAATCCAGTCCGAACACCACTGGCCACAAGCTTTGGGCTCTGCTCTCAAGGAGAATATTTATTTATATAGCATATTTAATTTTAGATGAACTAGAAACAATGTTTAATTTATAATGTTTTATTTTGAAATTTAAGTCATATCAATGGCTGTAGCCAGAGGCCAATGGTTGAAAATCTTTGCGCGAGGAGACACCCGCCCCATTTGGAGGTTCTGGCCACTTGTGGAGTTCACGCCCCATTTTGGAGATCTCCGGTCTGCAGTTATATCTACTTCCCCCAGTCGGGCATGAACGGCTCGAATAGTTCCTGTATCAATTGAAGGCCCGCCTTCTGAAATACGAAATGTGCTGTGATTGGTAAGCTGGACCAGTGTGTGTTGTGATTGGCACCACACTGCGCCTTGTTGGGAAATGTCATGCCCCTTACCATATCCGCCTGCGAGCTTCAGTGTAAATATTGCGTCAATATCAAATCAATTTGAGCGTGATTTAAACCCGGATGTTGTAACCACTCTAAGTTCGTCTGCCTTGGGAAAGCTAGCGTGTCTCCGACATAGTGATAACACTCGTTGCCTTCTCTAGTGCAGCTCAACCAGGTCTCGTCCCATTCGTCGATATTTGTGAGATCACAAATCCCGGAAAATATGCATTGGTTGTAGTTCAAACGAGTCGTTCGTTGTAGTTTTTGAAAAAGTGATTTCTGTTAAATAAAATAACTCATTTTGAAGTGGACTTTGAGCTTTGAAAATTTGCAGATCTTTTTTATGCTCAAACAACAAAAAATTATGCCTCCAAACAGCAACATTACAACTTAACCTAAGTTGAAAAAGTGAAAAGGCATAATAGGACCCCTTTAATATTTCTCTAGACCAATTTGCCATTTACAATTTATTTGACCCTGATTTATTGACTGATTGATTTACTTATTTATTTAATGTAAACATATGTTTTGTAAGCATATGTGCATTACTGTTCAAAGGTTTGTGGTAGTAGTATTTTTTTTTATCTCTTATGCTTACCAAGTCTGCATTTGTTTAATCAGAAATACAGTAAAACATTAATATTGTGAAATATTATTACAATTTAAAGTTAACTGTTTTTAATACATTTTCATTTGTATTCTTGTGATGGCAAAACTGAATTTTCAGCAACTGTGATCTTTCAGTATTCTGAATAAAAAGTTCAAAAGAACATCTTTGACAATAGAAATGTTTTTATTTTTAATTAATTAAATTCTAAGCAATTTAATTAAATTTCTGCATAATTTAAATCCTTTCTGCATAAAAATTATAATTTCTCTCCCCAAACTTTGTTTTAACTGTTTATCATGCTTAAATCCATTCAGCAGAATAAGCAGAAAAAACCCTGCTTATTCCATCTGCTCCTACCTATCAGCAATGATTAGAAACCTGATCCATAAACATACAGGGAAAGATTAAGCCCACTAATGCTCAAGGTGAAGAAATATTGACTCTGTCCAGTTCCTGTATAACAGTTCCTTTATTAAATATTCCAGGCATAGCAGTTAGATTTAAACACTTCACAAGCTTTTCTTGTTTTATGCATGCAGTATTTCAGTACTCTGACAATACTGCTTTCTCTCTCAGAATAAAGCAGTGACTCTCTGCTTGACACCGGCTGTGTAACACATGAGTTGTGTGTCATTCCCTTGAATGGAGGGGAAAGTGGGACACTTAAAATACCCATACCTTTCTCAAGATCAGTTTCACCACTAGAGCTGGCTGCAGGCAAGCATGGCCCTTTGTGTGAAAGCTGCAATTAAAGAGATCCAATCAGAGGGGCCAGTATCATGAACAATGGCATGGTCTAAAATTACAGTCTTGCTTGGGGTCATTCTGTCTTGACTTATAGCATTTGCCTGCTATGTGAATGATTATCTATATGACTGCTTATACAAAAGCCTTTTCATGAGCTGGACAAAAAAGGGCTGTAGCATTGCTTCAAGTAGGTTGTTTCTCTTTGTAATGTTTCTGTTTGACTTGTTTTTCTCTTTTTGTATTCCACAGTCTCCCATGTCTTGTTCACTCTGTCCTTGCGCCAACCTCAAAGCAGGACAAAAAATGGTTGAAAATTCCAAGGACAAAGACAAAGAGGGAAGCGGAAGGAAAAAGATCCCAAAGATCTTCTTCGGCACTCGTACTCATAAACAGATCACACAGATTGCACGGGAGCTGAAACGGACGCTTTACTCCACCGTGCCCATGACGATTCTGTCCAGCCGAGACCACACCTGTGTCCATCCCGAAGTGGTGCCTCATGCCAACCGCAACGAGCGCTGCAAGGAGCTGCTGGAGGCCAAGAGCGTGAGTCGGCCCCTTCCAAGGTTACACCATGTGACATTGCAACCACCTTTGAGCACAGGTTCTTCATTCATCTGTCATCATTAGAGCCTCTCAGAGGGATAAAAGAGAGTAGACTTAGACATCTCCTGGTTCACTGAGTTCAAGGCCTGAACCCTGAACTCTGTCAATAACTTGTGAGAGAAACCTAAAGATGGTCAATGAATCTTTTTCTCTTGGTTGTCCTGAAATCTCCACTTATATTTCAAGACTGTGAAATGAAAGTAACAAAAATTCTGGGCACATTAGGCCAAAAATCTTAATGGATAACTAAAAATGCTTATTTTAAATTTAGCCTTTGTTTGGAATAACTAACTTTGATTTAATATTTTTATAATATTTTTTCATATTAATATTTAGATGAATATTAGAATATTTTAAATTATAAAATATTTAACACTTTTTTTTTTTTTTCTTGTTTGCCGTTTGAGTTAACACATCTTGGTTCAAACAAAAATGTGACAGCTATATAAGAAAGTCAAAAGACATTGCAATTATGCTAATGTTGTGCAATGCAATGATGACTTTAACCAAACAAAGAGTTAAGCAGTGTTAAATAGTAATGGTGGAAACAGTTACATTAGCGTCATTTCTGCAATGTTGTCAGCAATGTATGAAGCACAGCTGATACAAAAGTTACTTTCAAACCAAAGAGCTTTGTCAGTGCGTTGAATCCAAGTGACTAACTTGAACCCACTGTGAAATCTGTGTGGGGAGATCTTTCGCCCTTAACTCAAATTCCTTATTGTGTGGATGCCAATTGGAAATGGCTGGATTTCACCCACAAAATCCACTGAACAACAGTTATGTGGCCGCACCTTAACAATTTCTGTCTGCGGTGTTGGCCTGTTTTCTTTGGCTGCAGACATCGTTTGACCTAAGATTGACATTTTTAGAAAGGTCTCATTTTAGATTTTTGTATGATAAGTAGGGCTGAACGATTAATTGCATTTGCGATAATATCGCGATATGAAAAATTTAGATTTTTCAATCGCAGAGGCTGCGATTACACAGTCACGTGACACGCGAGAGTAAAGAGTGTTCGACTTGAAGATCGATCGGTGTAGGACAATCCAGTACGGCTAGCGGAGAAAAGCATGGAGCCGTCTGCTCTGCTCTCTAGCTCTCGCAGTACTTTGATGACACGCACCCATCGGTTTAAGCAGCGCTGCTTCAAGTCGAGCGCGGGTCATCAGCAGAAAAAGAAATAAATAAACAGCCAAAGGACGTAACTTAGAATGGGAGATGGATCGGTTTGTGAAAGCGAAGAGAAAAGCCATAGATGAAGTCGCACAGACCCAGGCAGGTGCTGGCCATTTAAAAGCTAAATACTGAAAATATGATGAGGCATATCTTGCTCTCAGCTTCACTCACCGTGTCTATACCGGACACTACAGTTGTCGCGCCGCAACAGCTCGACACTGGACGTGACAAAGCGACCGTTGCAAATCATTTTAACTTTGTGTCAGTACGTCATAAATAGAACAAGGCATCAGTTTAATGTCGGGTTTTGTGTGATTTGTTACTGACTTTCATATTAATGTTTACACCAGGCTTATTTGTCAGTGCTTTATGTTGTCATAATTATTACATGCTTACAAGGTTGGAAGTTCAACAAATCAGTCAATATACTGTGATTGTAGTTGTTAAATATAAATGTTATTCATATCAATTCATGCATCACCTATTTTCATCGTAACATATAGGCCTGGCCTACAGAAAAGAACATTTATGTTTAATCTATCTAATAGTGTGTTGGTCATACTATACAATGATTTATAACTCGTCTTTGTTGAATAATACAGAACATAAAGAGCTTTAAAAAAAATTGCATATTAAATCGCAATCGCAATATTGGTAAAAAAAATCGCAATTAGATTATTTTCCAAAATCGTTCAGCCCTAATGATAAGGGTGTTTTGTGTGTGTATACAGCAAAAGATAACCGTGCACCTACTATTTCCTCTGACCACCTACATAAGTGTACAGGTCATGGTCTCTACCCTGTTCATCATGAATTTGTTAGCCAATGAAT
The DNA here is from genome assembly GCA_018155175.1 of Sinocyclocheilus anophthalmus. Classification (NCBI taxonomy): domain Eukaryota; kingdom Metazoa; phylum Chordata; class Actinopteri; order Cypriniformes; family Cyprinidae; genus Sinocyclocheilus; species Sinocyclocheilus anophthalmus. Next base: position 33,869 of record JADLZN010007655.1, on the reverse strand, counting down.
CTCTTGAATTGGATCTTGTGAACGGAGATTGACCCACACTTTACTGTGGAACCAAACACCTCGTTTCCTGATCTTCACAGTGGCCTGCAGGCCAGACAGCAAGTGTGGCCACTTATTCTGTGAGCCCCTCTTCTCCTTTCACTGTAACACTGTCGTAAGAAAAGAAGACAAGCTGTCGACCCTGAAACGCAAACCCTTGCTTTAAGGTTTCACAAACTTCATCTCTGTCACTAAAGCTGTGGAGAACAGTTACAGGCGATAATTTTCCCCAATCAGTCATACAGACCTTTTTTGTTGTGCAGCCTTGTCAAAGGCTTCAAACGCACTTTGTTCCAGTGGGAGCTTGAGTTTTGAGTCCGTGTTGCTTAGTCTCTGACCATCGGGCGGCCTGCGTAATGATACCTATTATGCTGTCACCACAGGTGTCCACTCACCTCTCGACTGTGACGCGCCCCTGCACATGAAAGCGGGGAAGACCGTGCCGACAGCCCCGCTCGGAGAGAGGAGAGAATGAGCTGTCATTTTCCTCAGCCTCCCTGGGGCCCCATCTCTTGTGTCCTCTTATGAGCCCCACTCCGAGTCGTTATTCCTCTCTCCTTGCCTTACTGAATGGTTGAAGAGCATAGGCTTTTCAGACACTTGTCGTTAGGTCGCACACCCCTCAGCAGTGCCGTCATCACCTTCATAAGAGTTGGAGGACAGGAGGATCAAAACGGCACGATCGGGTTGACATTTATCCCGTGCTCTCATTGGTGGCTAATCCCTCTTTGAGTATGTATACTGGAAGCTGCCATTAGCCTTTCAGCAGCATGTTACAGGTTCCAGTGAATCACGAAACAGTGCACAGACGTTCCCTTCTCTGCAGGGAGACACCTGCCTACATGATTGTATAAATAACACAATTATTATAAGTGTTAGGGATATCCACCTGTCCAATTATGTGGTTTAATTGAATCATAACATCCACATTTTTCAATACATAACCTGTTTATTGTATCAGTTCAAGTATTCTTAGGGATTCAAACCCACAAACTTGCTCTTGCTGGTGCTAGCTATGCTTTACCACTTATGTCACTTAAGTCTTGGCAAGTACATCTCAAACATTACCACTTTTCATAAAATAGTATTATTTGTGTGTGTTTATATTTTCATGTCTTTTCAGGGTCTGTCATGTCGGTACTACCACAATGTGCATAAAATGCGTGATCAGAGCACTTTACAGTGGGTTCATGGGCTACATCATGCCTGGGACATTGAGGATCTGGTGCGTCTTGGAGGTAAGCTGCGGTCCTGTGCTTACTACGCAGCTCGGGAGCTCATGCAAGATGCCTGCATCGTGTTCTGTCCTTACAACTACCTGCTGGACCCCCTCATTCGTGAAAGCGTGAGCATCAGTGCATAAGCTACTATATAATCTTGAGTTTCAGTATATGCGGAATGTAATGAATTGCATTTTTTAAATTGATTAAAGTAGGGCTTTTTTTCTTTGTAGATTTAAGAATTTATTTTCTTTGTTCCAGAAAAACAAATAAAATGATTTTAATTTTTAGACAGTGTTTTGATGTGTATAAATACACTACATTTCTTAGTGTAATATATGCACTAAGAAATTAATTATTTTATTCAACAATTACACCACAAATTAGTTCAAGTGACCGTTAGACACTTGTCCTGATAAAAAGATTTTCTGTTTCAAATAAATGTTGTTCTTTTGAACTTTCTAATTCTATTCAGGGCTTGAATTTCATTGGATTGCGCATAATTCTACTGATTCACGCAGTTTCTGCGCTTGTAACATGGGAAATTCCCCCAAATATTTCAGTGTGAAAGATGCTCCGGACAGATGACGGAATGTATCATTTGCACGTGCTTTTGAGTCTTACAATTTTAAACATATGATGGGGTCATATGATGCGATTTCAATTTTTCCTTTCTCTTTGGAGTGTTACAAGCTCTTGGTGCATAAAGAAGATCTGTAAAGTTGCATAGACTAAAGTCTCAAATCCAAATAGATATTCTTTATAAAAGTTAAGAGTCAACCATGCCTACCTAAAATGGCTCGTTCTAACATGTCTCCACATGTCTACGTCACGATGTGGGAAGATTTGCATAACGCCACCCAAATGTTCACGCAAAGAAAGAAAGCGTAACTTTTATTCTCGCTGTAGTATTGTTGTTGCCGCTGCCGCCATGTCGTGAAGGCGCTGTGTGTTTCGTTGTGAAAGCAAAACTACTTTGTTTGGCCTTCCAAAAGAGGACGATATCCGCTTTGTCATGCCTAGAGCTGATCCGTGCTGGTCGCTGAGGAAATACATCAACTTCGCGCTGTGGATCGCCGGATCGGCTTTCACCGTGGATGAATTGAAGCGGAGTCCAGCCCGGGGTCGTCTCACATGTGGTTGCCGCAAGCCTGCCGTGACGCTCCTTCGTCGCATCCGCCGGCCGCGCCGTTCTCAACCCCACCGCCTCAGCTCACTCTAGCCCGGCCTCACATCACTCTAGGCCGCCGGCCTCCGCTCATTCTAGCCCGCTGTGTGTTTAGTTGTGAAAGCGGAACTACTTTGTTTAGCCTTCAAAAAATGGATACGACTAGAAATCAGTGCTTAAGTTGTATTTACAACACTGTTCCACCCTACAGAATTACAAACCCCAAACAAAAAAAAAAAATATTCAGATGTGTCCATTGCATTTTATGGAGGACTGTTTCCTGATCCTGGTAGAGTAGACTACAATGCCGGCTGTTCTGACTCACAGTCTGTAAGTACGTTTTTTATATTTAAAGATTTGCCACTGACGATTCAAACACAAGTTCAGCAGTGTAGAGTAGCACTTGTTTGTAATTTCTCCGATCACAAATTCAGACATGGTTTTATTTTTTACCCCGTGCCGCGCTATGCAACGCAACGTGTAAAGAGACCGAGATCAGTGATTATGTTTCCACTGGATGCAACAAATGCCTCGTTGATAATGGGTTTTAATGTTTTTGTCTTGTCGCTCCGGCCGGACAGGGCATCACAATATGGTAAGGGGCGTAAGATTTTCGTCACATGCTTGAGGTATTCAGCCAATCACATCGCACTGGATAGCTGGCCAATCAGAGCACACTTCACTTTTCAGACCGATGAGCTTTGTAAAAATCGGCGCGTTTCAGAAAGGCGGGGCATAGAGGAGAAACAATAATGTACAGTATGTGGAAAATAATGTGTTTTTTGAACCTTAAACCGCATAAACACATTTCATTACACCAAATACACAAAATTATGTTATTTTTAGCAACATCATATGACCCCTTTAAAGTTACATTTTAAAATGTACATTTATGCATTTGGCAGACACGTTAAATGAATTTATGCAAAGTCACTTTTTACATGACCTTACATAAATTTCTAATCAAACCCATGATCTTGGTGTTGCTAGTGCCATTGTGTACTGTTTGAGGTGCAGGAATGCAAAAAATATAGATTAAAAACAGATTTTGAATTAATAATTACTTTAAGTAATAGTAATAATAATTCCCAATATATCTGTTTTCTATATATTTGATCAAGTAAATGCAGACTTAAGAGACAAAATTTCTTAAGTCTGCAAAATCTGTTCAACCCTATTTTAAAGTAGTCAGTTGAAGTTTTCAAATATGGTTGATGACACATTTGTTAGGATATTTGAAGGATTTCTGTATTTATCCATATGGTGATAACTGTTATGTTGTTCCTCTGCCAGATGGAAATCAATCTGAAGGAGCAGATTGTGGTGCTGGATGAGGCTCATAACATAGAAGACTGTGCCCGTGAGAGTGCCAGTTACACTCTGAACCAAGCTCAGCTGTTGCTGGCACGTGATGAGATTGATGGAATGGTGACACACAACATTCGGCGCGATCAACACAGGCCACTGCTAGCCTTCTGCTGCAGCCTTGCCAAGTATGGCCCATCTTTTCTCCTCTCATAGGCAGTGGGATATCCATATTCTGCTTCGTCATGAGTTGTAATATGTCAGAGATCTGCTTTCTGAAGATTTTTAATATTTCTTTACTAGGACAAATCTGTAATTTATCTTAAATCGGGAGCTTAATAGTCCAAATATTGCTCTTTTTAATTAATTATGTTTGCTTCCTTACATTTATATAGCTGGGTGCAGGAAAGCTGCAATAGCTTGGAGGAGCGTGAATATGAGTCTTCCTGTAAGGTCTGGACAGGGACAGAGATTCTTGGCATCTTCTATGGTCTTGGCATCACAGCAGACACCTTCTCTTTGCTACAGGTATCCTTCCTCCATGTATCTTCCTCCCCTTTGACCAGAAGGAGTATACTAACAGTCTGTCCACTTTTTTATCTGCTTTGTGTCTGCTTTTTGTAGAGAAACCTGGCAGCGGTGCTGGAGAAGGAGGAGCGGATCGGGCTAGTGAACGGGAGAGAAGACACGGTGCAGGTTCCCACCATCAGCTCCAACACTCAGTCAATGCTCAAAAGCCTCTTCATGGTGCTGGAATTTCTTTTCAGACAAAATTGCAGGTCATTATTATAAACTACCCATCATTCTTCTTTCCTTACTATCTATCTAAAAAGGTTTTTGGCAGTGATTTTTTTTAAAGACCCCTTGAAATCACATTTGGAGTTTTATGGCTTCTAATCCATATCTTATAGCCTGAAGGCTATCTTTATGCTGGTGTACTCCTAAAAGTTGACAAGATTTAAGTGTAAAATTTACAGAGGAACCATAAATTCAGCATAAACTGCAAGAAGTAAAACAGTGATTTTTTTTTTTTTTGCTACTGATATTTAAATCAGAGACGCTATTAAAACATCCTAATCTCTCATACTTGCAAGTCGCAGTACAGTGAGGGTTGCTGAAATGAGTTTAATGACACATTCTTCAGGAAACATTATTAAATATACAATATTTAATATTGCCAGTAAAATCATCAAAAATGTAGGTTGAATAATTGACACGTCATCCAGCCCTAGTTTAATGCATGAAAATAACTTCCGAAGTATTTTAGTGTACTTGATAATCCTTGTCATTTTAAAAGCTTTGATTAAATCTTCTACTACATGCTGTAGTAAGCCACTTAAACCCATTTAGTTATTCTGCATTCATCTGTTAGTTTTAATTGATTTTTCTTTTTGTGAATATGTACAGGTTTGCAGATGATTACCGTGTGGCCCTCCAGCAGAGCTTCATGTGGACCACCCAGCAGGGCCTGCCTGATGCTCAAGGCTTTTTTGCACGACCCCAGCGTCGCCAACAGAGCACCCGCACCAAAACTCTGGTGCACACCCTGAGCTTTTGGTGCCTCAACCCTGCCGTGGTGAGAGCAACTATTCTTGTTGTAGTACTTTTAAAACCTAATTTGGATGATGCCAGTATGAGTATGAATCGTAAGATGTCATGACTGGTGATGTGTGTCATGACAGGCATTTTCAGATCTGCGAGACTCAGTGCGGAGCATCGTGCTGACCTCAGGCACCCTCTCTCCCATGGGCTCCTTTTCCTCTGAACTGGGCATCAAATTCTCCATCCAGCTGGAGGCGAATCATGTCATCAGCAAGTCACAGGTCAGCAGGAAAATCATTACACATTTTTTTCAGGATTCTTTGATAAACACAATTCAAAAGCAGATCATTTATTTGAAATGGAAATTTCTAACATATTTAATTTATAACATTATAATGTCCTTGCTGTAATTTTTTTATCAATTTAATGTGTCGTTGTGGAATAGAAGTGTTAATTTCTTTCACAAAAACATTAATGAATGGTAGTGTAACTTAAATTCTGAGTTTGATAATACGTGCGTGTTTGTTTATGTTGCAGGTCTGGGTCGGTACAGTTGGTGCAGGGCCTCAGGGTCGTAAACTTTGCGCCACATTTCAGCATGCAGAGACATTTGCCTTCCAGGATGAAGTAGGGGCCCTGCTGTTGAAAGTGTGCCACACAGTGAGTCGAGGGGTTCTCTGCTTCTTGCCATCCTACAAGGTATGTATAGTCAGTATTCTCTATAATTAGTGCCGCTGGCTAACGTAAGCATCACTATTGCTCATACTAAGACGTTTGTTCAAATCCTTAAGTTTAAGTATCAAATTTAGTAGCACCATTAGTGCTAAAGACATGAATAGACAGGCAATAAAATGGCAATAAGATTCTGAACCCTGAGTTGCTTTTTTTTCTTTAAGTCATGTCAATTTGATACTGCAGATCTGCAAAGCTGCCACTGGGAGGCCTTAGCGACCACATCTTTGCATTTATGTAAACATGCTGATGCTTTCCATAAAATACTATAAAAATATAATCTGAATGCTGTATAAGACTGTAGTTGCTGTCTGACATTCCGGTAGAGGATCCACTAAACCATAACACAAGAATTAACTGCTTCAAAATTCAATAGCAGTGGTCAGACGATGACCATATGTGCTAATATGTAGCCGTAATGTATTATGGATAATGAACGAAACCTTTGAGTGCTGGCTCGTGGTTTTTCTGTATCCCTTTTCAGGTAACAGTTTCAATTATTGAAAGCCATTGAAAAATACTTTGTTCCTCATTGTTTGTTACGTTTAGCTCATGAATAATTCAGCACTATTCAAGCTGCCTGTCATGATGTACCCTTAGAGGGGATGATTACCTTTCTTAAATATCTGTGTGTGTGTGTGTGTGTGTGTGTGTGTGTGTGTGTGTGTGTGTGTGTGTGTGTGTGTGTGTGGGGTGTGTGTGTGTGTTTGTGCGCTGCCACCATGGTGCATCTTTATTTTGATGTACATTTAGTGTACAATTCCAATATATTTCATCCAATATATTTAGCCTACCAGGATCATAGTATGCTTCCCCAACTTTAACACAACAACCAGTTTCTTTATATAGTGACCATAGTGATTATGTCCATGTATGAATGTTCCATGTGGATTCATATTTAATCTGAAAACTGAGCAGTTTAGGGACTCATTGGAGACTGTGGAGATTCTGGAGCCTAAGAGTCCAGTCTGAGGAGGAGCAGACCATCTGTAGTCTCCAGACACCTCTCAACACTCCTGCTTGATCCATATCTGTCCACTTCAAGGGACCATGTGTATGTGTGTCTGCTCTGGCTATTTATCCCCATGACACCAATTGTGCTATACCACCCTCAGGCCCCTCAACAATATCATTCATAACTCGCAAAAATAGACATGCAAGCCCTTTACGGTTCTCAAGGTGTGGTTTTGCATCTTCCATCCCGTCTCAGTTGGACCCTGTTAACCACATTGCTCCATGTTGTCTGGCATGACCACATGACAAGAAGGGCTAAACCACTGGGAGGGCTTGCTTTTTAAATGTGGGCTAAGAAAGGTGAAAAGATCTTGTGGAAACGCAGGATGCTTTTAAAGCAGATTAAGATAAGGGCCATTAGAACTGACGTCGCCAAGCTGTCTGTGTGAAGATGCTTTAAGCTGGCGCCTGGTGCTTGAGGTGGAAAAGGAGGGGTTGGTGGATGTATCTGTACAACTTGCAGCCTCTCAAAGTCAAAGTGCGTAGGCCATGAGCTCCCAAGGCCTCTCAGCATATTGGTTGATCAGTACTGGCTTGGGATGGGCGTCATCACGCGTCTCAACCAATGAGAGCATTTGGGGTGGGCCTAAGACCTGCAGTAGCACTCACATGGACGCTCCTGATACAATTATTTAGGCTAAGCATCAACATTGACAAACCACTGTTCACTGTTATTTTTAACAAAAGAATGCAACGTGCTCATAATCATGACTTCATAAGTGGGAAATAGGAAGTTTCCGATAGCATGTGAAGACAGCAGAGAAGCGCTCTCGCTCAGCACAGTGGAGTGCATCCTTTTGATAACTTTGTGGTTTATTATTTTGAGTCGTTTGGGACGCGGTAACACAAGGCCCTCAGAAATAACTTTGCCGCTCAGAAATGTTCACACAATCATGCTGCACAAGTATCAGAAGATCTGCGCTCCGGCGCGGTTAGCGCTCTGTTCACATTACATGTGGACCGCGATCTGGCCCACCTCTTCCAACCGAGCCAGGACCGGCTAACGACGCACGGAACGATCACACTAGTCAAACGAACCGTGCTTTGGTGGTCAAACGCGCTCGGGCACGGTTAATATTGCCTAGTGTGAGTACACCCTTATTCTCCCGCATCCCGCACACACGAGTCTCTACCCACCCGCACTCGCCCATCAAGTGTTGTCCCGTGCCGCGCCACACTCTGTTGCATTGGGTCCCGCGATAGTGCTGGTCGAAAGGTGCCTGTTATGATCGAGGCTCTGGACTCTGAGCATAACTTGTTTTTCTATAACAAAATATTAAATATTTTCTATAGAAACATTAATGCCCTGGCAGTGGCAAAAAGCTTTGGTTTTATATTTAATTTGATAACATTAATGTTATAAGTTGAGATTTAATTTACATTAATGTTTAAGTTTAGATTTACAAGAAATATTTTAACTGCTTCTATGTAAAGGGAATACTGCTGTAAAAAGTACCTTATTTGTTTAAAGTGTTTGCAATTTAAATGTTATTGCACTTTTGTTCATATTAGCAGTACTTTTAAATGAAAAAGTGCACAATACACAACTTTTGAATGCATTATTGAATTTTGTGCATAATGCGATTAATCGCGATTAAAAATTTTAATCGTTGCCCAGCACTTTTATATATATATTACACCCACAACACACACACACCACACACACACCACACACAGAGGTGCAGTCTCAATACATTAGAATGTTGTGGAAAAGTTCATTTTATTTCAGTAATTCAACTCAAATTGTGTAACTCATGTATTAAATAAATTCAATGCACACATACTGAAGTAGTTTAAGTCTTTGGTTCTTTAATTGTGATGATTTTGGCTCACATTTAACAAAAACCCACCAATCAACATGTCAACAAATTAGAATACTTCATAAAACCAATAAAAAAAACATTTTTAGTGAATTGTTGGCCTTTTGGAAAGTATGTTCATTTACTGTACAGTACTCAATACTTGGTAGCTCATTTTGCTTTAATTACTGCCTCAATTCGGCGTGGCATGGAGGTGATCAGTTTGTGGCACTGCTGAGTGTATGGAAGCCCAGGTTTCTTTGACAATGGCCTCCAGCTCATCTGCATTTTTTGGTCTCTTTTTTTCTCATTTTCCTCTTGACAATACCAATCTATGGGGTTCAGGTCTGGTGAGTTTTGCTGGCCAGTCAAGCACACCAACGCCATGGTCACTTAACCAACTTTTGGTGGTTTTGGCAGTGTGGGCAGGTGCCAACTTCTGCTGGGAAAAAGAAATCAGCATCTTCAAAAAGCTGGTCAGCAAAAAGAAAGCATGAAGTGCTCCAAAATTTATTGGTAAACGGGTGCAGTGACGTTTGGTTTTCAAAAAACACAATGGACCATCACCAGCAGATGACATTGCACCCCAATCATCACAGACTGTGGAAACTTAACACTGGACTTCAAGCAACTTGGCTATGAGCTTCTCCACTCTTCCTCCAGACTCTAGGACTTTGGTTTCCAAATGGAATACAAAACTTGCTCTCATCTGAAAATAGGACTTTGGACCACTGGGCAACAGTATAGTTCTTCTTCTCCTTAGCCCAGGTAGACGCCTCTGACGTTGTCTGTGGTTCAGTAGTGGCTCCACAAGAGGTACACGACAACTGTAGCCAAATTCCTTGACACTTCTGTGTGTGGTGGCTCTTGATGCCTTGACCCGAGCCTCAGTCCATTCCTTGTGAATTTTTCACTCAAATTCTTGAATCGATTTGACTTGACAGTTTTCATAAGGCTGCGGTTCTCTCGGTTGTTGTGCATCTTTTTCTTCCACACTTTTTCCTTCCACTTAACTTTCTGTTTACATGCTTGGATACAGCACTCTGTGAACAGCCCGCTTCTTTGGCAATGAATGTTTGTGGCTTACCTCCTTGTGAAGGGTGTCAATGATTGTCTTTCTGTCAGATCAGCAGTCTTCCCCATGGTTTTGTAGCCTAGTGAACCAAACTGAGAGATTATTTTGAAGGCTCAGGAAACCTTTGCGGGTGTTTTGAGTTGATTTGCTGATTGGCATGTCACCATATTCTAATTTTTTTGAGATAGTGAATTGGTGGGTTTTTGTTAATTGTGAGCCAAAATCATCACAATTAAAGAACCAAAGACTTAAAATACTTCAATCTGTGTGCATTGAATTTATTTAATAACCGAGTTTCACAATTTGAGAGAAATTAGTTACAAAAAAATTAACTTTTTCACGATATTCAAATTTTTTTGAGATGCACCTGTGTGTGTGTGTGTTGTGTTTGTGTGTGTGTGTGTGTGGTGTGGTGTGTGTGTTTGTGTGTGTGTGGGTGTGTTGTATGTATGTATGTATGTATGTATAGTATATATATATATACATATATATATATAGACAGTATCTCACAGAAGTGATACACCCTTCACATTTTTGAAAACATTTTATTATATCTTTTCATGTGACAAAACTGAAGAAAAGACACTTTGCTACGCGAGGTGGTACGATTCGGGGTGGCGGTGTACAGCTTGTTTAACATGTAAATTTGCTGTCCCCTCAAAGACTCGCAACCCAGCTTTAATGTCTAAAACAAAACCCGCTGGCCACAAAAACGTGAGTACACCCCTAAATTAAAATGTCTAAATTGGGCCCAAAGTGTCAATTTTTTGTGTGGCCACCATTATTTTCCATCACTGCTTTAACCCTCTTGGGCATGGAGTTTACCAGAGGTTCACAGGTTGCCACTGGAGTTCTCTTCCACTCCTCCATGACAACATCATGGAGCTGGTGGATTTTAGAGACCTTGCTCTCCTCCACCTTCCATTTGAGGATGCCCCACAGATGCTCAATAGGATTTAGGTCTGGAGACATGTTTGGCCAATCCACCACCTTTACCCTCAGCTTCATTAGCAAGGCAGTGGTCGTCTTGGAGGTGTGTTTGGTGTCGTCATCATGTTGGAATACTGCCCTGCGGCCCTGTCTCCGAAGGGAGGGGATCATGCTCTTTTTCAGTATGTCACAGTACATGTTGGCAGTCATGGTTCCCTCAATGAACTGTAGCTCCCCAGTGCCGGCAGCACTCATGCAGCCCCATACCATGACACTCCCACCACCATGCTTTACTGTAGGCAAGACACACTTGTCTTTTTACTCCTCACCTGGTTGCCGCCACACAAGTTTGACACCATCTGAACCAAATAAGTTTTATCTTGGTCTCATCAGACCACAGAGCATGGTTCCAGTAATCCATGTCCTTATTCTGCTTGTCTTCAGCAAACTGTTTGCGGGCTTTCTTGTGCATCATCTTTAGAAGAGCATTCCTTCTGGGACGACAGCCATGCAGATCAATTTGATGCAGTGTGCGGTGTATGTTCTGAGCACTGACAGGCTGACCCCCCCAACCCCTTCATCCTCTGCAGCAACGCTGGCAGCATTCATACTTCTATTTCCCAAACACAACCTCTGGATATGATGCTGAGCACGTGCACTCAACTTCTTTGGTCGACCATGGCGAGGCCTGTTCTGAGTGGAACCTGTCCTGTTAAACCGCTGTATGGTCTTGGCCACCGTGCTGCAGCTCCGTTTCAGGGTCTTGGCAATCTTCGTATAGCCTACGCCATCTTTATGTAGAGTTCAGATCCTCGGAGAGTTCTTTGCCATGAGGTGCCATTTTGAACTTCCAGTGACCAGTATGAGAGATTGAGAGTGATAACACCAAATTTAACACACTTGCTCCCCATTCACACCTGAGACCTTGTAACACTAATGAGTCACATGACACCGGGGAGAGAAAATGGCTAATTGGGCCCAATTTGGACATTTTCACTTAGGGGTGTACTCACTTTTGTGGCCAGCGGTTTAGACATTAATGGCTGTGTGTTGAGTTATTTTGAGGGGGACAGCAAATTTACACTGTTACATAAGCTGTACACTCACTACTTTACGTTGTAGCAAAGTTTCATTTCTTCAGTGTTGTCACATGAAAAGATATAATAAATATTTACAAAAATGTGAGGGGTGTACTCACTTCTGAGAGATACTGTGTGTGTGTATATGTTTGTGTGTGTGTGTAAATATATATATATATATAAATATTAAACAATAATTTAAGGTTTTTTTTTTTTTTTTAAATATATTTTATTATAGACCATATATTATCAGCAGTGCTGAATCCCACCACTAACGTCTCTTTTCTCAGACAATTCACACGTTTACTTATTAGCTGGAGGTAGTGAGATTGTTCTGCTCATACTCTGTCCATTGATCACTTAGTTTCAGATGTGTTTCAAAGTAAATGTTTATGTACTCTGCTGTCGCACCACTGTAAATTGTGTAACTCCCTTTCTTTAAGCTGTCCTTTAGTGAGGCAAGCCCTTATTCCAGCTATAGCTCTTGACTAGATAACAACAGATCCATACTTCAACAGATCTTGTTCTTTATCTGTGGAGTTCAGTTCTCACCTGTTGGCCTTACACTAATGGCCTGCTCCGCGTCAGCGCTGAAGAGTGTGGGTGCTTGCAGGCAGGTGGCAGGGGCACCACTCTGCTCCATCCTTGGCGTGATCATCGTCATTGTGATATTTGACAGCTGAATTATTTACAGCAGTTACACATCTTCTCCTGCTGTCACCAGGGCCCTCTGTTTCATTTATGCCACCCTACAACCAAGTTTGTCCATTATTTAGAGGCCTTTTGCAACGAAAAAAAAAACACCAATGTATTGCCACATGACAGAATGGCGTCAAGGTTGGAGGAAAATAAATAAAGAGCAGTGTAGGTGGCAGAGGAAATGAGAGCGAGAGAGAGAATACACAGAGTTGTGCCTCACAGTGCCACCTCGCCACAATGTCCCCTTGGAGAACTGAATCAGGTCGACTTAATCTAGCATGGTGACAAGCTGAGTGATGCATATATTTAGTCGACTAACCACAATAAATTTTTCATCTTTTGTTGTGCCTGTGGATTTTCAATTTCAATATCAAAATTTCAAGATATTTCTGCTAAAATATTTATTCAGCTAGATATTGTTAGATTATGTAATTATATATTTATATTTTTGGAGACATTTGTATGTTTATGCGTCCTATGATTTTATTTGTTTATATATGTTTTGATTATTTATTTTTTTTTATTTATTTATTTAATTTTATTTTTGTGCTTTTAATCACCAATGTTAGGATATTTTGTGTGTAGAGACGGGCAGAACTTCTGTTGGGTGATTAGATGGTGAATACAGGGGGAGATGGACACATAAAAATAAAATACTACATATTATAATCCAATGTTTTGAAATATCTGTCACTATGGTAACAGGCATTATCCAGCTTTTAGAGAAGTGGATTGACTTAAGGTACATGACATTTGATTCACATCTGTCTCCTGTTTTATATACAGGATCATCTGAGGGTCACCTCTTAGTAAATATAATTGACTGTGTACAATGTGTCTGCTGTTGATCTGTTGCTGATAATGTAATAGTCTTCCTCGGAGTTCTGAAGATGTGAGATTCTGGTCTGCTGTAACGGGGCCTTGAATAAGACATGAGAGTGCTGTTGTGAGCTCCCAGTCCTCGGGAGCATTGTGAGAGACAAGAAATGGGGCTGCATACACCTCATATACTCATACTGATGGTTAAATGTAGCCTAGTACTTTGTTGTCAGGCACTCTCACACTTCACTGTAATATTACCATTGGAAATCATTATATTAGTACTTTAGTATTAGTAACCTTTTTTTAATCTGAAATTAAAGGGGTCATATGATGCGATTTCAATTTTTCCTTTCTCTTTGGAGTGTTAAAAGCTCTTGGTGCATAAAGAAGATCTGTAAAGTGGCAAAGACTAAAGTCTAAAATCCAAAGAGATATTCTTTATAAAAGTTAAGAGTCAACCACGCCTACCTAAAACGGCTCATTCTAACACGCCTCCACATGTCTACGTCATGATGTGGGAAGATTTGCATAACGCCAAATGTTCATGCAAAGAAAGAAAGCGTAACTTTTATTCTGGCTGTAGTATTGTTGTTGCCGCTGCCGCCATGTTGTGGAGACGCTGTGTGTTTTGTTGTGAAAGCAAAACTACTTTGTTTGGCCTTCCAAAAAAGGAAGAAATCCGCTTCGTCATGCCTAGAGCTGATCCCGTGCGGTCCTGAGGAAATCCATCAACTTGGCGCTGTGGATCGGCTGTTCGATCCCCGCCGGCCATTCTCAGCCGCCCCGCTGTTCCTTCCTCAACATCAAGCCCGCCGCCTGCCGCTTTACTCCAACCCGCCCGCCCTCCGCCGCCGTCTCTCAAGGTTTCCGGCCACCGCTCAACACTAGCCCGCCGGCCGGTTCCGCACTCAAGCCCGCTATGTGTGACGCTGTGTGTTTCGTTGTGAAAGCGAAACTACTTTGTTTGGCCTTCCAAAAGAGGACACGACTAGAAATCAGTGGTTAAATTGTATTTACAACACTGTTCCAGAACAGTTCAACCCAAATAGTCAGATATGTGCAGCACATTTTATGGAGGACTGTTTCCTGATCCTGGAAGAGTAGATTACAATGCCGGCTGTTCTGACTCATACTGTAAGTACGTTTTTCATATTTAAGGATTGCCACTGATGATCAAACGCAAGTTTTGAGCAGTGTAGAGGAGCGCTTGCTGTTTGTCATTTCTCCGATCACAAATGCAGACATGGTTTTATGTTTACGCGGCACAATGCAACGCAATGCGTAAAAAGACCGTATAAGTCATTATAATCCGTAATTATGTCCCCACTGGATGCAACAAATGCCTCGTTTATAATGGGGTTTTATTGGTTTTGTCTCGTTGCTCCGGGACATGGCATCGCAGTATGGTAAGGGGCGTAACATTTCCGTCACACCCTTGAGGTATTCGGCCAATCACAACGCACTGGATAGTTGGCCAATCAGAGCACACCTCGCTTTTCAGACCGATAAACTTTGTAAAATCACGAGCATTCCCAGAAAGCGGGCATAGAGGGAGAAACAATAATGTACTGTATGTGGAAAATAATGTGTTTTTTAAACCTTAAACCGCATTCACAACATAATGTTCTTTTTAGCAACATCATATGACCCCTTTAAGCTGTCATTCTCCAGATGTACACAATTTATTGACAACATGAGGTTAAATGCCTCTTATCATTTGTCGGAGCTTATTTAGTACTAGTGCGTTCATATAGTTTTTGAGCATGCCATCTGTTTGATGGCACTGTCATTGACCTCAGAGAGGGATGGTGTAGGGTCACTTCTGCCATGTTTGTGCACCTGAGCCTCAGCCAAGTGTGCAGATTGACATTTTCATTCTGCTGTGTCCTGGTCTAGGCCCTGTGGAAACAGCACTGCTCTTGTCAGATAATGCTTATGAATTAGACATGAAGGTCATGTGCTCATCACCACCACACCCACAAACTCCCATTCCTTCTCCAAACATCTTGAAACACAAGTGCACACTTGCAGTGGCTAATTTCATTGGGCAACACTGGATGCTGTCCACTTATTCCATCATTGTTTTTTGTTTGTTTTTGATCGATCAAATGTGAGGTGTTGTCAGTTGTTTTGCATACATGAAAATGTTTAATTTAAGTTTAATTAATTTGTAATACAAATTGAAATAGCATTTTCAATTCAGAATTGAATTGAGAAAGCCTTTTGATTTCCTGAATTTATTGAGATACTAAAAAGGATGCAAAATTGCAATTTGAACTTTGAATGTAAAGAAGAATTAAAATTATATGAAATTCATAACTCCATTCCTTCCTTCCTTCCTTCCTTCCTTCCTTCCTTCCTTCCTCCCCCCCCCCTTGCTTATCCGGGACTGGGTCACAGTGACAGCAGGCTAAGCATGGGTTTGCCCATACGTCCTTTTCCCCAGCCACTTCCTCCAGCTCCTCCTGGGGTTATCCTAAGGTATTCCCAGGCCTGCCAGGCGATATAATCCCTCCAGAGTGCCCTGGGTCGCCATGTAACTTTTTTTTTTTTAACAAAAAATGCAAATTGTCAAGGCAAACTTTAGATGTTAGCTAAAACCTTGTTTGAAAATGTTTAATACTGGTGATAAGATGGATGGATGGATAATTACTGTAGATACGATAGACACTGGTGAAATGATAGATACAAGTGATGTGATAGGTAGGTAGGGAGATACTATAGATAGTTGGGTATACAAAATTGTATTTAGTGCATAAATTGCATCATATTTAAAGGAACACTCCACTATTTTTGAAAATTGGCTCATTTTCCAACTCCCCTAGAGTTAAACAGTTGAGTTCTCCGGGTCTGGCGGTAGCACTTTTAGCTGCAGCTTAGCATAGATCATTGAATCTGATTAGACCATTAGCATCTCGCTCAAAAATGACCAAAGAGTTTCGATATTTTTCCTATTTAAAACTTGACTCTTCTGTAGTTACATCGTGTACTAAGACCGACGGAAAATGAAAAGTTGCGATTTTCTAGGCCGATATGGCTAGAAACTATACTCTCATTCCGGCGTAATAATCAAGGAACTTTGCTGCCGTACCATGGGTGCAGCAAGCGCAATGTGTACGCGCGCCCTAAAAATAGGCCCTAATTCGCCAACATAAACCACCGTGACCACCTCTTACACGGGGAGCGTGCTGGGGACTATTTTCAGGGGCTGCGTAATATCATTGCCGCTGCAACTGGTACGGCAACAAAGTTCATTGATTTTACGCCGGAATGCGAGTATAGTCATAGCCATATCTGCTAGAAAATCGAACTTTTCATTTTCCGCGGTCTTAGTACACGATGTAAAATTACAGAAGAGCAAGTTTTAAATGGGAAAAATATTGAAACCCTTTGGTCATGTTTGAGCGAGATGCTAATGGTCTAATCAGATTCAATGATCCATGCTAAGCTGCAGCTAAAAGTGCTACCGCCAGACCCGGAGATCGGCTGAATGCTGACTGATAGCTGAATGGATTCGAAAATGGTAAAACTCAACTGTTTAACTCTAGGACAGTTGGAAAATGAGCCTATTTTCAAAAATAGTGGAGTGTTCCTTTTAACATCTGTATTAACTCTCAATTCATCATCCTGTGGTCAATTTAATTCAAATTCCATCTCACAAATTAAAAAGCACCCAATTCTTTATTTCAAAACGTGAAAAATATGAAGTCTGTAATGAGTCTGTAGAATTGAACAGCTGGTGATAATCTTGAGTTTCTACATTACTGCTGACTGGCTCATCTTTTGTTTTTTTAAACTACGGCTCAAGTCTGTCAGGATGAGAGATGAGGAAAATGTGCCTGTAATGAAATGACTGCATAGAAGCAGACATAGAGTGATGTTTACTCGCAGTGTCTGTGAGATAAAAGCATTAGGACCATTACCCTTTGAGCCAAGGGACTCCTGGAGTGGCACTGTATTGTATTTCGCCCGCTTTTATAAGTCCTTACAAATTACAGCTCTGGGAATATAAACAACAAGCTTATACAAGGAGTCTTTGTACTTGCATGTGTCCCTGTCTTCTAAGGACCAGCATTTTATTATCAGGTTTACTCTCAGGTCATCATCAGGTTACACTTCAGACCAAGCACAAATTAATAGCATTGACCCTTAAGGTATATTCAAGATGCCGAATACTGCTTCCAAACCCATCAGTTGTATACATCAAAAAAAGACCATCCATGTATCCATGTTTTTTCCTTTTCCTCTTGTTATAAATTCTTCCTCAGAAATCTGAATTTCCTCCAAGTACAAGGTGTATAATGCATTCTACTGAAAGAGCACATTAATAAATCACCTTTTATTCATATTTGATTTGCAGCAGATGCGGGACAATTGGTTTGCTGTTAGACTTTGAAACGGTAACGTTTATGAGTTGATGTTGCATCTTAAGCACAAGTGTCATGTTTTATTTTAGACAAGTGGCTTGTTTGTTCCTATAAGCACAGACCTGATGAAATTAGTGCTTGCTTCACTTCACAGTCACATCAGTGTGTAAAATTGTTTTCATGGTGCAGAAGTCTCAGCCACCTCAGGTGATTTAATAGTGCAGTACTTGTGGTGAATTTAGTGTTTTCTTGGTAAAGTGTGGATGTGCTTTTCTGTCTTCTAAACAACAAAAGGGTAAGGATCCTAATACGGAGCCCTGAGGCACTCCTCCAGTCCTTATGTTATTGTTTATCTGAATGAAGCCACAAATTCCTGTAGTCATGAGAAGTTTTTTGCTGATCACAAGCAGAACTTTTGTTTGACCCTTCTAACACATTTCCAAGCCAGTGAAGATTCGCTTGGATTGTAAAGGCACGCCTGTTCAAGAGGAAAATGCATACAGCAGAGACAAGAGGTGCTCCCAGTGTGTGGGAGAGCTTTTAGATCAGTGTTCCCCCTTTGGGAGTCACTGACTTTTTTGCACTAACAATAGCACTGTAACAGTTATTTTTATTATGAACAGAGTTTAAACTAGCAGTTTATCTGCTCTCAGTAATGGGAACTAGAGAGAAGACAGAAGAGAAACATCCTGTGTCTTGCGGTGATGTTTTATTCTCAGGCTTTTAGAGTGCAATGTAATCTGGCTGAGCAGCGTATTCCATTATTCGTTAAAAATACAAAAAAAATGCTCAAACCAGCAAATTGATTACAGTGCAAACAGGAGGTTTGTATTTATTAAACTGAATTACTAAGCAACCCAGGGTTCAGACATTTCTCTTCAACTGAGTCTTGTTTTTTATTTTAATGGGGGCCACATGAATGCCGCAGTTTTGCATCAGACATTTGCATTCCAGAATTTGGTTTTCATTGTTTGATATTAAAAGCATCCCTGTTTACCCTTCTAGCTCACTGCTATTATTACTCTACACTAATTACTAATGTTGTATCAGAACAAGAATAAAAAAAATTATGGTTCCCCAGTGAACTAACTTGCATATTATTATAGACTTAATATTTTATCCTAATAATTGCTATATGTATATTACATACTAAAATTATCAGATTGTCTTTTTTTTGGGGGGGGTCCAATGCAAATAATAATTTATTTATGATCAGTTTTTGTTTTCTATAAGATGTTAGATAAACTGAGGGACCGCTGGATAAACACAGGTCTGTGGGACAAGCTTGAGGAGCGGAAAACTGTGATCACTGAGCCACGTGGTGGTGGCAAGGGTGATTTTGATGAGTTGCTGCAGACATACTACGAGGCTATCAGAGGAACAGCAGCCAACAGTGAAAACAGAGGTCAGTGTTGATTAATTTCATTCCAAATGCCGTGTTTAAATGTGTTGTCTGTGTCTTGATTATGATTTATTTTCCCAGATGGAGCATTGCTGGTTGCTGTTTGCAGAGGGAAGGTTAGCGAGGGCTTAGACTTCACTGATGATAATGCCAGAGCAGTGGTCACTATTGGTATCCCATTCCCCAATATCAAAGATTTGCAGGTAACGTTCTGCAAAAAGCGTATCTCTAGTATAATTGCATGTACTGTATTTGGCATGTCTGTGAAGTTTCTCATTCGTAATTGTTCTCATGGATGAGCCATGTTCAAATATATCAAAAATAGTAGATTTAATTAACAGATCTGTGTAATAACATGGCATCTTATTTACATTATTCCAATCCCATAATTTTAATAATGTCACTATAGTGCCTGACCTTGAAAAGTGTATTGCTTTAGTAGTTATTCTAGTCAACTGGATGTGATTTTTGTGGTTCAAGATGATTCGACACCATCTAAGTGGCTTCGTGAGCTGTGAACTGATGGTAGAGATTCCCATTAGAGAGTAACTTCGCTAGATTCTCGTAATCTTTTTATAAACTGATTGAAAACTTTTTCACTTTTCTTCATCCTCATTTCAATCCTGAAGTATCATTTGTCCTCTCATATGTTCATGTCTTTAAAAAGTTACTTTGTTGGCTGAACATCAGTTCCCACCTTACTGTGATCAATAAATGAATTCAATAGTGATTTTGCTGTGTTTTGACTGTCCTTAGCTGATAGGCCTGACCTTTAAGCTTCCCCCTCTGTCTTCCTTGCTGTCAGAGTATGTTGGAGCTCTCCTAACTGGGTCTGTCACCGTGGGGATATGTACAGATGATTGACACTTCCGAGCCCTTCACCTTAGCGGAAGCTGTTGGCGTGGTTGTACCCTTACCTCTGGGGAAGGCCTTTGATTTTTTTTCACTTCTGCTTCAGTGGAGGCCGATTGAGTTTGCCATTTTGTATGAGTTTTGGAGGGGTCTGAGGTAGGTTTTAATCATGTGGCTTGTTGTGGACAAGCGATGAGTTGGTGTGCCAGAGAGGGTGAAGAGCAAGGAGGCAGGGGTTTTCTAGTGCACCTGGCCAACCGTAATGCTCCTCCTTGATTCAAATGCCACATGAAGTGGTTAACAGCACTCAAATGTGTTTGTTTGCTGCCCTCGATTTCCCCTCAATACCTTCCCCCATCTACACAGGTGATGCTTTGTCTCGTTTGCCTAGTGTAGGTTAAAAGATGATGGATGGTGGAGTTTTGGCGTATTCTTTCTTATCCCAAACAGATTAAGAGTTGCTGGAGACGTTGCTACTTGTTAAATGAGAATTTTTAAAAAATATTTATTTTTGGCATTTTTGGCTTTATTAGGATAGGACAGTATTTCGGACCGGAAACGAGGTGGGAGAGAGAAGGGGGATGGGAATGGGAAAGGTCTGCAAGCCGGGACTCGAACACGGGACGCCCGAATGCAATGGCACATATGCGCCCGCGCTGCCCACGAGGCTGTTGGTACTGACAAATGAGAATGATTTTTCAGTTGGGGAATAAGTCTATCTGCAAATCATCATCTTCAGTGCATCTTTTTCAATTTCTGTACTTTTTTCAGGGTTCCCATTAAGGGTTCTGGATCATTTCCAGATCTGAAAAAGTCAAATGTTGTTGAAATGTCTATTGTGAATATAGACTTCCATTGTTTAATGTTTCTGAAAGAAGTCTCTTATGCTTAAGGCTGCATTTATTTGTTTAAATATACAATAAAAACTGTAATGTGAAATATTATTTAAAAATAACTGTTTTCTGTTTCTATCTATTTTACAATGTAATTTATTCCTGTAACGCAAAGCTGAATTTTCAGCATCATTACTCCAGTCTTCAGTGTCAGTGCTTCAGTCTGTTTTTGTAACAATATAAAATACTTTGCCGTCACTTTTGGTCGGTTAAATGCTTCCTGAATAAAATTAATTGAGTGAAAGTAACCGATCAAATATTAAATTCTTTCAAAAAAAAATTCTGAACCCAAAATTGAGTAGTAGTGTTTTTTTTTTTGTTAAATTAAAAAATTGTTCAATTTGTCATTAAATGTTCTTTTGAGCCAAAATGGAATTGGTAACTTCAGTTTACAGAATGAAAAATTATTCCGTTTTCAAATTATTATTTTTTAAATCTTTATTTTGTAATCACAAATGACTGGCAAGGTCATGGAAATCCGTTGTTTAAAACGAAAGCAAACTGTTTTATGCAAGCATTTTTATAAGTCCATCTCTTCATTGTTCATACTAGGAAACAACAGTTCACTCAACAATTAGCAATTAACCACACAACAATGTTTATATCACTGATAGCCTACATGCGAGCTTTTGATGCAAGATGTTGCCTCTCCTTTGGTTGAGTGAATGGGGGGTGGAGATGACCCCTGAGGATATCCAGGATATGACCCTAATGCAAATTAAAGAGCGGACACTGACACTATTTACTTTCAGAGTGCAATGGTTACTCTATACAAAGCCAGTCAAGCACATTAATGTTTGCATCGGCACAGGGAGCCACCCAGTTTTCAGAAAATTTAAAAATATAGATTTTGTTTCATTATTGTTTGTTTCAAACTTTCAGAATGGTACACTTGTGATTTAACTTTCTACTGTCTAGTCAGAGTAGTAGAGGTCCTGTTGTGTGGATGCCTGCACAGTCTTTCCAGATAGACAGAAAAGCTATTAAAGTGCCTCTAAAACGAGAGTATCGCTTTTATTAGTCCGTCATTGGGAGCAAGATCAAAGGTTAACTTGTAACATTGTAAGCTGATGGTGCACACAAAAACTGGAAGGAACATGTTTTGTTTCGCTAAGAAAAATAATCTCCGATTTAAAAGGCAGTAAAAGGGCTATTCCAGCTGATGCCGTGTCTCGGTGCCTAATGAACAGCTTGTGTGAGACGATGGAAAGTGTGTTCAATTGTAAAGGTTTGTGTGGAATGTTGTGTCTCGTTTCTCTTTGATTTTCCTTTTAATTACGGAGCCGAGGACTCTTAGTATGACCCGCTCTGTTGTTTCCTAACACGGACAGACAGCAGGCTACGAGATCTCGGTGACGGGCACGACGGCTGCAGTGTTCCGCTCTGCTGCAATGCATGCCTCTTGGTCAAATGTCTGTTTTTAAGGATGAACAGGTAAAGAGGTTGAAGCTGATGTGAGAGTGGGCTCTCTCCTGACATTTTACGTAATCCCTTCCAGCTTGCGGTTTCTTGCACATTGAGGAGATTTGGCTAGCAGCGGGAATTGGCTTTTTCACATATGCAAGCTGTCATGTCAGATTGAGTGTTGACGTGATACCGGGAGGTGAAGGGCCTTGATAGTGTAATAGACTCTGATTGGATTTATATGACAGTCTGCCTCGGGGTAGCGGCCTTTAGTTGACAACAGGATCTCTATCCAGATGCTTTTAACCTTCCACTGGGTTAGAGAATGAGATTGTGCATCAGATGGCGGATTCAGTCATGCTTAAGTGTTTGCTCATAAATTCGGCCCCATGTGTATGTCAACGTGTCCATGGGTTTCTAAATATTCCTGATTAAGTGTGAGAACATCGCGGATGACGCAGAGCTGATGTGTACAAGAGACAAGCCTTACCTGCAACGGTCATGCCCTCGTACAGGTTGTGGCATCTGAAAACACAGTACCTGTCACAAATAGTTAAGGCTTTTGCTGTCCTGTCCCATCCGACAGGATTTGAACTTTTCACTTGTCAATTCAGAAAGGTTAGCGTTAAAACTGTGAGGGCAGTGGGTGAAAATTGATGGATGCCTCCCTGGCATTTTTATGGCAAAGCAGATGCCTATTGTCTGGTGGCCTCTTTCTTCCGCCTCTTTGCAATGGATCAGCGGGTGTGGGCAGGCAAGTATGAAAGCACTTCAGGCCTAGGGTGTCATCTTCAGGGGAGCTTTGCCCTCTGCAGATCGCCGCTCACTAGTCCTACCTCCTGCCAGTGTTAATCTAATTATTTCTATATGAGCGGCACGATGGTGGTGCAGCTGCCCCACTCCCAGGTGTGGCCTGTGGGGTCTTCTGATAAATGTAAAGTTAGTGAAGATTAATACTGTCTACTGAGTTTAGAAAATAATCTTTATTTGTACAAGAACAAAATTGTCAGTTTATTGTCATTTTAAACTTATAAGACTTATTTTCTTCTGTGTAACACAAAAGGCTAAGTTAAGCAGAATGCCTCAGGATTGGCTCTTGATTTGCCTAAGCCAGCAACCTTCCAGTTACAAGACCTGTAAATTTACCACTACACACTGCTTAACCAATGACATACTGTTTGTTTATTTTGCTCAGGCTTGGAATCTGTTCATCAGAAGTTCCACAGAGTTTCCATGGTCCCTGCAAATATAAACTAAGGAAGTTTAAAATGGTGTTTTCCAGGCCTATAAATGAATAGAATAGAAAAAGAAAAGTCAGGGAAATTTCTATGCTTAGGCTACCATTAAAAGGTTTGAGTCAGTAAGATTTTATGTTTTTAAAAGGATTCTCTTATGTGCACCAAAGCTGCATTTATTTGATCAAAATGCAGTTTTTATTTTTATTTATTTTGATTATGTAATGTCCGTGATGGCAAAGCTGATTTGCAGCAGCACATACTCCGTCTCCTTTGTGTCACTGATCCTCAGAAATAATTCTAATATGCTGATTTGGTGCTAATGAAACATTTCTTATTATTATCAATTTTAATAACAGTTGTGCTGCTTAATATTTTTGCGGAAACAGTTATACTTTTTTCAGGATTCTTTCATAAATAGAAAGTTTAAAAAACAGCAATTATTTAAAATACAAATCTTTTGTAACATTATAAATGTATGTGTTAAGGTCACTTTTTTCAATTAATGTAAGTACCCTTGCTGAAATAAATAAACAGACAAATAAATAAAACAAATTTAGTAACATTTTAGAATAGGGAACACATATTCACTACTAAGAGTTTTCCCTTAATAAACTCCTAATGTGCTGCGTATTGATCGTAAGTAGTAAGGGAGTTTTTATGTTTTGGTGTGGGGTCTGATTAAGGGATCTAGAATATGGTCATGCAGAATAAGGTATTAATATGTGCCTAATAAGTACTAATAAACAGCCAATATGAATGCTAATAAGAAACTAGTTAAGAGTGAGAATTTGTCCTTAAAATAAAATGTTACCAAAAAATCGTACTGACCCCAGCCTTTTAAACGGTAGTCTATGCTTATGCTCATCCAGTAGTCACACATTAAAAAAAATAATAATAATAATTTTCCAAAGGGTGTTGAGAGTATTTTTATTATACCCTGACCTGAAATTCTATGTTTAATGTTTTTATAGGGGTCCAAGTCATTGTTTCTTTTGCATTGCAGGTTGAACTGAAGATGAAATACAATGACAAGCATGCCAAGTTACGAGGGCTTCTGCCTGGTAACCGCTGGTACGAGATTCAAGCATATCGGGCACTAAACCAGGCACTCGGAAGGTGAGAGCCGCATGAATTTCACAAGAGTTGATATTTATGCAATGACTTGATATTTAAGACCAATTTGGTGTAACAATACAGTATGTTTGTTTTCCTTATAGGTGTATACGACATCGAAATGACTGGGGGGCACTTATACTGGTAGATGACCGGTTTAGGACAAACCCGAACAAATATATCACAGGTAAAAAATGACAAATGGTCTAAAAGTGCTAAAAACGATTGTCCCAGTGTCACCCAGCTGTAGTTCCATTTCTTTATCACTAGATGGAGATAATGACCTGTTTTGAAATGTTAGACTGTGGGCTGCGGCCAGATAATGTGTACATAAGGTCTTGCTCTTTTACATGTAACAGTGATGGGTTGAAAACATTCATTACTTGAAAATCTACACTTATTGACAGTACTGTGGTAGAGTGTTATGAAAATAGTGGTTAAATGTTTGTCAAAGGCTGCTGTCCTCTTCTCTCAGGCCTATCAAAGTGGGTGCGTCAGCTAGTGAGGCACCATGACACCTTCACTGGCGCCATGCAGTCCCTGGAGTCCTTTTCTCAATGCCAGCTGGGGGCAGTAGAGACCTTCGAAGAGACACAATCTCAGGCTGCCCCTCAATACCCCAGCCCCTCCATTGCTATCTCACCCTCTCCTGAGATAATCACCCCCCACAAGCCATTTGACTCTCAGCTTGCGCAGCCAAACCTACACACCGAGGTGCAGGCGGCCAACTCTGAGAGCAGGTCTTCTGAATCAGGTATGGCTTGTGTGGAAACAAAATAATAATTGTATTTGTTTAACATTCTCATTAGTGTCCTGAAGGAAGTCATTTGGTGATGATGAATAATTGTTGGGCCAATGGTTTCCTGCGTCAATCCATTAATGTAACTTCCATGCTATTCTTTTATTTCTGTCTTTTATAATGAAACCTTTTTGGATTATTTACTACTTGCTCTTCATGTCATTTAAAGGAAAAGTTCACCCAAGAAAATGAAAAATAATTTACTTACCGTCATCTCATTGTAAACTAACATTTTTTTTTTCTGTTGACCAAAAAAAGAGAAACTAGATTGTATGGTTTTATAAGATTAACTTTGTATAAAAGCACACAAGTCATATGGACTAACTATTTTATTATTTATTTATTTAATTTTTTTTCCCTTGGAGCTGACAACCCAAAAATTACCATCAACAGCTTGGAGTCTTTAAGATTTTTTAAGACATTGATACTTGTGTTTAGCAAGGATTCATTAAATTAATCAAAAGTGAAAGTAAATACATTTGTAATGTTAAAATATATATGCTATATACATCTTTTGAAATTTATATTCTTCAAAGAATCCTGAAAATCTTGAAAAAAAATTTGTTTCCACAAATATAATAAGCTGCACAACTGTTTGCAACATTGCTAATAATAAGAAATGTTTCCTGCACACCAAATTAAAATGTGACATTGAAAATTCAAGTAATGGCTGATCAGTTTTGTCATTAAATATATGCAGCCTTGGGGAGGATAAGAGTAAACTTTGAATGGTAATCTGTGTAAACTAGTGGCCGATACATTCTTCAACATTTCTCCTTTAGTTTTCCCAAAAAAAAAAGAAAGTCAAATGTATTTAAAACAATGTGAGGGTGACTGAGTAAAGGATGACAAAATGTTTTTTGGGTCAGCTATGCATTTATGTGGCATGTACATGTATGCATGTGTGCTGTACACACTCTTCACTCCTCATTGCCCCTGTCAGACTGTGTGGCCCCCGAATGACTGAACAGCATTGGGATGAGCAGATGTCTGACTGTTGCTTTTAATGAAATCCCTTTGACCTTTGTTTGTGGTAGATTGAGCGTGAGTATTTGCGCACACTTGAACAAATCAGGGACTCCACTCATTCAGACATATAAACCGTATTGAAGACCCAAACCTAAAGCCCATACATAGTTATCATAGAGACCCTGTGCTCCACCACTTAATCAAAGCTAAACCTCAAACGTGTTTTGTCTGAAGGACAATGCTGACCGTATTGTTTTAATCAAAGATTCTGCTTTGAGGCGTACGTTTGAGCTGGTATACACACCCAAGAGTTTTGTATAATTGTCACTCAGATGTCTTTGTGTCTGTCTGTTTGAACAGGTGACCAAAAGAATATACAGCATCCATCTGAACCAAGCAGAGAACATAATGTCCAAAGAACGCCATGGGCTACAAGCCAACTCTTCACCTCCACTCCAGTCAGTAGCCATTTCAAGACTCCTATTTTTCAATCTGAGCCGGATGTGAATTTGGTTAACAACAAGCAAGTTCAGAAGGAAGTTATTCCTGTGCTTCCTGTGGCACCAAAGCACCAAATAAATGGTGCTTCTTGCCTAAATGACAGTTCAGTTGAACCTCAACTTGAGCAGCTCTTTGTGATCCCTACCTCTACTTCAAAGCAGAACACCAGCGGAATGGACCATGAAGATACTGAGGATGAACAAAGTATCTTCTACAGCCCTGAGCTGTTTGAAGGAGATGAGGAGGAGAAGGAAGAGACTACTGAGGTGAAGAAATCTCCTCCAAAAGTCAGCCATCCTCTCGCTAATAGCACAGCCAGTGTTCTTTTGGAGGATTTGTTTGGTTCAGAGCAGGGCAAGAGGACATTGTCTGAAGACCTTGTGAGCAGCGCTGTCCCAGACAACACATTGTTACAGGGTAGTACAGAGCAGAGAGATTTAAACCGTGGTTCAGATTTTGAAAATGTGCCTGGCTCACAAAATGACACCAGCAGTAGTCGGTTACGTAGGCTCTCCAGATGTAGACAGAAAAGGGCCAGCACATCAGCAACATCAGGTAAACTCACCAACTATTTTAAACACATACCCTCAACCAGCCAACCGTGCATCATTACAATTGATGACTGATGATGTTTAGCTTTGTCTGTGATGAAGAAAGAAAAGAGTGAATGTATGCAAGTCTATTTTGTCTTATTTGGTGTAATAATGAACATTTTATCATATCCCCAAAAGCAAACAAATGGCCACTGTTCTGTCTTTAATATGCTCCAGAATATATGTGTATCTTTTATAAGAATTATTAAAATAAGTGACAAGCACATGCTCCTCTCTGCGACATGATGTCTTGATTGATTTTAGTGAGTGGTGGCTAAAAACTGGAAGGAGGTGCGAGCAGGGGATTTTCATGGCTGATTTCTCTCAGCTGAGCGGTTCTGAGTTTTTACTAAGAAATTACAGCCCAGTAAAGTTTTATTTGTGTGAACTCTGAATGTAAATGGGGGGTAGCTGGGTAGTGCTGGGGGCCGGGGCGCCAAGAGCAGGCGGGTCTGTAAACAGGCACAGGAAGCTGCTTCTTTCTGTCTCTCTCTCACTAAAAGACAACATGTGAAGGATTATGTTACATAAACACAAATAACAACACATCGAACCAGGCTAATTCTGTAGTAAAGTATTTTTAATAAAGTGTTAATTATTGAATGTAGTAACAGCTATTAGTAGTAGTAGTATTATAAAAAAGTATAATTTATTGTTTATTTTTATTAGTCAATTAAATGGTGTTTAATTAAAATGTTAATAGTAGTATTGTTTTATTTTTGGTCTTTTAATGTGTGTTCAGGGCTTCTGTATTTACTATTTTTGTCTATATTTAACAGTATTTTGTTACTTCCTCCTCTTTCCTTTTGTTTCCACGACTTTGAACATCAAAGAAAACCTATTATTGTTAGTAGTAGTAGTAGTAAAATTGTAATTATTCTGTTTAATAAGTTAAATCGTTTATTTAATTTTTTATTTGTAAGGCATGTTCAGGTCTTTATACTTGGACGTTTTGACCACTCTTGTTTTGTAGAAACATCTAACAGAATTTCCTTACTTTTTCTCTCTTTTTATGTGTCCATGAATACAAAAATGTTTTTATTTGTTTATGTATTGTAAAAACATTAATTTGGAATATTTGGCAGTAACCAATTAGACAAGAATGTCTATTACTATGTCTATTTAGAGAGCTAGAAAAAGGCATCTTAGTATTTGAATACGGATGACTGTATGGGGTTACAGTGTTTGTTCCACATACATTCACAGTTAAAGGATAATGCATTTATAGATATTATTTTTGAAAGGTTTTGTTACTGGCAGCAATATTCAAATAGCCTGACTATGATAAGAATGAAAATGGACTCTAAAATATGTCATTACTCTCATTACGTTCCAAGGAACATATTAAAAAAAAATTCCTGAGACTTTGCAAAGAGGGGGGTACAGTAGCAAATTAACCACCATTAGCCTGACAAGATTTGTCTCATTAGAGGGACTTAAACGGCAACACCGTTAATGTAGGGGCCAAGAAATAAATTTTATTAAAGCTCATCCCTCTTCATCTGCCCTGTGCAGAGGCAGCCAGTTTGTTATTGTAATTGCATGGCGGGCTGAGACCGGCCCATTAGTATCAATCTGAATGAGGATGCTAAAGGCTAAGGCGTGAGAATGTGTGTAGTTCAAGACGTCCTAATAAGCTGTCTGCAGCCATGCATAACTGCAAAACAGTTGGACCCTACCCCAGCTAGCCATTTAATAAACTAATCAATTTAATTGAATTAGCCTAATTCACCCCTTGTCTCTCCACAATCAGTTAAAAGTTTTTTTTAATAAGAGCAGTGCTGTACAAGAAAGCTCTTTCCACTGCGTTAAGCATTATTCTATTTCAGGCATTATGATTTTCTCAATGCTCTTTCTGAAGGTGCGTGTGCTTGAATTCAGCAGGTCAAAGGTCAGATGGAAGACTCAGGGAGTCAGTGCCAGTGAAGTCCCAAGCTCAAAATCCCAAAAAATCTAGTTCAAGGCCTCTAACTGTACTCAGACTAGACCTAAACCAGAAAATGAGAGGCCATATCCTGAATAAAAAGGGAAGACAGCAGACACAGAGAGGTAACCAGCAGAAAATGGGAGAAGTGGAGGCTTCTGGACTGGAAAACGGTAGCAAAACTTTGGTCTTATACAACCAATACAGCCATTCCAGAAGAAATGCAGTTGTAGTGCCAATACAGGATGCCAAACAAAGAGATTCAGTCAGACACCCAACCCAGAGACCATCAGGACATGATGGGTCACCAGAGGCCTCATCTGCAGAGAGGTTAAAAAGGGAGACAAGAACTAGTCAAACTGGCACTTGTATAACATTTGAACTTTTGCCTCTTACACCTGTAAAGGTACTGAATGACAACTTAGAGACCCAAACAGGTAGGAAAATCTGCTTGTATGTCCTTAGATTCAATGCACTAATACATATCTTAGTATTTAGTGTTATTTTTATGATCCAATAAGCAGGTATCAAAGTTCAGAGATCTTATTCGAAGAAGAACAGGCTCCCAAAGAGGCTTAAAATGGCATCTGAGGGCAGACATTCCACGCAAAGGTTAGCCAAGTGTTGGGAATCTGTACTGGACACTCAGTGGTTGAATTTTCCTTGTGTGACATGGAACATTTATCTTCCAGCTGTTATTCAGTCAGTCTGCCTTTGTGAGTGAGCTTGAACTGGAGTCCTTAACCAAGGTAAGTGAAAATAGGGTTTGACTTTTGCCAAAACATACCACTCTACAGTTTCCTAGTGCTCTGCGCTCACCAAAAAAATTTGATCCTCCATTTTTAATGTGGTCAAAGCTTAGAGGATTTGTTTGATCAGAGCGTTTTGTTTACTGTGAAATGTGAATGTATGCATTGTATACACTACTGTTAAAAGGTTGTGGGTCACTATACATTTTTTTATGTTTTTGAAAGAAGAAAAGAAGTTTTATTCTACCAAGGCATATTATTGCATAAAAAACTGTAAAAAACCGTAGTTTTATCTATTATCACGGGTAAAAAAAAAAAACAAAAAAACAAATTATTACGTTTTTTTTTTTTTTTAAGTGCTTTTGAAAAAGTAGGCTATCTTTGTAAACTGTTTGCTTTAGTCTAACAAGACCACATTCAAGTGTGACACACCCTTAGTGTCCCATTGATGTGTGGTCATTGCTGCTACTTTTGCAAACTGTCACTATCCTATGTATCCTAGATCTGTGCAGTCCTGTTCACCTGACAGAAGGCCAGATGGGCCATGATGATGCATTTTGACCCTGCAAGGTCTTTCAGACTGCCAAGTAATTTACTTTTCTGGCAAAATTACTTAAGTAGGCCTGTTAAATATTTCCATTTAATTAATGAACATTTATTTAATTATTTTATTTCCAAATTAAGAAATTGGAGTTTGTACCGTTTTTGGAGTACTGACTTCATATTTGTGGTAGAATAATGGACCAGTTTGATTTTCCTTTTAAATTCTTAGTGATGAGGTTCTGTGTCACTAAGAGAAAGTCCTGAGCAAACATGCTCTCTGAAAGATATACCTTGTCTTTTTTCTGTTTGTGTTGGTCTGCTGACACCCAGTCAATATTAGGCCAGCACTTATTTCTGTGGTTATTTTAGGTGAGAGTGCATAGATGAATGAAAACGGTCCATTTCTTTCTTTCTCAAGTTTTTGTGCACGCTGTACTCAAATATCCACCGTGTTCGTGTACGACGCCATATGGAATGAATTCTTCAAACTGGGAAAAATAAATAAATAAATCCTTATTGATTGGAAGTCCTTGAGCTTTAATTAAATCAGAACCAGACAGGTACTTAGACACGAAAAAGAAGCCACGGAAAGGAACTTGAAAAACAAGTTGAAGATATAATGACACGTTTTATGTTGCTTGATTGTGTATTACTAATTAAAAATGCTGTAACACTAAGGACAGGCTATTAGAGATCTTGACCAATAATGGAAAATAAATCAGTTTATTATTTTATGAAATATTGATCAAAGTCATACTAGAAGGGCTTATTGGTCTGTTGTTATTAGGCTATTATACATTGCACCCCTACACATGAACATAAGTTTATTGATCCACAAAGTCTGCAGTGGGTGAGTAATCATCATAACTTGTCTGGTGTGTCTGAACTCCAATGACCCATGAACTGAGGACAACATTTTATAGTGTCAAACCACTTATTTTTATTTTATACACTACTGTTTAATAGTTTGGGTTCAATAATATATTTTTTTTAAAGATTAAAAAATAATCAAAAGACCATAAAGACATATTTACAAAAGATTTCATATGCATCCTTTTGAACGTTTCCTATTGATGAAAGCTCCTAAAAAATTCTGGTATCAATTTTCACAAAAAAAAATTAAGTGGCCCACAATGTTTTCAACATTCCAACATTTCACCACAACAATGATAGAAGTTTCTTGAGCAGCAAATCAGCATGTTAGATTTTAGATTTATAAAGGATCATGTGACACTGAAAACTAGAATAATGACTGCTGAAAATTCAGCTTTGCCATCACAGGAGTAAATTACATTTTAAATATATTAAAATACAAATTTACAGTATGTAAAATGGATGTTTATCTTAAGATCTGCGTACGTTGCATTTAACAGTGTTATTGAATTATTTGTGTTTTTAAAGATTAACTTTAAATGAGCATTAGATGAAGACAAAGGTCATCTAAATGCAGAAATAGCTGATGATGCAGATGATTTGAGAAACTCACATCCGCTAATTTGTCATGTTACCAAATATTGTTCAGACCTATTTTGTATTTTAGCCCAAAAAAACAAATCAGTTTCAATGTCACATTGTGTTGTTGATGCTGCTTTTTTTAAACCGTAAAAATACATTTTAAAATGCTAGTTTTGCTTGTTTGATGTAAGGAGAAGATGCTGCACGTGTGGAAAATGTCCTGTAGCCAACTTTACTACAGCCAACCACCTGCTTTAAATTTATGCTGCATTCGGCTCTCATCACCCTCCTGTCCCCGGCTCATCCTGACAAATCTTCCACCCCTCCGGCCTGACCTCCATTTGGGTGTGTAGCATGGGTCCGACACGCTCACCAGAGGTGTCATCCCATCATTCGCACGGCCACCATTGCACCATGTTAATCACATCTCCTGTTGGTGTGTAATGGAGGTTTCATCTGTTGTCCGGTCCTGCAATCCCTGCTGTTGTGGTACCGCTGGCCCATTTTTTTCCCCCCCTTCTTGGCCTTTTGTCTTTGCCTCGGAGCAGAGCGCGACAGCTCTCAAAGGTGTTAGCCTCAGTCGTTACCCCTCAATGCTGTCCAAACTTTAATTCATAATGGGCGAGGACTTTGAGGGCACATTAAATAATTGGCCATTATTCATAGCCTGTAGGGAGCTCGGCGCACATGGCGTAGTTTGGTGGTTTTTAATGTGGAGAAGGAAGGTTGACAGACTCTGACCCCATTACGGAGGTTAACGTTATATTTGTAATTAAACTGGATCATTTTGTCTCATGAGAGGAAATTATCACGCTTCACAGAGTATAAAATGTGATCATTCAGAGCAAAGCTTTTCACTTCACTGCTTTATGGATGAAACAAAAGACAACATTGCTTCATTTATTTGCCAAATGACCAAGCCTCCTTTATATTGTATATTTTAATACGTTTTTTAATCACTTTTGAATATCTTGGTGGGGCTTTAGGAATTTGTATATTTCGATTTATGTGGATGTTTTGTATGTCACAGCTCCTTTTGTATGCTAAGTTACAGAATCCAAATTGACAAGTTATCTGTGCAAGATTTGTTTTTTTCCATCCATCTTTGACTCCCACCTTGATCCATTCTTGAATATGAGCAGTGGACTTAGAT
Organism: Sinocyclocheilus anophthalmus; assembly: GCA_018155175.1. Taxonomy (NCBI): domain Eukaryota; kingdom Metazoa; phylum Chordata; class Actinopteri; order Cypriniformes; family Cyprinidae; genus Sinocyclocheilus; species Sinocyclocheilus anophthalmus. The sequence continues at coordinate 490 of JADLZN010007655.1, read as the reverse complement.
ATGAAAAGGTAAACACAACAGCCAGGACATGAACTTGTAGGTTTTACAATATATATGAGGCCATGTATCCCAAGGCGTCACATTGCATGGCAAGGGAAGCTGTTAGCCAGAAGCAGTGATAGCATTGTTAGGGCCGATGGGTGTGGGGTGATGTTGTAACTGCTTGTGTTTTGGGTTTGGGTGCTTTAACTAGGAGTGGCTTGTGGACAGGTGGTTGCCTAGTCACTGAATGTTTGTTGCTGCAGATAAAGGATTTTTTTTTTCAAAGGGGGATGCGACTAGGCAAGTGAGGTGTAATCTATAATGTAATGGATAGCTAATCCTCATTTTGGTTAATCTGTCTGTCATGTTACCATCTTGTGCTGGCTTGGATGCCAGTTTTTACAGCCTAGAATCCGAATAAAAACCCTTATGGGCTGAAGAGGCTCTGTTAGAGGTTTAGTGTTTAGTGTAATCTCTGGCAGTAATTGGCTCATGAGCAGACAACGGC